>VZRE01004342.1:0-27708 GCA_013396775.1 Cephalopterus ornatus | reverse complement strand
CGGGCCGGGGGGGACCCCGCCGGGAGCCCCGACGTGTACAGGTACATCAAGGGAGACTTGTTCACCTCCGAGATCTACAAAGTAGAGATACAGAACCTGCCCAAGTACATCGGGTTTAACGACGTGAAAAAGTTCCTCGCCAAGTACGGGCTCAACCCGCACAAGATCAAGCTCTTCGGGAAGCAGACGTTCGCCTTCGTGACGTTCAAGAGCGAGGAGGAGCGGGACAAGGCCGTGCGGGTGCTGCAGGGCGAGCTCTGGAAGGGCCGGCGGCTCGGCCTGCGCCTCGCCAAGCCCAAGGCCGACCCCATGGCGCGGAAGAGGCGGCGGGAGGACGCGGAGCCGGCCGAGCCCCGGCGCCCGGCGCCCCCGGGAGGCGAGCCCCCGAGCAAGCGGATCGCGGACGTGGTGACCCCGCTGTGGAACGTGCCCTACGAGGAGCAGCTGGCACAGAAGCTGCAGGAGTGCGAGCAAGTGCTGCAGAAGCTGACAAAGTAATTCCTCTTTGTAACGCTACCGTAGTGCGTGCGGGACTTGGCCTCGTGATGGCATGTAGCTAAGTTCACAGCAATTGCTACCTCTAAAATGCAGTGAGTTAGAGGTAGGTCAAAACTCAGGTCCCCTGTCAAAGTAAATAGGAGATAACCTGCGATGGTAGGGCCTAAAAGCTGCTCCAGTTGACAAAACTTGATGTTCTTGGTCACCTTCAAAAGATTGCTACGTGAAGGGGAATTGGTTTTAAAGTCTGTTGTTCCATAAGCAGGAGGATGTTTGTGCCCTTAAAAAAAGGGCATTGTCAAAGGATGTAAGAGATAATCCATCTATAGAGATGGTAAATTACTATTGAGATTTTTTCTTTTAAAATCCCCTCAAAATTTTATGCCCAGTCTTTGTAGATCAGAGTATCGCTTCTGTCTCTTGCCTTACGTGGATAAAACTGGCATTCTTTTCATGCATGGGTACGTTGATAAATACAATACTTACCATTGTAACTACATTTAACCCTTATTTTTTCAGGTTACAGCTCTTATAAAGTTGGAGAGGGTTTGCCTGTTAAAAATTCTGGAGGAAATACTCTTCCATCTGATAATCTGATGCGTTTTTGTGCCCTATACCAAAAAATGTTTTGTGCAACTGTTGACCTCAACTTTTCTAACTGCGTGCTTTATACTTTTTGTCTCTGATTTGGGCAGGGAAATAGGAAATAACAACAGAGCTTTATTACCTTGGTTGTTCCTGCAGAAGCAGAAGTTTAATAAATTATGTTGCCCGGTGGAGGGAGTGAAGGCATCACCGTTGCAGGTAATGGCAGCCCAGGTAAAGTGTGGGGTGGGGTTAACGAGCTGGGGGTGCATTCCTTATTTGCTCTTGTGGGGCAGTGGACACACTGAGTATTCGACTTCACCTGGTAATAATAAATGATGAATTTTAGACAGTGTTGCCTTTCATGTAAATACTGTGTGGAAATGCTTACAGGAAGCAGAAAAATAGACACAGTTAACTGGATGTTCTAATTTTCAAATGAATATGCTGCTCCTGCAAGCCTGTGTTGTAAACTAAAACATTCTTCAACAGAGGCAATAGTTTGCTCTTTAGATAAAAACACTTACTAATACTTTTTCATTGTTACTCTTACTTCACACACGTCAAAATCCATGAGTATCTTCCATATGAACTAAATGTCCTGTGTCCATTTGCAAATGCATTTAACCATGTGAGATTTGTTTCAGGAGAAACTTGGCATGTACAAATAAATGCTATATAAATATCTTACATAACTTTATTTTGAATCTAGACTGAATATCGCAACAAATGTGAGTTCTTGATTGGGATTGGTGTAAATCAAGAAGACAAAACTGTGGGTTGTCGTCTTGGCAAATATAAGGGTGGTACATGTGCTGTAGTGGAGCCATTTGATACTGTTCACATTCCTGCTATTGCCAAAAAAGTAGTAAAAGCTTTCCAAGACTTCATAAGGTGAGCATAAGTAAAATGAGTTATCCGTAAAGGTTTTGATATCTTACTCAAAAATTATTTATAAAATGAAATATTATGAAAAGCTTAGTGTTTGTTCTGAGCTTGAAGACCTAAGATCAGTCTCAATTTTCAGGGATTCTTTGTTTCCACCTTGTGCCTGGATCACGGGCTCACAGGGTATTTTTCCCTTGCTCTTGCTGGGCTGCTCTGAGATGGGGGGACAGGTACAAGCTGAACGCAGTTTTATTGCAAGCAGTGGGATGTGTAAGTCTACAAGAAAAAGTGTGTGTTAGTTGTGAGCTTCTTCCACTAACTGCAAAGAAAGGCTTTTAAAAGGAGCAATTTGAATAACGAAGTTCCACTGCTTCCTGGGAGGAAGAGAAGAATCATCCTACAGCAAGGCATAAAACAGAAGTTGTACATTTAAGCAACAATGCTTTTTTAGAAACATGAGTGCTTTCTTTAAAAAGCAATTAAATCCTCAGAAATGGAAGCCTCAGGAGAACCATGAAGATGGAAGGTTTGAACTTGGTATGAAGCAGAGAAGCTAATGATATAAAAAGTTGTGTCATTCTCTGAATGTGATGAGAAGCTGCCTGTCGCCTCTGTAATTTCAGATGGGTTAAAATGGGTAAAAGGATTTTGAGAAGTAGGCACACATTATTTTGCTTTAGAAGATGTTATGTCTTCATCAGTCCTTTTTGTTCTTTTCTCCTAGTTGAGATGTGGAAGTCATTCCTTTCTTGACAAACCAGCGCAGCCTCTGTTTGTACTCAACATTTTTCCCATCACTTTGGACAGTGACCTTCTTTTGTGTCAATAAACTGTTTAATGTTATGCAAAAACATTAATTCTGTGTGTAAGTAACTGAGTTTCTGCGAATTGCAGGTCGACTCCCTACTCGGTTTACAGCCCCGAAACCTACGAGGGTCACTGGAAGCAGCTCACTGTCCGCACCAGCAGGAGCGGCCACATCATGGCAATCGCTTACTTCAACCCTCAGGTACTGCGCTGATACAGAACGTGCAGCCCAGACACAGCTTTGGAAGTACTTAGGTTTGATTCTGTGATTTGTGCATGTAAAAGGGCAGTAGAATAATTACTTGTAGTTGCCTTGCACTGCCACTCCCGTTCTCTTTAGACTGATACGTGGAAGTGAACAAGTCGTTCTCTGGTTATAAACTGTACACACTACATCTTCAAGTCACTCACACGATGATTCTCCCTTCTTTCCAATGAAACCTGTAGAAATTAAGTAAAGAAGAGCTAGCTGAGCTGAAATCCTCCTTGGGGAAATACTTCACAGCAGGGACGGGACGGAGCAGTGGTGTCACCTCCCTGTACTTCGTGGAGGAAGGACAAAGGTGAGGGAGTTGGCTCTCTCTGGGGGGCTGTGGGGGTGGCTGTATTTCTTGTGTTGCAGAAGAGCAGGTAGCACTTGCACAGCCTTGTTTGGGCTATTTCAGAGGAGTAGCATCAGTGTTCCTCATTTCTGCAAGTCACTTACCTTTTCCACAAGAGGCTTGTGGAATTTCCCACTCTCTGGGTGAAGGCAGGTGGAGTTCCAGTGGGTGAACCCAACAGCTGTTGCTGGCTGTCAGGCTGTGGAAGTGTTTACTGCAGTAAATGGATGTTTGTTATTATCAGGTAACTTCTATCTCCTTCCCTATTTATGTGATTCTTTTAATCTCCCCATCCTCATAGAGCACAAGGCTCACACCATCTTCGTGCAGAGTTAGTGTAGGTCCTACAGCAGCCAGCAGTGGAACAATTGCACACTGCGGGATGTAAGTGACCAAGAAGAGTCTCTAAGAGATGATAAATGTTACTGCTTAGGATGTAGCATTACAATTTCTGGGTGACTACAGCTTTGGTAAAAATTGTAACAAACATGTTTGTCCTTTTTTTTTCTCCCCACTCCTCCCCCACCCTCAGGAAATCTCCCAATCTGGAAGACTTGCCTTTGGAGCATGTGGCTGGTGACAAGTACATATATGAAGAACTTCTTGGCCTAAAATTTCGAATTTCTCCTCATGCATTTTTTCAAGTAAGGATGATATGAAGTTCCTAATTTCACTGGATTTGCATTAATGCCCTTGAGCTTGACTAATGCTGTGGAACAAGATATTATATATCTAGAGATTTAATCTTTTATATTTAGTGTGATTAAATATCTCTTATGGCGTAAAAGCAGTGAATGAGTGTAAACTTGATGGGAGCACTCTGAAGACTTTTTCTTTATATGTGTTCATTTTGTTTGCCTCCTGTTTCATGGCAGTCTTTTGGTGACACTGAACATGCCGTGGATGGTTTGGGAATCTTGCAGTACAAATTTTTGTTTGCTTTTCCAAAACTTATTTCTAGCCTCCCAACACTTGAAATGTGTGTTTTTAACTTACATGTGAAGTTGATTTGTTTCTTAGGTAAAGAAAACATGCTTTACTAAGACTCACTAGAACACATTTACTATTTATGATGAAGTAGATCCATTGGAAACTCAATTTGGCAGGTGAACACGCAGGCTGCAGAGGTGCTGTACACGGCCATCGGGGAGTGGGCCCAGCTGAGCCCAGACAGCACCGTGCTGGACATCTGCTGTGGCACAGGAACCATTGGCATTTCTCTGGCCAAGGTGAGAGATGTCTCTCCGTGGAGAGAAGCTGGGTTTAATGGCTTTTTTTAGCTAATTTTAAGGGTGGTTACAATGAAAGAACGTACTTGATATATTTGAAATGCAACACATTGTATCTTAACTTTTTTCAAGCACTGTCTAATTAAACGGCCTGCAACTGTTTTGCCAAGTTGTTATGGAAGTTCACCCTTGTGTTGAGCAGCCAAAATTATTTTGAAACTAATTTAGTCTGGGCTGGTTGCAACTAACTAGTCTGGGCTTTCCCAGAGAGCTCTGGATATGAATAACCACCATTTCTTACCCCGGTTCCAGAGGAGTTTGCTAGAGCACGTGAGGAAGTCTGGCCCTAAAAAGAAAGACACCAGGGTAACTGGAGTCTGTCTGTCACCTCTAGGTTGGGATAAAGGGTGTTCATCCCACAATTTCAGTTGAAAAAGTCACTATGGATTTGCACAGGTCTCTTCCCAGCCTTTTTTCTGCCTTCAAGGCAATAATTCTGTGACCAGGTACTAGGCAAAGTTCATGTTAATGAGTGATGCCATGAAAGTGGTTAAACTTACACAGAGGGAGCTTTTCCCCTGATTCTGTAGAAGGTGAAGAAGGTGATTGGAATTGAACTCTGCCAAGAAGCTGTGCAAGATGCCAAAGCCAACGCCCAGATCAATGGTGAGTCGAGCTGAAATGCTCTGTTTGTTAAGAACTTGTACAGCCAGTTGCTCGCTACCTTATCTCAGCAGCCTGGAATTAGGTGTTGTTGATAGTGATCTTGTCCATTTTAAACATTTATCCCTCTTGAAAACAAATACCATGTTAACCCAAGAGCTCAATTCGCCCACTGACTAAAAGCTAGCTTTTTCCCCTTCTTCAGAAGTAAAACGTTTCAGTGGAAAAGTGAAATGAAGCCACAGTTATACTCCTAAATAAAACATTAACATTAGCTGTTGGCTGTGGGGTTTTGCTTTATCCAGAGAATGGAAGATGCTCAAATTACTGTTGTTTAAATGATCTGAAATAATAGTGATTGTTTAAATTACACTGATTCCACGGCAGGCTAAACAATTTGGTTTCTAAGGCATCAGAATTTAATATCCAATTTAGTGTACTGAAAATGCTTTGATAAGTACTCTGACATCCTTTATTGTTCACGTAGATCTGAATAATATTGAATTTTACTGTGGGAAGGCAGAAGATGTTGTCCCTTCCCTGATGAACGTCTTGGCTGCTCAGAACCTGGTCACTATAGTGGATCCCCCCCGAGCAGGGCTGCGTAAGTTCCCCAGCTGGGGCTGTTCTCCTCACGGAGGGTGGGTGGGGAACCCAAGGAACCACCGACAGGACAAAGGAGGTGGAGGCTTCGGGTACAGCCTGATCCAACGGGGCAGTGCACCAGTTTCTTCTGGAATTTGTCTGCTGCACACAGAGCCAGTAAACAGCTGTCTTGGTTTTGATCATCCAGATTCCAAGGTAATTCTTGCCATAAGAAGAGCTGAACATCTGAAGAAGCTCATCTACGTCTCCTGCAATCCCAGAGCTGCCATGAACAACTTTGTAGAGTGAGTGTTTCTTGCATTAGGTTGACTTGGCAAATATCTTAAGACTGTGCTTTCTGGGGAGGGGGAGCTCTGAGAATAGCAGTGGTGAGGAGCAGACTAAAGCCTGGATACGTTTCTTCCTCCCCTTTCTGTCCCTTTCCCGTTCAGCCTTTGCCGGGCCCCATCCAACAGGGTCAAAGGAGCCTCTTTCCGCCCGGTGCGAGCCATGGCCGTGGATCTGTTCCCGCAGACCCGGCACTGCGAGTTACTGCTCTGCTTCGAACGGGTGCAGCACACCAACGGTGGCGTGGCAGCAGCTCAGCCCACGGCGGGGGGAGGCTCCCAGGGGGCCGGAGATGTCCCCTCAGACACGGGGGGCAACCAGGCAGCTGCTGGCCATGGAGACACTGCAGTCCAGGACGGGGAGGCAGCTTGACTCAGAGACTTTGCACAGACCACTTTGCCTTGCCAGCTGTGTCCGTAACATCGTGTCTGTAACATCCAGGTAATAAATCTCTGTACAGTGGAGTAGAGGCAAGAATGCAGTTCTTTCATCATACTCATGAATTAAATTCCATTATCGTAGAATCAGAGAATGGTTTGTTTTGGAAGGGACCTTAAAGATCATCTCATACCAAGCCCCCTGCCACAGGTAGGGACACTTTCCACTAGACCAGGTTGCTCACAGCCCCATCCAACCCGGCCTTGAACACTTCCAGGGATGGGGCATTATGTACTATTAAGCCCAAATCCTACTTTTCTCCTTGTGCCCAGAGTGGTCTCCTTCTTTGAAATGGCTTTAAATAAAGCATTCCACAACTCTGTGTAGATACAACTACTTGAAACCTGGGCTGATTCTTAATGCACCACCGTCCCTTCCTGTGAGTGCGATGCCACCGTTAGTGAGCCGCTGCTACTCACCACCAGCCACTGCCGGGGCACTCAGGGATGCGGCCCTGCCCCAGCTTCCTTGGGCTCTGCCAGCCTGGCACAACCACACCCTGGCTGAGGAAGCAAGTAAAGGTGTAGCAACCTTAAACCTTCCACAGATCGTTTCACTTGCTGACTCTTCACTAGCAAGTGACAAACTCAGTCCAACAGAAGTGCCACGTTCCCCCAGCCGCAGTGTTTTAGCAGGCTGGAGAGCGGCACAGATGAGACAATAAATGCTTCTGTTTCCTAAACTAGAACTAAAGGTGAGATGACCTCAACCCTGCAAACTGGCCCCAGTCAGGCCATGGCAGAACAGGGAAGAAACTTGTCATTTTTGGTAAAGAGGCTCCTCATCCTCTCCGTGTCAGTGAGGCTGCTCAGGGGGTGCCTCCAGTCGAGTACCTCCCATGGCACAGTGATCTCCAGGAACTTCTGTAGCCCCAGTGAGGTGTTTTGATCCTGCAGTAGCTCTGAAAGGGTAACCTTGGCCTCGCAGAAAGTGTGTTTCTGGAAGAGCTGTGCAATTCAGGGATCACTGAAGAATGAGAGAAAAAGGAGTATTACCTCATCTCCTTCAGTGTTTGAGTCATAACTGAAATACTTCTGGACACTGGTGCTCTGTACCCAACCTCTGCCCTAGGCTCCTAAGGATCCCCTCAGGTGTCTTCCCGGCTGCTTTAGTCGCAGCCCCGTGCAGCAGGAGACAAAGGCAGTTAGTGTTTGAGACGAGCCCCCAGCAGACACACCCTGACAGTGTGCCTGTGACAGTGTCACTGTGCCAGTGACACCACTCGGCCCCTGCAGCCCCACCTCCAGTGCAGGTACCACAGGTGGAGACAACGTGGCTGAGTCCCACCCTGGCACAAGGTGCCCTCCAGGCAGGAGCCCTCTCCAGATGCTCAGCAGCTGCCATGAACAGACTGTGAGCCACACTCCAGACAGAACACTGACTGTGAGAAGGAATAACCATCTCAAATCTCAGCTTAGCAAACATACTTCTGAAAACATTTAATGTGGCCTGAACAACCACAAAATCTACAGCCCACAGCTGTACCGACACCGCCCCTGTCCAGTGACAATAGCTACCAAAAGCAGCACCTTGGGCCGAGACATTCCCAACCTTGATATCATTTAGGTAAAAATACAAATCCCAGTTCAAGAAAACACTGTAATTTAATTCCAAGTGCTTAACCATTTAAACATTCAACTCCTTACCAAAAAGGTGATGAAGTACTTCCCTAACCAATGGGCCAGAACTAATTTAATTTCTATTAAAAACACCTCCAAGACTGAAGGAATAAGAGAGTTCCTTTTTCTAGATATACTTAAGCCATGGTAATACTGATCACACTGGTGCATTTTATAATATCAAACTTTATTGCTCAAAACTAATTGTCTGAAAAATACACATGTAGTACTCAAAGACCAAACACAGAGGATTACATGATTGTGCAGAAAAAAAGCAAGCAGAGGCTCAGTGAAAATGAGGCTTTAGAGTTGTACCAATTGAGCACTGGCATCAAGCAACTGCACCCACAACTCAAAGAGCAACCAGTTACCTGCTTGGGCAGGAAGGATGGACTCCGGTTTGTTTGATTTCCCACCTCCTCAGATACACACAGAATACTGTAACTGATAATTTTATTTGGTTAATAACAGCATGGCTTCTTGCACTTCACATTCCTTCCCACGGAAAGTTAGGAGGATATCACTTCCTGAACTTCACTCCAGGACCAAAGTACAGTTTAGAGAATTAATAAGATAATCATGATGCTTTTAAATACTTGGATGTTACAAATATATTTGTATAAAGCCTAACAGCATCACAGGAGAATGGAAGTTTACATACAACAGGTAAGTTTATGCATAATAGTCTTTCCAAACTTCTGAGTACCCAACTAATTCATCAGTTTTGTCTAATAAATATGTAAAAAAGCTGATGACTGGTGTTCCAGTAGGTAGCATCTGACTAGTCACTGCAAGTCACAGTAAGTTTTCTGTCAGTACCATGAAGATTTGAATGCACACTAATTGAATCCTTAAAGTCAATATACCACACTTTTGTCAAGAAGCACATAATATGCAAAGCAAAACTGTCTAATCCCCACAGGATGGAACAGTTCTTAAAAATACACTCCATCCCTATAAAAATACCCATCTTCCTCTGGATATAGAAGGGATAAAGAACAAGTATCAGTGACAAAAGCAGCAGTTGTTTTATGCATTCATACAATCAGATCTAAACCTTTACAGCCGATTACCTAGAAAACACACAAGAGTTACAAGACAAGTTTAGGATACATCTTGAATCACACTGTAAGTGTTCATGCAGAAGCTGAAGTTAATGCAATGATCTATCCTCTATCACAGCAGCTCGTGCTTATGTGCAAATGCAAGACTGTTACACTCCAAACAATAGTAAACATTGAAACACAAGAATACTCCACACTGACATAAACAGCAGTTCCGTTGTTTGTTCCAGCAGTTATTGCGCGAGTTCCTGGACATCTCTCCAGTTAAAGGCTGCAGCAAGGTCTAATACCATCGTGTTGGTTGGTTTTTGTTTAGAATGCATAATAGACGTTCTAGGCTTTGGTTCACAATGAAATCTCTGGATGTTTATTAAGGGCAATGGTCACCTTGTGAATCTGATAGTGGCAGAGTGAGGTAATACAGCAATCCTCTTAAAATTAATGAAAACAAATTGGGAAGCGAGGCATCTATGGATCTTCTGCAGGTGACCTGCAAATGCATTGACATTCTGGTTTCAGAAAAATAAAGAGATCTACACGGGTGATTTGTCTTTTACAGTGCCATCCAAGTACAGATTTATCTGCTGAAAACATAGAAGCTGAAATAAAACCTATCTAAAAGAGTAATACATTTAGGCATAGAAGATATAAGCCCTGTCTTTAGGAAAATAAACAAAAAAAATCCAATAAAAACAAAGAGACAAACAGCAATCACTGCTTGTCACTACTGCACCAATATTATATACCCTTCAAAAGATGGAGATTTATTAAAGCTATACAAAAAAAAGCAGAGGCAGTGTTTTTTGTTTCTTTTCTTTTTTTTTAAGACAGGCCACTTCTTTAAATAATAAGTTCATGTATAGTCTTCCAACTACCCGTATCCTGTTGTACCAGGATTACAACTTGTGGAACTAAAAAGCTAAATACAATAATAAAAATGGGTGGGTTTGTATTTGCAGAGACCTCCCAGGGTATCACTCAAACACAGAAACAGGTGAGACTCCAAGACTCCTCCTGTTTAACCTCAAACATATGCAACACGTTAAAAAACATCGGCTTGAAATATAAATTAAGATCCATGTATTTCCAAAGTAATGCATGATGCAAAAGGAGGTCTTACAATACTGATGCCAACATTGTTAAAATCCAGTAGGCACTAAATTCAATATACTGCAGCGCTCTATGTACCATGGGAAATCAAAAAGCCCACACCAAAAATCAAAAGAAAAAGCAAACCGAAGGACCCCTCGAGCCCCAGGTCCCTGCCCAGGTAAACGGCAGGAGCTGTAGCAGGGCAGAGAAGTGAGCTCCTTCACTCCAGGAGCAGGGGGAGAGTGGGGCAGAGCAGAGCAGCTCCTGGGGTCACCGAAGCCCTGCAGCAGCTCTCCGAGAAGAGCCAAGGCCAGGCCGGGTCCCAGAGCGGAGCCACTGCAGCCCCACGGAACCCACGAGGGGAACAAACCCCAGCCAGCGGAGCCACCGCCGCAGCCCCTCCTGTGCTGCACCTCCCAGAGCCTTGCTGCCTGTGCCAGGTGTGCCCCCTGTGCCAGGTGTGCCCCCTGTGCCAGGTGTGCCCCCTGTGCCAGGTGTGCCCCCTGTGCCAGGTGTGCCCCCTGTGCCAGGACTGCAGCTGCCAACACCCGCAGACCTGTGACTTCCTTACTTGTGAGCATAGCCAGTTATGGTCTCACTCTACTCGTTCCTCTATGTCATAACCCAAATCTACATTCTAGTTTGCAGAAGTTACACATTTTCTTTAAAAACTAAAAATGTAACTAAAAAAAGCAAAAACAAAAGCTTCTTAAAAACACCTAAATTGCTGCAGTTATTTCAGATTTTAGGGTTGTGTTGATTCTTTCCTAAATTCTTTGCTTTTATGGTGCAAATTAATTAAGACTTAATTGATCAAGTCAGATGTAATCTGACAGCAAACAAATGAGAAATTGTTTTATTGCTGGGAGAAGGGAGTGGAAAGTCTTTAAACACATCATTGGCAAAGTATATTCAGACTATCGACCATCATCAGCTGCGTTTTGGCTCCAAGCTTTGAAAACAGCCTTTGAAACAACAGTTTTTATTTTCACCATATAATTAGGGCCATATTTCCCTGTTCAAGCGATCTGTAAACTAACACAGGCTCCTTCCATTTAAAATAAACCCCAGTAATTTTGGATATCCAACCTGTTCCTCTAAACACTACCAGGTGTACTTGTTCTTTTCAAGTAGTAAGAAGATCTGCATCCTGTGATCTCAAATAACTAAGCCTGGCAGGAGACAAAAAGCAAAACAAAAACAGCATTACTGGCCTAATCCTATGGCATTAGGAACATTGCTCATCACTTTCCTGTATTTGTCACCAAAGTGTCTTATCAGTGCATATTATTATGTGCTGAAATGCAACAAAACTTTTCACAAAAATAGTTTTAGGCATGTTCATACAAGAAGATGTACATATATTTCTTTTATATATACATATATATGAATGTGTATATATATAATATCAGCTTCAACCTGTACATAGATACTCTGAATTTCATACTTAAAATACATCCATTCAAACAACATGGATGGCTTCCCAGGAAAAAGTGCTTGATTGATTTCATCCTGTGTGAACATGCCTGTGCTCTGTGCATTTGCCAAGAAAGAGACCTTTAGGATCGATCCTTTAAACATACATATCTCAGAGGTATTAAAAAAAAAGGAAAAAAAAACCTAACCAAAGAAAAACAAACCAGGAAAATGTAATATTGCCCTGATGATGCAAAAAGAACAATGCATAACTGAAGCAGCTTGGATTTTAAAAGTTATCTTGCATTCTGCAGCAAACAATTTTTAAATAATTGTTGAAAATTGAGTTCCTCCATTTGTGTTATTGCTCCCCACTTGCATTTTCTCCTCACACATCAACAGTGCAGAGAGGTTCGCTCCCAGGCTGAGCTGATTCCACTATTGTCATCTTGGGCTTCTTTCGTGTTTCCTCCTACAAAAATATGAGACACCCCCCACACCACACAGTCACAAAGAGAGGATAATCGTAAGACATCATTCATATTTTGAACAATTATAGCCAAACTTCTGTCAATCGTTGTGAAAGGCTAAACTTGGGCTGCTGTTAAAAATAAATTTACTGAAGTAGGTACAATTAAGTTCTAAGACAGTTTAAAAGAGAATGAAAATCTCTCTAGAAGTAGCCCCCCAGCCAGGTTTTGAAGAGCTCTCTTCACCTGAGCTACTGGGTAAAACAAGCAAAGCCACGTGACCATTGGCACAGCTGAGCTGTGGCACTTGTGCTGTTCGTAAATCCACAACATTTACTTACTCTTTCCTGGGCCAGTTTTTTCATTTCTTCCTGTAACTTGTTCAGGATGTGCAGATTTGGCTTGTTCTTTTTGGCATACTGCTGAAGTTCTATCACACTTCTATCAGACGTTTCCTATTCAACAAACCATAAGCAACAGCTGATCAAAACAAAGTACATGAGGCGATACGTGTACTTCCTTAAGTGATATCATGTATTTCCACAAGTTAGGTTAATGTTAAATACTTAATAGGTTATATGATTTTGATCTGGAAGATGCAAGATTCAGTGATTCCTGTCAGTGAAATCACTCCTCCTGTCTACTGGCAATAGCAAGGTACAGGATCCCTTCCCAACTGAGAACTGCTCCCCATGGGCACTGCCTTCACCAGGAGGGACCAGCGTGCCAAAACACACCCCCAGGCCTTTGCTGGGGCTAAATTTAAACCCCAGGAAGATACAAAGGCAAAACTCCAGTCACAGGGTAGGTTCTGACCAAAACAAGAGCTCGGGCACCTGTTTAACCAGCTTGCTGTTCTCCCTCCCGTACATGCGCAGGAGAGAGCCCCAGTTCTTCACGTGTGGGTGCAGGAGCTGCAGGATTTTCTGGGAAGCCAATTGCTTCCCCACTCTCTTGTTTTTGCCTGTAAAAACAGTCATGGAAGCGTGTCAGGCCTGGAGCACCACGACGAGGTGGACACACTCAGCTGTGTCAGTCAGAAGGCAGACAGCAGGGCAGGAACAGCCCCAGGCGGGGCCAGGCCGGGACCCCCGGCTGTACTTACACCAGCCTCGGCTGTACTTACACCAGCCTCGCACCGTGTGCTTCCCACACGTCATGACGTATTCACTCTTCTGATTTTTCCCAGGAATCACTTCAAACTTGATGGATGTATCACCCATTCCGTGGTTTCTAAAGCACAAAGTCAAGATCACACACTAAGTAAAACCACAAACAACTGAGGTGGTTGCAGTTATCTTTGAGGGTAATTGCAATGAAATTAGACATATTAATAACAAATTCCAAAACATTCATTAATGAAAAGGGGTGTTCTAGATCAGTAATTTGAAAAGGCAAGCCTGGATAAAGGAAAACCAAATATACGTCCCATGACTGAATTCTGATCTCAGAAGAGGCATAAGCAGCAAACATGAATTAAACCTGCCCCAGCGGTGCCCAGCCCAGCCCCCCCAGCCTGGCACGGGCACGGGCAGCTCCGGGAGCTCCGCAGTGCCCAGGTCACTGAGCAGCACTCAGGTACAGCCTGTGCCCCACCAGCTGTGCTCACGCTGCAGCCTTACCTTTTAAGGCACTCATGGAGAATCTGATATGGAGACAAGAGTCCAGCTTTACTGGTGAGTTCGTATACCCGTGAGTCCTCAATACTGATATGGTTAAAATACTACAAAGGAATTGAGAAGGATCACTGTGCTTTGTGCAAATAAGACCCTAAAACTGTCCTTAACCCTCATTTCTCTTTTGCGACATTCAACAAGATCTGTTGCTCTGTGCTTAATACTTTAAAAAGGGCTTTTAAATTCATAATAGGAGGTATTTATCAACATCATTATAACTGCCCACACCTACTCACACAGCTATTGGCACATTTTGTATTTTAAAACAATGGAAAAAATGGTTTGCATTTTCCTAATGACCATTTCAGTAGTGTAGGGGATACAACACAGTTTTAAGTTAAAGCAAGGGTACAAACAACTCATTTTGTATATTGCACTTTTTAAAATTAAAAACACTCCTTTCAGGCTGATCACTGATTTGTCCTTTCCTTCTTACTGATGCTCTGTGAAAAGTACCACTGATCAACACACTATTTCATACTTGCACTACCTGAAAATATAGCACATATTCTCCTCTTAAAGAAACTCTTCCTTTGGTTTTCTCAAGTGTCACTGCCCGAAGCCTGAGATTTATAGGTAAGTAAAAATGTTTCAGAAGCCTGAGCACCTTCAGTTCTTCGTTGGTGTCCTAAGATGATCCCACAAAACCAGAGAGCACCTAGCTCTGAGCTTTTCACAACATCCACCAGAGGATTTTGGAGGCCAGGATAGTACAGGCAGTCTGGTATCTTGGAACATTTCAGGTCTTCAGTAAGTGACCTGATATAATCAATAAGGAACTAGTTCTCTGCATCACACTAAATTTTCTGATCAATTCCAATTAAAAGTGGTATTTTCATTGGCATAGATGTTGCTCTAAAAGAAGAATTTCACATTTCCCTTTGACTGAGAAGACAACCTTATGAATTTTCCATTGTATTTTTGACACTGAAGGTGCAATGTTTTTAAAAACAGACTCCAATAGTGACAGCCAGGAAGCAACAGCTCAGTACCTCAAGTTCTTGACTGTCTTTGGGCTTCTCCTCAGAGGTCTGTTTAACAAAGTCGGGAATAAGGATTTCCAGTGTAGCTCGAGCTGCAGAAAGTGATTAAACATCTTGATTCAGTTTATTTTAAACAACGATGGTAAAGAAAAACATCTCCTCTAGTAAGTGAGACAGGGCTGTTAATCAGGGAGCTGTGCCCCTCACTTGTTTCAGCCAAGCCCTAGTACTGTATCATCCAGAGCCCCAGGATAGTGCAAAAAGCACACCCAGGATTCGCCTAAACCTTCACAGCAAAACACCTTTTCTCATGCACAAACAATTCCAGGCTGCTTTCTGGTGATTTGGCTACACTGATGTATTTCTCAAGTGCAGAAATTATCACATGGATATCATACATCTTTACGTGCTGAGGGGTTGTTTTTTCCTGAGCCTTGTCCTAAAGAGACTGAAAGCTGGAGCTCTGTAAGGAGTCCTGACAGAGCAGACGCATCAAGACATTCCCATCCAGATCTTAATTATTCACACATTTATTACTGACTTACGCAATTCGAATAACGAAGACAAGTACTCAGAAATCAATAATCACATAGTTCAATGCAATTGTTTCATTGTCAGAAAGAAAACCAACACAAACAAAAGGTGGAGGAATTTTTTTCTTTTTGTTTCGAAAGGTGGACAAATATTTGCATTTTGCTAGAATCCATACCCAGGTGTTTATACAGCAGGTGACAGCAGAGACAAAACCTCCAACAGGTTCTTACTGGTTTGATCACTAGAGACAGACTCTCACACTCCACATCAGGAGTCTGCACGTAACTTAACTGAGCAAGTTTCTTCCTGGTTTTCTGTCCCAGTCCACTGCTGAACCTCTGCTTGTCAGCAAGGTGTCTGCACCAGTATTTATCAATTTTGCCAAAAGGCAATGCACACATCATCATCATCTTTGACTGCTAACAAAATTATTCCCACTTATTGTGGCAAATATGTAATTTCCAAAGCAGAAATGAAAACAGATAAACAAATCAGGAGTTGTTATTAAGAAAGAAAAAACGTTACCAGCTTTATTCTTGGCAAGTTTTTTGCTGCTGGCAGTTCCTGCCCCGTAAGTTACTCCATCAATAATAACTGAGGCTCCAAAAGGTTCACTTGGGTTCTCTGGAAATGGAGGAGGAAAGTAAAGGAAAGCTTTTCAGAACTCTCAGTGTAAAATACACTCACCATGAACATGAAAATACCACCACTATCAAAGCTTTCTTTTCTTCTTCATTCTCTTCATTCAAGAGGGATGGAAATTGTTTATTCTTCATAAAGACTGAAAATTTGCTTACTTCAGTATAAGAAAGACTAACAGGAGTTTTCCATTAACAGAGACTTACCACCATATATTCCATTCTTCCAAATAAAGAAGATTTTAAGAGATCACTGGTAATCTGCCAGAATTCAAGTATTAACACCAAAGTTTTTGTATCCCAGTGTGAATACAAGAGCTACACATTCTGATATTGAAAATTCAGTTAAATTATGTAATACATATATAGGAATAACATAATTCTGAAGAATTATAAGGTGCCCTCAAAAAAAAACCCCCAAAACTCAACAAAAGTAAGGGAACATACATCACACCACTTCAGGAAACAAACCCCACCATTAATTTGATTCCAGTTACATTTTAAGAAAACTTAACAGACTTACCACATTCAAAGAAATTGTAAACAGGGCGAACCTTTAGGACTCGTTGCATATATTCATGCAGTATGCAAACTTCAGACTTCCCATTGGGATTAATGACAAATTCTGAAAAAAAACCAGAACAAAACAGGAGAGGGGAAGAAGCTAGGTAGCTGCAGTCTCTAAAAGATAATTTCTACTACAAATAAATCAATAAATAAATCACAAGCTCCAAGGGATAAGTGCTTGCTCAAGTGAAATGCACTGTTGTTGAATCCAGCACAGGTAATTAAGATCCCCCAGCCCATTTTCACTGAAAAAGGATTGAGGTGTGAGAAGTTTCTATCAACAACCAGAAGTGCACTAATTATGAGCTAAGTCAAACATTCTGTGTCCAGTGTTTGCAGTCCCATGGGACCAGCTAGAACTGGTACAGAACTGAGGAGGCAGCATCAAGTGATGAGGCAGGAGGGTTTTCAGCAACAGCCAACAGCAACTAGAGCTGAAGGCAGTCACGAGTTTCCAGGACTGTAACCTGGTAAATAAAATAAACATCTCTTCATTTTGGAATTATCTTTTAAATAGGAAGCATATTTTGACAATATTTTCCCTTTACTATGTAATATGATGGATCAAAGAACACAGAATTCTAGATCAAGAAAAAATGGAGGATGTTTTTATTTTCAGCCGCCGTTAGTCTTTAAGGCAGACCGTCTGAACTCCAGGCAGACAAAGCCAACCTTTCTTTATGGGTGCATCCTGCACTGACAGGGTGATGAGTTTCTGGTTGGCAGGCAGGATGGGCCGCTCAGACTCGGCCTGCTTGCGCTTCATCTCGCGGTTGAACTGCCGCCGCTCCGCCCACGTGCGGAACTTCTTGACGGTTACTTGCTCGAAGTCAAACCGCTTCTCCAGATAGCGCCTGAAGTCTTCCAGATCTGAGGAACACAGGCAAGTTACTCTCTCTGCTTTACCACTGAGCAAACAGTAAGTTCTCTGCTTCCACTGTTCACATGTGCCATAATTACATTCTGAGAGCAGGAGCCAAAGGTTAAGATGCTATTTTACACTAACAGAACTAATCACAAGTTTTCCTGTTACTGGGTCAAATGCAAAACATTTGTGCAAACTGGAAAACAACATAAAACAAAAGACCATTTTATTCTGCCACCTGGAGATTCTGCTAAGCCCTAACCAGCACGGTACCCAGCACAGCCTGTAACAAACACTGGCAGTTGTTCTGCTTCAACACCCGTTCACCTCCCCTGTACCTGACAGTGAGTATAACAGCAGTTCTGCTTTCAGCCTCGCTTTCCTGACCCCAACTATTGCTGCCTACTCATTAAGCAGTGCACCACCAAACTGTGTAATGATGCTGCATGAACTCCATGAGTGTCTGCCGCCCCTAAGCACAATTTAACACATTAATTCCACACACAGAGTATTAAAAACTGCCCCCCTGAAGTAGAGCTGCTTCTCCTTTACAGGACATTTCTGCAGATATAGTCAGCAAAAATAAAGAGCAGCATCCACAGATGTAAACAAACAGAAGCAAGCTGCTGGTATTGTTTCCTTCCACAAGGAACTCCATATGCAAGTCACGCTTATACTTGATCACTCAGTATTTTTTCAGTAATACAGAACAGATCCTATTTGAAGAAAGTGATAGAGAGGTGAACTTCACATAGAAAAGTAAGTGCTCACCGGTTTAAGTTTTGCTGCCAAATACTGGTAATTTGGTTTCTTTTTTTAAATCTTTTGGCATGTTTTTTTGAGTGAACAGGACACGTGTCAAGGACAAGTTTTATGTCTGAACCCTGAAGACAAATGGAAGTCTATGATCCATATCAATATTGTGAGGAGCATTAATTCACATGGATGGGACTCTCAGGTACGCAGATGTGGTAAGGGGCACATGAGCTTCCTCTCCAAGTTCCTCTAAGTTAGGCAGTGACTTCTTTAGACAACTTTTTGTGCAAAGGCTATCAGACTTGTATAAATAAAATAATGAAGCATCACCTCCCTTCATATGAGTCCAATTATATTTGCATGACTTATTTTGCTAGAGTTGTGCAAATAAGGAAATATAGTTTAACTGCACCACTTATCTTAAAGAGCTGATACTGAAAACAGATACAATTCAGCCAACACAGAGGCTGCACAGAAAAGCCTAGTTAAAGAAGTCACAGAAACACACTTGACAACAGCAATTCAAATGTACACATTGACTTAACCGACTGTTAAACTGAGATAAGGCCTACAGCACTAAACTTCCAAAATGTTCACATTTTTTGTGTAAAACCCTTCCACATGGACTCTCAAGGCTTCACCCAAATTCTTCACTGTATATTTCTCTTCCTGTTAAAATCGATTTTAACACTGGATCTGTTTCTCCAGATCTCAGACGGATAAGTGACCGCCTGGTCTCAGGCAAGGTACCACTCAGATGCCAAGTCTGGAATAAAGAATCCCAAATGTCATTACCCCAAGTCCAGGCAAGAAGAGACTCCACCTGCCATACATACCTACAGATTCATCTTTACATACTTCAACTTTGGCCTTCACTTGTCCCAAGGCTCCTTGTGCTGCATCTCCCCCAGAGGGGTCTTTGTCATCTAAAGGCCCAGAATCAGCAGCAGTGGAATCTGGTTCTTCAGTTTGGCAGTCCAGTTCTGAGGATTTATCTAGGTGCTTTACAGGTGATACCTCCCCATTTGGGGTTATGTCATTGTTTTGTTCCCTTTCCTCATTTTCCTTCATTTTTTTGTAATGAAAGCAAGGAATGCTACTAAGGGGAGGATCATGTTTCTGCAAATATAAAATAATACAGAAGGTATCAGTATCTCAAGGTCACCAAAAGCAAAACTCAACCCCAAGAGATGCAATCACGATGGAAGTTACTTTTACTCAGTCCAGTCTCTGGCTTCTCTTTGGACAGCAATCTCATTGTACTCCAGAGCTGAACAGGGCCACTCCTGTGGCATGCTGACACTGTGCAGCCCTGATCCGAACCTTCCCAGTGTGCTGGCTGTTTAGATCCAAACCGCATTCTGCCCAGTGGTATGCAAACACTACATGCTGTCAGAAAATCCACTCGGTTTCTTGGGCACAAGTCCACAGCATTACATCCACTTCTGCAGACTCCTTGGGGTCACGACTGCCACATCCTTACCTCTGTAAATGTGGGCCCTAAGCCACAGCTCTGACTGGTTTATAGCTACGAATAAGTGGTCCATATTTATTGCGTGGTGGAATAAAACCAAAATTTTTCAGCCACATGCTAGAAAACCAAAGGCACCAAATAGAATCATCTCATTCTCTTTAACTGCCCAAGCAGAAAAACTAAGCACCTAAGAAAAATCATATCAAATTTTCAGAAATAGAAGTGTTTACTTTTCAAGCACCTTGTTTTAACACTGGAAAAAAGCCCACTAAAGTAGAAAAACATTCAACTGCTTGCAGGAACACGTCTAATTTTTAAATCTTAGTAAGTATGTAAGTAATCGACAGCTCTCACCCTTATGCTTCCTGTTCCCAAGAAATAAGGTCTAGACCAGGTAACAACTCTAGATTCTCTGTGCAGATATACAGGAATGCCCGAGTTATGGAATGTCATGATCCATCCATCTGGCAAAGGCTCTGTAGGAGGGCGGCCACGACCTTGAAAGTAAAGAATGGCTTTAAACTTGCACAGACTGCTTAAAAGAAGAAGAATCCAGGTTTTTATTTATTGCTTCTTCTGTCTCAAAGAATAAAAACTGCACTGCAATAAGATTGTGTTGTAGAGAGAAGTGGTTTTAATAAAAAGATATATGCTTCTAACCCACACTAAATCCTGAAAGATTACAGATTCCATTATGCTCTCCACTGAAAGGCAACACAAGCACTAATTTTTATACAGACTGCTTTGTTTGTTTCTTCAGTGAATTTTCTCATTAGTCTTTTTTATGTGTTTAAGCACCACTACATTTACTGGAAAAGTCACACTTGCTTTAGAAACAACTAAATTTTCCATTAAAAGATTTTTCACTTGACACTTGGGAATAAATTTGCATTGAGACACCACCAGACCCACAGATCCAAACAGCCAGCAAAGAGCTCCTTTGCAAGCCAAGGTCTCACTCCTCTGTACACCAGAATCAGAGACCATTCACCTCTGCTGGAAGCCTCCTAGCAATCCTGTGTTAGTACACAATTTTGGAGGGAAAACTGCTTGGTTTCCTATTTCAAAACATACTGAAGCTGTAAAGTATTCCTCTAGAGCGTGTTCAAACTTTAATGCTAATTCAGAATATTTTCAGGTAAATTCTTCGGAATTGGTTCACATTCTCAGCTCTTCTTTATTAGTAGTTTCTAACATTTACACAATGAAATTAGATACATGTAAGCCACTGACTTTTCCAGTCATTCCCTGTAACCTAGTACTGCACACACAGAGTCTCCACGAGGAGCAACTTCAACAGCAGAAGTTGTTGAAGAAGGAAAAAAGTCCACAACGACGACAATTTCTTCAGCTGATTCATGGTATTGGAGACAAAGGCCCCAGACCACCTCATTCACCCCTCTGCCACTGAGGTCATATTCCTCATTACTTGTCACAAATCCACACCCTCAAATGCATTCTTATTACATTAAAACAGATCAAAAGCAAAAATCAACTTCACTGTTTAGGAACATGAAAAACCCCATAGTAAGAAGCCTCCAAACGATAAAATTGTCCTACGTATTACCAATTCCGTAAGAACTGCTATCCCACATGCTGCTTGCTGATGTACTTTTGTTCTACAGACACAAGCCATATACAAGAATTACAGTTATTTCATGAATGTTAACTTACTCTTCAGGACAGTTTTAATTTTGGTCATCATCGGCTGCACACTTGTTTCTCCATCAGACTGGTGATCACTCTCACCACCATATTTCTCATTATCTAGTCTCCTTGTTTTGGGTGCTCGAAGACCCTCTTCCAGCAGAGCATCCACATCATTATCAAAGTCATCCTGAAAGAGACTTCATCAGACACCATCCCTCTGGGTCTACCAACCTCCCTTTTCCCTTGCAAAGAGAAAGTACACATTTTTGATATGGACTTCCATAGAGAAACTAGACACTTCCAATGATTCCAGTAAAGAGACTGAAAAATAAGAAAATAACTTATTGTGAGAACTGTATTTTTCATGATAAAATGAGCTGCAATTGTGTGAAAAGACTTTTAAATGCTATTTTTAAACAAACTACAGAAGCTGCCACACAACTCAGGAGTTTAACCAAAAGAGTTTAAAGAAGTTTTCGGCTGAGGCTCTGACTCAGAAAATTCTGCGTTTTTGACTCACATCCTGCACGCTTCTAGAAGAGACTGTTCCTTTGCATATTTTTTTTTTTCTAGCCACTTGGAAACCTCTTACCCACCAAAAACCTGTGGATCTGCTTACCTCATATGAGAAATTCAAGGTTTCTTCATCCACTTTATCTCTTTGAACGATTGCTTTAGATGTGAACCCTCCTCCTTCTTCATCTATTTCCATCAAATTGTCGGTAAAGTCTTCTAGCTCATCCAGAACTGCATATTCCACTCTCTTTTCCTGATCAATATCATTGTCATCATCCTTCTTGTCATCACTGTCACCCCCTATCCCTACAGCTTTACCATTGCTACCACCAAAAGGACAAACATGCAAATCCCCATTGACATTATTAATACCAAACTCTGCATCTGCCTTATAATCCTGCTCAACTCCAGTGTACAGAACTTTCCTGTCTTTGCTCTTGCAGCTCTCTGTAAAGCTAACACTAATCTTCACATCCTTCAGCAGCTTAAGATCTGGGGTGAACTTGCGACCTGACGGTGCGTGACGAGCAGTTCTGGGGCTCTGGTCCCCGCTGGCGGGGTCTATGATTAGACGGCTTTTGTAGCAGGCAGATCCCTTTGTGAGCAGCTGAGTTGTGCAGAGACCGTGCGTGTCCCCAGCAGGGCTTTGTGACTGTCCATCACCACCAGAGCCAACGTCCATTACCTCTGCGTCACTGGACGTTTGCAGGGGAGGTGGTGGAGGCTGTTCGCTGGGCGGCAGAGGTGGGGGACAACTGTGACTCTCCACATTCATTTCTCTCGCAGGTTCTTTAGGGAGGGGTGGTACACCTTCATAGTTCTCCATTTTTAAAACTACTGTCTTTTAAAAAAACACAGCAACGCTTTAATAAATGTTTATATCTAGCCTCCTAACATGCACAAGTCCATCAGGGTTGGGTTATCGTGTTCTATTCAATATGCAACACTGATGATTCAGTTAAGCTGACTACATTGTTCTTTTCATTAATGTAGACAGCTTTCAGAATCACTGTCTCAATTATTGGAAATCACAATGCATTCAGCTTAAATAGCTGAAGACTAAGACTGCATCTTCATTGGACAAGCAGGTCTCCTTTTCTTCTTTCAACCTACAAGAAGAAGAAAAAGAAATTCTGTCACAGGAAAAAATGGCAATAGTATCCCAGGCAGAAAGAAAACACATCACTCCTCGTATGAATTTCAAGTAGAAGAGCGACATTTTGACAGTGAAAAAACGCAGGGTACCCAGAGCCCATTTTGCATGAGGCTGGAATTCCACTGGTTTTACTGCTTGAGCTGTACACCAGCACAGGAATCTGCTAACACAGCTGCCCTGTATTGTGATTAGTTGACTAACTCTGCTTGATTAGCAGGCAGGGCATTAAGGATGACAGACTAAAAACCATGCATTTTGGGGAGGTTCTCCCATGATTTAAAACAACCTGGCACTCAAGCCATACTTACCCACACAGCAGAAAGGATAATTAGCTTACAGTTTAAGACAATCTGCAAAACCAAGAGGATTTTAACAACTCTGGTCTGTAAGACATGTGGCTTTTCAAAGTTTAAGTTATTTGGTATTTTTGAAACCTCACAGGAAGTTTTAACAGGAAATCTCATAATTTACTAAAATCTCACAGAAAATTACTCTCTAGATAGTCAGATATTAGACATTTGAGCTTGTATTTTTGTACTATTAGAGACCTATTTGTTATGTCCAAGGAAGTCAGGTCCAGATACATACCACTGAAGCTCAAAATAATTTTGGAAGGTATTTAGAAGCCAATGTTTTAGGTAATTTAAACTGGAAAAAATATTGAACTGCTCTAGGAAATTTTACAGTGGACAGGGAATGTGTGTTTAGGGCTTGTTTATTTTTTACATTAAGTGGGTTCTTTCTACCATGTCTATGATGCCTTCTTCAATTATACTTCTGTCATCTGTGCAGGCCCACAAGCACCTGGGGAAAGGAAGCATAATTTCTTACCTGCTTATTTTGGTTTCTCCAAGTCCCTCCATGCCAGCCCAAACTAGGCTTCCAACCAGCTAGAAATGAAGCAGTGTCACTCTGCCCGAGGCAGCTGGCTCCACCTGCTCTGTTCAAAGCATCCCCAGGTAGCAGAGAAAGTCTGCCCAAGTATTCTGGAAAGACAAGCTCCAGGTCCTTCGTGTTGCTGTGTAACACTGAAGGCAACAGGGCAGAACGTCTGGGTTGTCATGAGGCACTTGGAGAAACCAAAGAGAATTGTCTCATGTATCTCTAGGCCAGCCCAGGAGGAACAAACCAACAGCAATATCCAAACTCCAACTGGGGCAAGGCAGGAGCTGGGAATAAGAAGTTATAGTGAGATCAATTAAAATTCAACAACATACACAAGCCACCTACCTGGAAACTGGAAGAAAGCAAAATATCCAACAGAGCAAACTCCTGTATTAGTGATATGGCAATAAAGCAAGTTCTGCTGGGGCAGCAGAGCAGTTCATGTTTTGTGATCATTTTTTAAACATACTCAAGATTGTGACACATTCAACATGCTGAGCTTGACATGCATTGTAGAGTCACTAAGGAAAAAGGTTCCAGTTTGGCAAGAGCTCTAAAACAATCCCATCTTCTATGATACAAACATGTTGCTTTTCAGATCAAAAAACAGCTCATTCACCAGCAAGACAAGCAGTTTTATATTCATCCTACAAGATGAACACACAGTGGCCCCAGCAGCAAACAATTCCTTCTTATTTCAGCAAGTTCTCAAACATCTACCATTATACAGAACACCTCTAGAAATATAAGTGTCTAATAACCTTCCTCATCTTCAGATTAAAAAGGAAAAAAAGTCAATGACAAATGATTAAAGTTCTTCACAGTAAATCATTAGTGTCTTAATTGTTAATTCTGAACAAAAGAATCAAAAAAGTCACAGCATGAGTTCGCTAACTCCCGGAAATTAAATGTCTAAGTCATCTAATTTTTCCACCCTAAGAGTCTTCTAAAGACTCTTGAAAAGAACAAACAAGTACTTCACACAGAAATGCAACAATGAAATCAGAATTGGAAAGAGTAACACCTTCCCATGCGTTCAAGGAGCTACCTGGTCCAACCAGAAAGACTGATGCAGACAAGGCATAAGCCATGCTGGTGAGTGCTCTTTCCACACCCTGACACACGTCCTGCTCCTGCACCAAAGGGTATTGCAACACCACCAATGTCAAAACAGGAGAACTTCAGCTTCACCTGCCTAGATTTGGTAGTTCACCAATACAACACCTCTGCTCTTAGCAGGAAAGATGCCTTGCTATTCTATTTCAAGCACTGTTAACAATTCAATGCCTGTTCTCTTCCCTTTCTTGCTGGCCTGGAAATGATGAATAGCTGAATGACGAATGCCAAACCACTGCCAGGGACTGTCGACTACTTGGTACAGATACTGTGGCCAGGAAAAGTACTAAAGCAAGGGGAGTGTAAATGAGCCATAAACCTGCCCCATCCCCAGGATAAGGTAACAGTCTGGTAGCTCTGCAGTTACAGTGGGCTACAATACCTTCCTGCAAGCTACAGAAAGCCAGGGAGAAGCTGAGTAACACAGGTCCAGCTCCCACCGACTTTCCTGCCAACTGGCACTACAATATGCCCTTTATATCAGGGGCTGGGAAAAAAGGAACCACAACAAAAGCAGTAAGGATTTTCCCTGAGCTATCAGGTATTTCAAAGACAGACAGAAGGGATGAAACCGAGGAGGATGAGTTGGATAAGCTGGTAGGTTACCAACAGCCAAACGAACCTCAGATCACAAGAGCACAACAGGCACATAAAAAACTGCCTCAGTATAATGAAACCTAAGTCAGTTCGCACATGGCCATCCTTCATTATTTGTCCCGAAATAACATTTTATTCTCCAAGGCTCCACCAAGTTCCATCAACAGTTTCCATAAGGACTCCTTCCAAAGATATGGAAGGCCACTGACAGCTGCACCAGGCAGTACAAAACACTGAAGGCACTCTGGATGTTCTGCAGATCACCAATACATGCACGTCTCACACTTTTAACTGATATTAGCAGATCATTTAAAAAAGTTTCATGTCACAAAGTAAGTTCAGTGATACAGACAACGGGGACTCCTAAATGTAACGCAGTGAACTGCACAGGTCCCAGCAAACGCAAGTCTTGGACTGGTCGTCTTACAGATGTCCTTTGAAGGCAGAAAAGAAAAAAAAGCAAACTACTTCTTTGTTTAGTAAGTTCCACAACCAGACAGGAGAGGGATGGGAGAGAAGCACACAGACAGAAAAGGGTATCTTTTTTCAAGGCAGGAAAAAACCAGAATCTTCAAACTTGTAAGCAGCACCACCTGAACTCCAAGAACTCCCTTCACTGTACAGCAGGTCAGCATCTAGAAGGGAGCCTCATAAAGGACTTTTCCACAGATACCTGTAGCCACAATAAGGAACAGCATACCACAGATTCTCTCCTCAAAAAGTCACTTTTAAAAAGAAACTGGATTCTGTGTCAGAAACTTCACACTCAGCGGAACCAAAAGGAGGAGTGGCTCAGAGCAAACTCTCCTTATTTGCTAACCACATACAAAGTCATCCTCCAGCCCCAAATGCAGCTGAATTTATAAGGTCCTGATCACACTTATTAACCCCTGTCAAAGGAATTTCTCGCTCACAGTCATCCATTTTCTTTTTATTATACTTATTGTATCTCTTTGACACATACAGTTCCAGAAGTTAATCCTATTTATTATCCCTGCTAAAAAAACCCAAAACAAAACCCAAAGAGACTTTACCTTCTTTAAAGCAAAACAGGAAATGCCAAAAGAAAAAAATATTATGTTAATTACTACATACAAGAATTGGTTTCTCTCCCCATCATCAGCTTTCGAGTAGAGAGATTCTGAAGGAAACAACCACTTTGTGTAAGTCAGTCATCAAGGAAGTTGAAGAAAATGCAGCCAGGGCCCATTTATCAGAGGCAAATACAGACAAGAGTCAAGAACTTCTCCTAACACTTCATCCCATTTCAGAACGAACAGAACACATGATTTTGGAAAGGCACCCTCAGAAACGAGAAAACAACGGCTTCTTTTACAGCTTGATCAGTTTCCTGGCGAGGTTTAGATAGTTTTGTTAATTGTGTAAAACAGGAAACTAATTTTTAAAAAAAAAAGGTGAAAATCCGAGCCTAGGAAGGAGGGAAAATATTCTTCCTTTCACATCACACGTAAGCTTCTGACTTGTAAAGAAAAACAACAGACAGAAGGAACCAAATTCCTTCCTCTTTCTCTAAAAACGCAAAAATAACCCTGAAAACCAAAAGAACTAGCAACCCAACAGAATTAAAAATAGGAACCCTTAATTACCTAAATAGAAGAGACAACTTCTCCACTCGTAAAAGAGAAATTAAAGATGTCATTCCAAGACCTGTAACTCAGAGCCTAAAGGAGTCGAGAAATGGAATGGGTTCGCTCAACCCCAGCGAGGCCTGGATGTCGGGCGGGCAAACAAACTTTGCAAACAAACCCGAAGCTTAGGGAAAAGAAGTACAAAAGAACGAACAGTTTCCTGCCCAGAAAAACCTGAAGTTGGGAGAATAAACCTTCCAGGGACGGAAGGAACACTCGAATAGTGGTCCTGAGAGTTACAGGCACAGCTTATCTTCAACGCACCGCAGCTAAGAAAAACGCGTGTATTTTCCTCCTCCCTGGGCCCCGGAGGACACACAGCCCCGCTCCCCTGGGCGAAGG
>VZRE01004341.1:0-109504 GCA_013396775.1 Cephalopterus ornatus | reverse complement strand
GGATTTCCCTTATTTGCGTCTATAACACAACTACCCCTACTTGAGTCATACAGCCTTGGGCATGGGGCAGCCATGGGAGTGGAGCAGAGGTACCACTAAAGATGCATCCCCTCAAAGAAGTGACTTGACCAAATGGGCGAGGACAAGATGGGAAGGAAATAATAAATGCAGTTTTGTAATATCCAAAAGGAAGACAGAACAAATTTATAGGAAAAAAAAGAGAGAGAGAGAGAGAGAGAGAAAGACCCTCCATTTATGAGCTTTAAGAGAAGTGATGGGCAAGGGATGAGAGGAGGAAGAGCTGTGCTACTCAGGTGTATGACACTGAAGAGGCTTTTTAAAAGCCTGCCACAGCCTCTCCTAGGCACAATAATTTTGTTTAGTTTGGCACTTTCACTGCACCTGACGAGCAGGCATCTAGAAAGGCTCTTTTGATTTTTGCTCCATAAACACAGGCTTCACAGGAGGAAATTTCTGTGTGATGATAATCCCTGAAAAATATCAAAAAAGCAGATGCCAAAGAGGCTGCTTCAGGATAAGAGTTAACTCTTTGACCACTGGAGCTGACTGCCCCAGATCTTGCAGATGCACATCTCAGTAACTTGGGAAAAAGCACCACCAATTTTATATGCTCATTTTCCAAGTTCTGTACAATTTATTGTCAAATAAATAAAGTCTTTGTTGAAGTTTTTTTTTTTTTCTGTGAGCAAATAAAGTATAAAACATGTCTTTGAGTGAAAAGCCTGAAGCCAAAGAGTGACGGATACCTTTTTACCACCATCAATCATGTGGAAGAGCTGTTTGGAGACTGCTGTCTCTAAATAACATCCCTCATGTTTGAGAAGTGATGTATACAGCCATTCCATCTGTCTTTCGGAAGACAAAAGCCTTCAGATCAATCTCCTTACAGATTTCTTCATCTGCGTCTCCTCACCTGATGATGGGAAACTGGGGATACAAATCTCTTCTGGCTCTTTTAAAACACTTCATTGCAGAGTTGGCAGTGCCATATGGATGAAATCTGACAGCAATATTTTTTATTTATTATGTATTACTTTATTTGCTTATTTATTTATTATGATTGGCCCTTCTTAGATTCTGGAATTACTGGGACATGCATGGATTTCCTGGCTGAGCCATGGGACTTTTTGTCCTTTGTAATGCACAGATATATAGACCTTCCACCTCTCCCAAACCACTTAGGGCATTGTCTGCTCATGAATGATGGCATGGATGGCATGGACATTTGCTGAGTGCCCGGTCTTCTCATCCCATATATAGCACAAGAAGATACAGGCACAAGTCTGTAAGCAGGTGGCCCTTATCTCCATCCTTCTCTGAGCAAGGGCAAGTGGCCGGCTGAGGTGGTCCTGGCCTCTCCCAGGATGGCCCTCTCCCTCTCTGTTACCCTGGTAACGCAGATTCTGGCCCATTAATGGCTTGCTGTCCCTTCTCTCTTCCAGGCTGTCTCGTAGCTTCTTGCTTCTCTCCTTGGACCATACACAGCATCACCAGAAGTATTCCATCATCTTCCGTTGATCTATGTAGGACAAGCAAAGGGCTAAGCAGGCAGAAATGGATAGTCCAGTACATTTGGAAGGGCCTGCTGAATGATGTTAATTCCCCAACTCTAATTCAGCTTCCCCTGATTTGAACTGCAGTTCTTTATTGCCAAATGATATTCCAGCCCATGACAACTGTAGGAGAGATGCCAAATACAAAGCTCCCCGTGTCAGCTTGCGATTGTCTTTCTCAGCCTTACCAGGACAAGCTAATGGAGGAGTCTGAGGAGCTTTGCTTTTCCTGCGAGACCTATTCTGCCTAAGTTGCACATTTGCAGACTGGAGTAGGGCCCTCAGACACCCTCCTCCGAGAGCATGTGCTGCCCTGGTTCCTTTGTGCCCTATGTTTACAGGAGCTGCCCCCAAGTGACCTGCAGCAGAGGGGGCTGAACAGAGCTGTCCAGAAGGCCAAGCACTCCATGCTAATTGAATTAATGTCTTCCATTAAGGTCCCTGGGTAGTAAAGTGCTAATTTTCTTCCTTAGCCTGAGGACCAATTTTCCAAAGCAAGGAGAACGCTGACGCAATGTGAGCTCCTTACCAGCTACGTCTAACATCTTACCTGGGTCCTCGCTGTCCTTGCTCAGTGAACTGAGACACATTTAGCAGACACCTACTCTGACATCTGTAGATTCTGACCATTTGGCAATCAGCAGAGACTGAAGCCTCAACCATCACTATAAAGACATTTTTCTGCTCAAGGTAAAGAATCATACCCTTAAGCAAGAAGGATGTTGCAGGCTTTTGCCATGTCACATTGTGTACAGCGATTTAGTGTGACTGTGAACAAGGATTTAGTCTTGCTGTACTGCAGATAAACCACAAAACAGCTAATGGTTTGGTCAGCTCTGCAGGTACCTGGACTGCACAAAAATTAGGCCTGCAGCTTTCCCTATAGCACTGATGTGCTGCCATGCTGTGAAAAAATCAGATCTCTTCACAGCTGCTTCATGCCCAAAAATATTGTACCTTTGACAAGACTAGCAAAAAAATCAAGAAGGATAGCTTGAGATAAAATCACTTAAAAGTGTCTTCCTGTCTCCTCAAGTCTATATAACACAAAACAGTTACAATAAGTACAAGATTAAGTACTATCAAGACTCTAGAAACAAGCTGTGTGTATTAGTGCCCCTGAGCAAGACAGCACCTGGGATGAGTGCTCTCAGAGGAGATAATCTTGGTCTCTTCCCCTCTGTGCACACACGAAACAACGTTCTCATCATTCTGATGTCATGGCACATCCAACAGATGAAAAAAGCAACTAAATCCACCTCAAATCTCGCAGACACATCAGGGGAGTGCAGCCAGTGGAGGAAGCCAGCACGCATATTACATCAGCCTGCATTGGGTTGCTATGCAACCAGAAAATCTGCACGTGTTGCCATGACGATGTCACTTCATCATCATTCAGTGCACAGTTCAGAGGAGTGCAGCGAGTTCTCACTGCGCACATACCGGGACACAAAATGTGGGATCAAGCAAGAGCATCGCAGTGTGGTGGGCATGGGGGGCTGCTGCTGTCAGAGCCTCTCACTTGAGCAAAGCACCCAGGGATGCTGGGAGAGCTCTTTACCCTTTTCCTCTTAACACTTTGTGGTTCAGCCTTTTCCCCTGGCATTTCTCAATTGATGTCTGTGACAGCCATGGGCAGCATACAGATGGGCAACCAATTCTGTGTGAGGTGGCAGCATCTTCCTCCCATCGCCACTCCCAGGGAATGACAGCAGCCAGGGGAAGCTCATAAGGGAGAGTAAACACTCCAGTTGGGAAGAGAGGGGGCTGCTTGTGTGTGGCTGACAACATGTGCTGCTTCACAAGCTCTCACTGCAATACTATGATTGCTCCTATGTATGATGCCCACAATGAGTAGCACCAAAAATAATAAGGTAACAATGTTAAAGACCAACTAGAATGCCCCATAATGCCACACCTACCCAGGAAGCATGATTAAGCTGGAGCTTGTGCAGGTAACCTCAGCTTGGCATCACTGCCTAGATTTGGTTTGGGATCTTTAAGGTCCCTTCCAACCCAAATCATTCTGTGATTCTATGATCCTGCAGTGTTGACCTCTTCAGAAATGGGAAGAGAAGGAAAAACTTTGACTAGAAAGGAGGCATGTTGTTAACCAGGCCTCAATATTGAGACCGCAGGTCAGCAAAAGCTGACACCAATGACCATATTGCAGCACACAGAAAGGGATGCTAGTGAACATAATCTCTGCCTCACTGGCCACCACTGTGGCCATCAACCCCCTCTACTACCCTCCTCCACACTCACCTTTTGCCACGTGAACCACTGCTCATTTGCAAAAACACATCAGCTGCCGGTGCCTCCAAGCACTGAAAATTAAGGAAAGGTTTTAGAAAAGAAAATCTTGCCAGTAGGTGGAATAATCAATTCTGGCCCTAAACGCAGTGGAGGGACCGCAACTGGTTTGTAGCCACCAAGCAGATGAAATGACAGATGATCACAAGTTGTCAGGTGAGTTATTCACAGCTGACATTGGACTGGCCCTGCTAGATAAAACGTAATGGCGGAGAGGGAGAAGTCCTAGATGAAGACATAGCTGGAGAGGAGGATCTGAAACAAGGTCACTCCGAGGAGCTAATCAAAAATAAGATTGCAGCCCAGTGTGATGTAAGAAGGGGCAGCTGTTGTTGAACACTATGGGAAGTGATCCCACCACACTGGGTGGTGGTGGCTGGGCTGGGACAGTCTGATGGTTCCTCTCTGGAATGTCCATCACCTCACCAGGGTTGGTGGATTGATTTCAAGACTGGCTTTTCTTGTTGGAGCAACAACAAGCCCTTTTCTTTCCTCTTTTCGTACAAGGTCTACGCGTTGCTTAATCTCATCTAAACTCAATAAGATGAATTACCAGAAACTCGACATGCAGGAGCTTCCTATGAACTCAGGTGTGAAGGCTGCCTGGATTTCTCCAGAAACCCTGCCAGCCTCCTGCCTGCCTGCTCTGGCTGTCTGCGTTTGAGGTTGACTCATCCAAATCAGCAGGAATCATTGCAGAGGCTTCTCAGACAAGTTTGGACACCACCAGGCACATTTCCTTTCTGAGTACTATCTGCTCCAGGGTTGTACTCAGAGTGGAAAAGCTGAAACACTGAGGGTGGAAACAGTGTGGGATACACTGCATCCCAGTCCTGCTCATTGTTACTCTTATCCTGGAGGAAGGTGTACTGGCAGTGAAATGTTGATTCCAGCTGTTGCTCTGTCAGTATGTGTTTTGCCTGGGTACCTTGCAAAATGCTTGTTCTTTTGCTTTTTCCTCTTTTTAATCTAAGGTTGCAGTGCCTGCCTATGTGGTAAACACCTCCATAGGAACAATATTAAGAAAATGGAAAAATTCAGATCATTTGCCAGACTGTTCATGCTTGGAGCAGCATCCAGGGTTTGGGTTTGAAAATAACCTTTACGTTCCATTTAATAATTGCTATCAAAACCCTATCTGAACACTAATGCAATTATTTTTTCTCCTTCCTGCTTTCCACATCCATCTAGTCTGAGGAAGGAATGACAAAATATTGTCATTATGTGTCCTTCATGTCTCTGTACAACTCTTTGTAATTTAGCTGGTATTTGACTCAGCCATTTGAAAGAACAGATTGTAACACCACACATCCATGCAGCTCCTTTCTCAGCAAAGGGAAGGAAAATTGCTGGCATCACACAAAAGCTTCTGTATTTTGCTTTCCGTGTATATTTTCCCCTTTGTGCTCTGCGGCTTTTCAAAACTACCAGACTTGTCCAACCAACACAAATCCATTTCTTTCAATTTTCTTCTTCTACTTTTTCTTTTCCCCCCAGAGGTTGTGTTTGTATTTCCATCAAATGCCCCCTGTGACTGATCGCAAGGGAAAGCAAGTTTTGTGCCTGATCCATGCCCCAAATGTCAAACTCTACGTTTGATCCAGGGGCACTTACTGGGTAGAGCCGCAGTTGTGGTACCCCTGCCCTTTTCCATAGGGAAAGGTTATGCTGTTCCTGCTTTGCAGTTAACCATGAGGAAAGATGAGGAGAAAAGCCCCCTTTGTATCAAGCCTAATGTTTAGGTCATGGTTATGTTATGGCAACCTGGTCTTTACCCAGCTAAAGTCTGCAGGATGATCTCGACAGTGATTTTGTCTCATTCCTTATTTCATAGTCACAACAGAGGTGGAAAAATAGCCAGTGGTCCTATGGAAGGATTGCTTGGTTTCCACATCAGGCCAGGTAGAAGCTGGTCAGAGCAAATGTCTGCACAGCCCATTACCTGAAAAGGGGCTATTAGGAGAAGAATAAAATTAGGGCAAAACGAGAAGGGTTCTTGCTCACAAACCCTACACATCTCCCGCAGCATGTTGCTGATGAGTTTGGCACCAGAGATGTTTTCTGGGCATTAACAAGTTCTCCAAAAGGCCTTCTTCTGCCAATGTGCCAGCTCTTCCCTTGGACCCCTATGATAAGGTTTTAGTGCCCTCAGCATCCTCGGGCCAAGCACTCTCCTGATTTTTTGCTCACTACACAAAGACCTAGCTATCGTTGCTGCAGCCTCACAACCACAAGCAATGCATGGAGCAGACCTTATGTTGAAGGGACATGGGGCAAGCCTTGCCACACACACTGCTCCCACTGCTCCCCCTTCTCATCTCCTGCCAGCCCCCATCTGTACAGGATTCCTTCCTGGCCCCAAAGTAACATCAGAATGGAGTGGCAGCTTCCTATTTCTTTGCTGTTCAGGTCCCAAGTGCTCAAGTGGGCAACGAAATGATAACTGTGGGATAGTGGGCAAAGGCATGGAGAGGGAGCCACAAAAATGGCTTTCAACAGCTGGCAGGGAATAAAAGTAGCTTTGCTGGTGCATGGATATAAAAAGGTTTATATGCTACACTTCGAAGGAGAAAATTAACTCTATTACAGTCAAGTGGCTTGATGCCTTCAGCTCTGTCTGGACACTTCTGATTCTCAAGGAAAATTATTTTGATACCTTTTGTTGTGCTCTTTTAGCAGAACTATGCAACTGATGTGCTCAGCCACCCGCTCTTCACACCACTGCCCTCCCTGTGCCCACTGGACCCAGGGGATGCAGGAATAACTCCAATCTTCCCTTGGTCCTGCTAATGTTTTCCCAGCTACTTTTAAACCCATGGTCCCTCCTGTCATAGAATCTTCTTTATCTCAGATGATTAGACTGTCTTTTGCATGTGCTGTGCTGGATTTCTGCCTGCAGATCCCCTTGGCAGGCAACAAAGAGTGTTCATACTACCAGTTGCTGGGGTTTGGATTTATGGCCCCAGCAGAGACCCGCCTCCTCCCCTCCATTTTTTCACAGCATACCCTGTGCCCCAGGCGATGCTCAACTTCTCTGAGGTTTCTGGATGCGAGATCCATGCCTCTTTGGGACTGTGCCCATGCTCCCAGTTGGGACCAGTGGTGCCATGCACCATTTTGCAGTGGAAACATCCACGTGGGTGAGGACCCTCACCCCAACTGTGCTGTAGGGTTGTGACTTTCACAGTGGTTTTCCCCAGTCTTGAAGTATCCACTTCTCTGATGAGCTATTGGGGCATCAGCCAAGTGCCACCTCTCTTCTGCCAGCCCACGCACACCGATGGTGACCCTACTCAGGCATTGCTGTTGCTGGATCTTGACATCTGTGAGCCAGAAAGAAAAAAAAATCTCTAGCAAAATTTGTCAGATTAGACTTGGGATAGGGGCTTCAACTTCCAAGGACATTGAGCTGAAGCCAGCTACATGAGTTAATTGCAGCAGAGAATTTGGCCAGGTGTTCAAGTCCCACATGAAAGCTCAGAGTTTGAAGTGATTTCTGGCTTTGAAATATCCTGTGTTTTGGCTGTTTCTGACTCTGTAAATAACTTGTTTTGTTACCATCACATATGTTTTAGAGACGTGGGCCTTTCTGGCATACCTGCATTCCGTGCAGGAAACCCATATGCTGATTTTCCCCTGTGTGGGCACAGCCTACCAGGCAGCTAACAGGGCACAATGTGTGGTGGAGAATGAAGTTTTCATCTTCCTTTCAGAGCAGCAGCCCCAGCAATAAGATGTAGCCAAGTGACGCTGACATTTAAAGCAACTACCGAGATTACATTACGGAGATTATATTTAATATGGATGGCCAAATCTTTCAAACAAAATCAATGTTCTTTTACTTAATAATACCCTTGCCACATCTTAATGAAGGCTCCTCCAGCCCAAGGCCGTATTTTTCTGCCGTCATTTCATTGCGTGACATCGCTGACTGCATCAGATGGTACATAATGCTATTTTCATCCGTTTCTATTGGATTTTATGCATACCCATCCTTGATTTGTCAATTGCCAGATCAATTAATCAAGGTACTCTTAGGGGAGAAACATTTTTATTACTGAGAAGGAAGGGGAATTCATTTAAATTCTGCATCTAACTGCAGCATCCAGCATCTATTATTAACTCTCCCCACCAGGCACAGACAGGAGGACGACAAAGGATCTACAGACTGGTCTATGGCCATCTGAGTTATTTGCAGAAATAAAAACCATGCTGGGCTGATCCCTGGACTGTCCCTCAGTTCTCACAGTAGGACAGGCACCCAGGCAGTACCCCAGAGCCTAGGCAGCCCCAGGGGAACCCAGGGGTCCTGCAGCAGGTCCCTGCACAAGGCTGAGCCTGCCATGAGCACAGCCCAAGGACCGAACAGGCTGTGCTGGAGTCTGAGCAGCAGTCACAACATCTGTGGATGAAAGGAGAAAGACACTTGTCATCCCAGTAAATTCAATTTAATTAGTGATGCCTGAAGAAATTTAGTCGAGACAAAGCTGTACTAAAACTTTGTGCAATTACAGAGCCCAGCATCAGCCTTTGTGAAAGCTGAGGGGAAAACCAGTTAATTTATGTGTCAGCCGGTGCCTATCTCAGGGTGAAGTGTGCCACAGCAGGGACTCCTGAGCATCCTTGTCAAGCTGTAAATTTGTTGCAGGCCCAGGTCTAGGATATTCCAGAAAGCAGACTCCTGGCCCCAAAACAACCACCAGCGACTACATTTTCTCCTGTCACCCCAGCATGGACATGATTCCTGCCTGTAAGCACGCTCTCATCACTGGGTTCCTAGTAATGTTTCAGACTGGGATTCCCTCTTTGCATGCTCTCTTCCAAAATGCAGTGTGGCCTTTCCACTGGGAGACTCTGCAGCAAGTTTTGTGGCTGAAGAAACCAGCTGGAAGCTTGTCCCAATGAAAACAGAAGCTTAACATAGAGTCCAAACACTTTTGAATGCTTGGGCATTTAGGGACAAATCAGAGTGGGATTTGCTCTGGACAAAGTTACGTATCAATATCCCTGCATGATCCATCCCTCTCCCCAAATCTTCTCTTAAAGCAGCCTTGTCTGGGAGTCAGAACCAAATTTCCCATGGACATCTCCTTACACCCAGCTGACCAAGGGCCGGTGGTCCTCCCGCTCTGAAGACATCCTCCCTCAGAGTGTGTGCTACAGAGATTCAAAATAGATTTAAAAAATGGTTATTTAAGTAGTGTATCCAAAGAGGATAATGAAATTGCATGGACCACAATGCAGTTTCCCACTTTTCTGTTCCAATAACCCTTGCAGCCACCTACCCGCACTTTGGAGTCAAAAGGCACAAGCTCACCATTCCTCCTGACAGCCCTCCTCTCCACTCCGCAGGGAGAAGACCGTCTGTATTTTGCAGCCACAGAGAGCTGGGACAGCTGTTGGCACACCAGCCATCCGGATCTCCCCCTGCCTTTGGTGCCTGTCAGGTTCATTTGATGATCAGTGGTTACTTAATGAGGATATGTGGAGCTGCTGGGACTGCAGGCAAATGATAAAGGTAGGGCTTTTGTGTCCTGGAGTTTAAAAATAAAAAGCAATTTTGGCAGCCACTGTAGGAGAGGAATGTGCCTTGTGAGCCTGTCCAGGAGATGTGGGGCTGGGGGAGGAGGAGCTGCTGTGGCAGCTGAGTTATCTGCAGGGAAGACTGATGGGAGCAGAAAAATGTGTGCAAAATTCTCTGCCAGGACCAGCTCTTCCAAATAAATTACCTTTCTCAGGAAATAAGCAATGGGCAGACCCACCCCACAGCTATATTTGAATCAATCCTGTTCCTTGTTTGCTGTGGGACAGAGCCTCATCCCAGAGGGGCCAGAGATGTTGACCAATGCATCCATGTGGTGGTGCTGGGTTGGATCACTGACTCTCAGCCAGTGACATTGCTGGGAGCAGAGAGGAGATGGCACTCAGGTGCTTGGCCAGCAAGAGCCCAGAACGACTGATCCAGTGCCACCAGTGGCATGGGTGGACTTTGCAGTGACCACAGAGACCCCACAGACAAGAAAGAGTAAGAGAATATCCTCATGTTGTTTCTGTTAAAAACCACCAAGGTTTACACTGAAGGTAGGACTGACACTACACGAGTGCAACACAGACAAACACCTTACCCAGTGTCCCAGGCCCGCAGCATGGATGTGACCACTGGTGTTGACCTCCCTGTCCTTCTCCAGAGGTCTGTCCTCCCCGTCAGGGCTGTCAGCATCTCCAGGCATGGGAGATGTGCACGACCACTGCAGAGCTCCACATGGAGCACCTATACGGTGCCTGCACCTGCCTGCATTCCTTTGTCCTGGGCAATCCCTGAACTGCTGAACCCTCCTCTTCTTGTACTGCCCCAAAGACACTGCTGCTCCTCAACCCACAGCTCAGCAGGATCCTCCTTTCAAGCTGGAGCAGTCAGGAAGCTCTACTGCTCCTGTAGGTAACCTCCACCCTGACATTCATGGGAGAGAGCTGTCTTCAGAAAGACACAAAAATAGCAATAGGAAAGCACTTTATGATCAAGATTTTACAAACCATAACAAAGCATGGAAGCTCCAGGTGGATGAGAGTGAGCCCCTGGGACTGCAGTACTTGAATCAGTACCAGCGCTCTGCAAACCCCACTGAGAGGACCATCAGCCTTGGCTGCAATGGGTCACTAACTCCGTGCCTCTGTGCAATTTACCCCTCTACAGTTTTATTGTTTGCCAAGTGGTGGGCAGGGATTACAGCCACACGAGCCCATCCATGGTGGCCTGGCCCTTGCATGGGGCAGGCTGCTGAACTGTGAGAAGCCAAGGACTAAAACATACTGGGGATGTGACAGGGATGCACAGCATGGGAGCAATGGCCAGTCTCATGGGGGCAGGCTGTGTGGCCAGGCTCTGCTCTCTGCCTTGGGTAGGCAGGTCCACCAGCTGGTCTGCAGGAAGGCAGAATTTGGTCCAGGGCACAGTATTTAAGATCTTAAAAAGGTAAATGATGTGTGTAGACACTGCAGAAGCACAGCATGCGGCCTATGGGGCAAGGACCACTGTTTCCCTATGCTGCTCTGAGTAAACCAGGGCACTGAGCTGTGCTCTTTGGCACTGCAGGCAAACAAGTTCACTTATAACAGTAGAAACCAAGAAAAGAAAAGTCTGTTATTTCCTTCCATCCGCTCCAGTTTCCTAAAAATAGCTTTCATTAACCATCTTTATTCATGCAAGACAGCAAAAACACCCCTACAGCTATCTGCTCACCTCAGTGTCTCCACCCTGACGTGGGCCACTGCTGATGTGCTGGAGCTTCCCCACTACGATGACAGCTTAGGGAGTGTGAGGTGACACAATTCCCCCTGAAGGCTGGGCACTGAGCATGATGGAGACACCTGCTCCCAGTTTCCCCAGTGGAGAAGAGGAGGAGGCACAAAGCACATGTACCACTAGCACCAATAGCAGGGCTCAGCACTGGTAGTACAAACCAGCCTCCACATTTAGCCAAGGACTGCTCTGATCCTGAATGAAATCAAGCATTTGAAGTGGTTCTACGCCCTATAAAGGAGGATAAATCCCATGTGTGTACAGGTTTCATCCCTCGGGCTCAAAGGTAGAATGGCGCAAAGAGGAGGTTGACTTTATGATACAGTGCTTATGGCATGGACCTTTCTCCTCCTTCAGGTACAGTTCAACAGCCAATACCACAACAGAAGTTCAAAAGGAGGCTTAGCACAACGTGGGTCCTACCTTTTCTGAGGCAATGAGCATCTGAGCATAGCACAACCCCAGCCGGAGTTGGAAGGGCACATCAGGACCTCATGACCTTGGCTCCCTGAGCAACTCAATGATGCCCTTCTGCAGCTGAGTTGTATTTTTAGGTCCTTCTCCCTGCTGATTCATTAGGGGAGCTAATGTTCTCCAAACTGCTGGGCTTCTGACCCTCGAGGTGTGTACGCCATGCACTCCTGATAAATATAGACCACTTCAATTACATAACCTGTCTAATAAGCAGTGCCTGTCCTCCCTGTGGGCACGCGGGGAACCAGAAACTGAAATGCCTCTGCCAAGGGTGTGAATGAATGCCTCACTCTTCATTTTATTTCCATTGTCTTCCATTTCCAATGACTTCTTGCTATCCCATCTTAACGAGTGACTCAGTGAGGTTGGGTGGTCCTGGAAGTACTCCAGGTTCAGGGTGACCTCTCTGCTCTGCCCACTGCCACCAGTGTGCGGGGTAAGATCCCCCTTTCTAATCCTCCCCTCTGCTCAGGAAGACAGGGCAGAGTGGGATGGGATGATTAGGATTCAAAAAGACTAAGCTAAAAGCTGGATTCATTTCCTAACTGTATTGTGTCAGAGCATTTGGCAGACTAGAGGTAATCAAAGGACTTTATACCTAGCAGTACAATGGTCTATCCCTGGAAAAGACACCTGGCTTGGTTAACAGAGCAACAAAAGCACCTACCTGTGTGCTGTGTCAGTACAGAAATCTTAAAAAGTCCATGTGCTTGGTAATAAAGACATCTTTGTATCAAGTAATGAGTCATCAGTGAAGTCGGGCTGTGACCTTACAAGATAAATGTCTGATAACTTTAGGACCTGGATGTAACTGAAACAGCTGTGTTGCAAAATGCAGAGTAATTATTTAAAAAAAAAGCATTCAAAGTACAGTGTGAAGCACATTATTAATAGACTCGACAAATGTATGCACAAGTGGGGGGGTTGGGGTTTTTTTGTGCAGTGGTTTTTAACCCCTGATCTCTGGTTCCTTGTGGCACTTGCAGCAAGAGCCCCATGAAGAGGACCTAGGGAAACCAGGTCTGCCCCACAACAGGAGGTTTCCTCCCTTGAGAATGCAAACCTTGTATTATTTATAGAGAAAAGTAGCTGTTCTCATAAAATGCCCCCACTGCTCGCCATGGGTTTGGCATTGCTCTGCCAGGCTGGCTGTGAGCAGCATCATGATGGCAGAGAGCTGTCAAAATGGCTTGAGTGATATTTATGACAAGGGCCATTCTACCTATATTTGTTGTTCCTGCTGTGCCAGCATTCCAGCATGTCCTGTAATAACTTTAATAGCTTTTATGCAATGGCTAGGAATGATGAAGCTCATTCAACATTAGGTATTTAACCTCCCTGGTTTTATTCCTGTCTTTATCTGACAATCAACAATCTAATCTCTTCCAGCTTCCCTCACTACCAGATTCAGGCTGAAGCGGGGCAGAGGTCTGGTCCCAAAGTGGGGGGCTCTGCTCTGACCTTCACACAAGCAAATAGTTGTGCTTTTGCTCCTGGACTGCCTCTCTTCTGATATGCCATGGCCTGCCCCTGGGCACCACGTGAGGAAAGGTGACAACTGTGACCATACTCTCATGGGGCTAGAGCCTCTTTTTACCCACTGAAAGAGTCAGAGCACAGTGTGGTATGTGTCCCCAAGCAGCAGCACATCCCCAGAAGGTGTCTCCAGTCCTGCTGAACCAGCTGGGATGCAGGACGTGCATGACACACGTCACTGGACAGTGGCAGACCCAACAGTAGAGCCCTAAGTCTTTCAGAATATTCTAAGTTGGAAAGGACCACAAGGATCATCGAGTCCAGCTCTTGAGTGAATGGGCCCATATGGGGATCAAACCCACAACCTTGGCATTATTAGCTCCATGCTCTAACCAACTGAGGTAATCTCAGGGTCTACTCGTGGGGCCACAGGTTTGGGGTCTGTGCGAGCCTGCAGCAGAGGACACCATGCCCCATCACTCCTTGCCTGCAGTGCCCTCCTCTACCTCCCGTCCTTAAATGATGCGCAAAGTCTGCTAAGGACTTTCCTGCTGGAAGAACTCAGCAGGAAACAGCTAATGCAACCTCTCTTGTTCATCCATGGTACTCGTGTCCAATGGGTAATAAAACCACAGGCTCCTTTCTCATTAATCCCTAATTAGTCTCTCTCTCACTAACTTAGCACTTTCTGTCATTAGTGGTGGAAAGCTGAGAGCCTGCCTTTAACCTTCACATGTTGTGAGGAGGCAGACCCAAACACCTTGCTGTAATCTTGCATAAAACATCTCCTTATCCTGGCTCTCAGAAGCTCGTGGAAAAGAACCTCCCTTTCCCCAGCATGACCAGAAAGCAAAACCTCTAGGGGAGTGCAGCGTCTGCAGTGAGGAGGCTGGAAATGACCACTGAGTGACCACAAGGTCAAGTTTGCCCTTGTACCTCTGCAAGAGCCCAACTGATGAACTGCAGAGGCCTGAGCCAGCTGCCCTGCTGGTAGCTCATCCGCGTGTGGGAATAGAGAAGGCAGGCACACGACTCCTACTTCAGCATCTTAATTTAAAGCCTGGCTGAGCATGAAGGTATGTAGGCTGAGGCACCCCATGTTCTGAGACCGTGCAAGCATCCTTCACATGGTGTACGAGCAGGAACTGCAAGAGGAGAGCAGAGATCACAGCTGAACATCAGCCCTTCTCCCAGTTGTGTCAGAAACTCCCTCACGAAATTATTAGAATGAATGCTCTGGGGTGGGTGTGCTGGGCACACGCCAGGGCTGGGCAAGGCAGGCAGCTGAGTTACTGGATCTGGAATGTATGTGCCAGCCCTCACTGCTGCTGGTAATAAGGAACTTGCTGCCAATATCCTGCCCCACAGCTGCATCCTGTGCTGTCCTGCCCATGATGGTGGGACTGACCCCCAGCTGAGGGGCCAGGAATAATACCTGTCCCAGATGGACATGCAGCATCAAACCCACAGGTGAGTGTTAGAGCCTGATGCCGGGCACATCCCTGGCTTGCAGTAAGTGGTGCCTGTTCTCTGTCCTTACTCTTGGCCCATATTAACTCACTGCATCCTTGATAAGACCACCAAGAGCACCTGAGGGCTCTCAGTTGGCAGGTCCCTTCCCAGGCAGCTGCATCTTCCCAAAGTGCTCCTCTCCAGCTTCCTAGCTGCTGGCTGAAGCATTGGAGAGCTGTAGGACGATGCTCCATGTCCCACTGTCCTTGTGTTGGGCGTGAGAATCTCACATTGTTCATGCAGTAACCCAGCAAGATGAACCAGCTGGCCTGTGCCCACACAAGAGACTAGCAGTGGGTGAGGAACTGGATCCAGTCCTTCCCTTTGTGGGTCTCTCCAGGGACAGACAAATGCAAGGAGCTTGCAGTGTTGCGCAGTCCTCAACTCCTGCCTTGTGAACCTGCCTGGCACAGCTCAATCCACACAGGACAGTGGCTTCAGCATCATGTTCTGCTTTAAGCAACTGTAGCACAGAAGGTGTCCCAAAACTTTCTCCTCTCTTGCTCCTGGGAGGGAGAGAGGAGAAGGAAGGCATAGAGCGAGAAAGCAATCAGGAGAGTTTTGTTTGCTGATAAAAGGGGTTGTTTAGAGCATTAAATGGCTGGTTCTGCTCCTGCAGGGATTGGTGTTAAGGCTTGTTAGAAGCAGCATGAGTTCAGCTCCTGACCTCCCCATGTCCAGGACTGTGCATGGTATTCTGATCAACCAGACTTCAAGTGTTGGAAGGGGATCCTCTCGTGCCCTTAAAGCAGAGGAAAAGTTTCCTCTCCATGACCTTGAGACTGACCCACTGACTTTGATGATTTGTGCCCATCGCAAAGCACCAAGGAAAGCCCCTGGGAAAGTGGGGACTTTTGCTTAGGAAGCTATAAAAAGGGCACTTCTCAAGTGAAAGAGTTCTCGAGTGAAAGCTTCAGAGAGCTCTTCAAATAGCACTGTCAGGAATGCAAAGCTGTAGGAAGCAAACCTGGGGATCTACCAGCATGCACAACATCTCCACTTGAATAATTTCAGTGGATAATCTGGAAGAAAAACTAACTGCAGCGGTGGTGAGGGGGATGATGAGGCAGCTCCTTGCCAGCAAGGTGAGGGGGCATCCAGCTGCCAGGCAAAACATGGATTGCATAAGACAGCACTGTGTTAAAAGTGATTTTGCAAGCTTCCCTTGAAAGGTGCATAGCTTCCCAGCCTGCTGGTGGGAATCTTACAGACAGTGAGGGATTATTCTATCCTTAAAGAACTCAGGGTCTTGCACAGCTGCCAGGAAAAGGAACAGGAGGAGCTGTTTGTATGTCTTGAAACACAGGACATCAAGTGAGAACCTTGAGTTGAGGTATCACCCCAACTAGCTACAGGCACACATAGGCAATGCCAGCGTTGATGGGCAGCCTGTCAAGTAAGAACAGAAAGAGGCTCCTACTGGGGCAGTTAGTGGGTAAAGCTGTGAGCTACCCCATGGAGGATGTTCTTTTTCTCCCCACTTTATCTAAAGATGTCTAAGAAGAGAAGTATTTTAACACAGGCCTTTTCTTTCAAACTCTGAAGCAGGATGATGTGCTCCCAACAGCTGTACCCAGCACTGGCAGGACTCAACACCTTCTGTAGCACTTCTGTTATCTGTAACATTCCCCACCTCTATCCTGCTATCCCTAACATTTCCCTCCCCTTTGGGTTCAGTGTCAATCAACATACATTTCTCTCACTCACTGGACACCCAGCAGTTCAAAGAGCAGTGTTTGAAGGCAGACAAAGAAATAGTGCAGGGGAGCAGAGGGCAAAACCCGGCAGTGATGTCAGTGCTAGGTTACAGATCTGCTGTAACCTGCAGTGCCTCCTACTCCTCCCATCGCAGCTCCTCGTGCTCTTGCACCCTGCACAGCTTATCCTCCTCTGCTAGGTGTCCTGGGGATGCAGAAGCAATGCTGAGGCCTGAGCCCCTCTAGCTCTTCCCTTTGGTAAGGCTGAAGGTGCTTCTCTGTTCCCTGCACGAGGGTGAAAGGGCTCTTGCCTTATGTCTCACACAAGCAAGAGGAGAGAGAAATCTGGGGAAGAGGCTGCTGACCACCAAAACCATTACACTAGCACCTGCAAACCTGCCTCTCATGCAGCCCAGCATGAAGTATTTCAAACACCATTCCCTCTTCTCCTGAGAGCAGCTATGCAGGTGGAGTTTTGCTCCAACTCCTCCTGTCAGTCTTCTGCATATCCCACCACCACAGAAAACAGTCACTCCAGATGAAGACCTCCAGAAAAAGTGATGACAAACCATGTGGATGCCCTACTGTAATAGAACAAAGACATCTACTTAAAAACTCAGGGCCTTAAATCCACTCCTGATGAAGATGCCTGGACTTTCAAGAGACCCAGCAAGAACAGAGGTGAGCACTCTCTGCCTCTTGTGTGCCTCAGCAGAAACCCTCTCTAAGACAAGAATCACCCAACCATGTTACAAGCACAGACCATCCTCCCCATTCCCAGGAACAATTTCTGGTTGAGATAGCCTGCAGTCTGATCCGAAGTCCTCAGGAAATCAGACAACCTTTTTGCTGTTGTACCGAACTGCAAAGGAGGTGTTTGGGGCAGCTGGAGGGTGAAAGCTTTTGCCTCCATTAATATTATTTTCTGTAATGACAAGAAAGATAGAGAAATACATTTTTTCATTGCAGACTTGAGTTCTGAGGAAACCAACAGGAAGGGACCAAGCATCTTTCCGGAGTGACAAGCCATTCATTTTGACTTCAGGGGACTGATTTGAATGCTCTGAGTATACACAGACATGGCAAATATCCTCTCCAGCTGCAGAAACTGCTACCGGGGTGTCTGTTTCTTGTGGTCTTTCTGACACATGCTACCTGCTGGAGCTGCAGCTGTTTTGCTAGGGCTGTCACAGCAAGGCTGTTCCCCATCAGGTAATGAGGAGCTGAGAAACACAGCCCTTGTGCTTCCCACACTGGATTAGCATTCAAGCAACGGAGAGAGAAATCAAGGAGCCTGTGACCTGAAATTACATTAAAGACAGGTCTTCTAAGAACGTGAACCCTGCCATGGATGATTTCTTGTGTCAGCAGTTCCACAAATGGTAAAAGGATATAGCTACAACGGAGGACTTACTCAGGGATCACTACCTAACACAGCTTATTCTTTAGCAATCCTGGTTAAAGCAGCACAGCAAGGCTAAAGCTGAGCTGTACTTCTTGCTCTCAAAGGTTTCCACACCCCTTTACATGAAGAAGCTTGAGTGAGGGTACAGTCAGACCCCCTTTCCAACTTCCCAAGGAGACAAGGGGCGTTTTCCCCTCCAATAGCCACAAACCGTGGGCTGAGCATCCAAATGGACACCAATCTGCCCAATAAAGCCAACTATATGATTGAAGACAAGGTTTGTTCCTCACAGGTGCAGTAAAAAGAAAACAGCAAAATTAAACACGTGCAATGCTTCAGGTCTTTATTGTTGCTGTAGAGTAACTGGTACATGGTTAAAACGTTCTAATAATATTATCAGTGAAATCTGAAAACTAAGGCTTTCTGTAGGTTTGTAGTATCCTGGTGTTTCCTTTCACACAGTGCACATATAAAATCAAGTTATAAAAACACAGATTTTTTTAAACAACACCGATTGATGCAATGCACAACACTAAGAACTACATTTCATATGATCCAGACAACACCTTACAGACCAGCTTTGGGCCTTGCATCTTTGAAGTCAAGAGACTTGGTCTGACATCCTGCTACCCAGATGAGCTTGATGACACACACAGACGGCAGAACTTCAACCTTCTCTTCTGAGCAGAGAGAAAGAAACCCCCCCGATGCTGAAGAGGAAACATTTGATTGAGCAAACGGGAGCAGCATCCTTAAAGCACGTTACTGATCTCAAATAATGTAAACAAGACCTACCCACACCTGTAGGTCCCATAGAGAGAGCAGTTGCTGCTCAGCAGTGCAGCTGCTGGGACTACAGGAGAAGGTGAGCTGTGACAAACCTGCCAATGAGTGAGACGAGTCTCGGTGCCAATACGTGTCCCATGAAAGAGGAGTGGGTGATTCCTGGAGTACTAGCACCTTTAATCCAACAGCACTGAAAATGTTTCAAAGTGATTTACCCAGCACAGAATCATAGAATAATTTAGGTGACAAAAGACCTTTAAGACCCTCGAGTCCAACCATAAACCCAGAACTGCCAAGACTGATACTAAACCATGTCTCTAAGTGCCATCTTAGTGTTCTTCAAATAGGAAAACAGGGTAGGAACAAAGAAGCCTCCAAGAAATCTGTATATTAGAATCTTTTCAGTAAAAAGCTACATTTTGACCAAAGAGAAAAAAAAACATTCACAGAACAATCTTCCCTCAGTTCTTTAACCACTTTTTAAGCAAAGAAGCTTCTATATCCACAAAGCTTTTTGTTTTCATTCAGTTTTTCCCCATCTTGCATTTCTAACTGAGCTGAAAAATGATGCACGTAATCTGAAAATTTGCATCAGACACAAAGCCAACACCCTCCCCTGGGAGAGGAGGATTCTTCACTGACCACTTACTCCACATCATGGAGCTGGGCATTGCAAAAGTGACATTAGCAGCTGACAAGAATATTATTTTTTCTCTTTGATCCGAACACATGAGAGAGGAGGATGAATTACAGATTTGCAGGATGTTTTTACCACATTACAGTAGGTTATGTGTTTAGCTCCAGCTGGGAGAAAACCCCTTGTAAGGGTCGATGATGGATTGCATTTGACTTCACTTTCAGAGCCTAACTTTAATTACACACAGATGTAAATCCTTTGCCGTTCCATGACCAAGACTCACACTGATGCTTATGACACATTTGATAACACCACAAAATTGTCTGAACGACTGAGAAAAGCATAGCTGGTATTTATGTCACCAACACATAGAACTTGTTCTCTGAATTCACTCCTGAAGATGATGTTAAGGCTATTGGAGTAGGCTGGCCATGGTTGCTCCTGGTATGAAAGCACAGACGTGGCTTAGGACAGACTAGAAGGAGCTTTTAAGTCTCCTCTGCATTAACCATAAATGTGGTTTTTAGGTTTTCCCTTGCAGTGGATTACCTGGATGTGCAGAGAACTGCACAAAAGCAGACCACTAGGTGAAGAAAAACCAGGCTATGTATATTTAAGCTGCAACCATGCCTGTGATATTACAGAATTGTGTTAAAAAAAGACCTCGAGGTGCAGAAATGACCTCCTTCCAATCATGACAATGAAACACCAGTTGTCAGTCGTCAGGTACTCAAATACAAATATGAAAAAATCACTAAGAAACATAACCCTAAATATAAACCTAGTTTTATTTATTCATTTTTAAGAAAAAAAGGGATTAAAAAAATTGGAGTAAATCAGATGGCTTCAAGTACTTTCCGCATAATAAACAACTAGTTATTATAAGCATAGATTAAAAAAGACTTGTCACCTTGCAAGGGACAGTTGAATAGAGGCTGGTGATTTGGTAAAAAAATGGTCTTGGAAACAAACACATAAGACAACATGCTTAGTGTCGTAATTTAAAAGCAAACAGGTGTGTCCACCATGCCAACCCAACGCTTGAGACACCCAGCACAGTACAAGATACATTTTGCACTCTGTACTTTCACATTTCACGGCAATGCCACTCAACACACGGAGCCAGGCCATCTCAGTCTAGCTCAAACAAGCCGTCATGCAATAAACAACAAATATTTAGTAAGACAGGAAGGTTTTGCAGCAATAGAATTGATCAAGTTGTCCAAAATTTTTGAGGTTGCAGAACAATCTAAACTGAAGACCTGAAGTGTCTCCTAAGTGCTGGCAATGTTTTTTTCTTTGTGAATATAACATTACTTTTACTGTACATGACAAGGAATACACTTGAAAGTGCCTTGTCTAAGCTTAAGCCTTCAGATTTTCTAAATGTCATGAAAAAAACGAACGTGTTATAGTGGGAGCCCCAACAGAACCTCCCAAAAATTGTTGAGGAGGTTAAAAAGGTAATGATGTCGTCAAGAAATCAAAGCCAATACTGCAAAGGGAAGACGAAGCCCTTCCCTGTGCTGTGATAAGTCTAAAACCCAAACCCATCTCTGGTACCAATAAGGAGACAACCACTGCATCACATGCATTTCAACAGGTCTGTCTGACATGCATGAAACAAGCAGTCTTCCTGTTTAGCTATATGGACACGTGAAATGCTAAAGGAAGCAATGTGAAAACCAAAATTAGTGCTCAAAAAAAAAAAAAAAAGATCTCTTGCCTACTCTGAAATTATATAAAATGTTTTCAACCAAAGAATGTCTACAAGGAAACTGTTTTGAAAAACATTTTCCAGCTATTTGGAGACAAACACTTACTTTTGCCTCTGTGAGAAAAAAACACCACTAAACCAACAAAAAAACCCAGTTCCCCCATCCCACTGCTCTGCACACTACAGTAGGAACAACTCTCCCACAGCTAACAGGGAGACTGAAATTGTATGAAACAGTGAGAGATCAAAACTTAGCTGCACAGGACTATTAAATAATCAGCAAACACTTAAATGGAGGCAGAGCCAGCACTGTTTTCTGTACTATGACACAAGACCGCAAGGCTTAAAAAATCCTCTGAGTGACCAAGACAGGATGATTGAACAGTGGTAGGTTCAGTAGTGTTTGAAAAAGCTTATGCAAAAAATATTATTTTAAAATAAGTTTGAGTATTTGAAATATAAAAAAGAAACAGAACAACTTCTTTTCCAACTTCCACCTACCATCAAAACATCACTAAACTTACCAGCTTTCCAAATCCAATGCTTACTTCACAACAGTGCGATTACACAGAAATCATACATCTGTCTCTCTTGGCTGAACAGTTTGGGTTTCTACATGAAAGTCCAGTGCATGTCACATTTATTAACGTCCTTATGATTGTTCAATAATCCAGCAATTTGTTTCTTAATGACAGCAGAATGCAGTTGCTAGCTGCTTGCAGGAGCAATGTTGAAATTACATTCAGAGATTAAAAAACTACCATTTTCACATGTAGGAATAACTGACATTTTTCTTTCTCTTCACAAAATCATGTGCAAATGTCTAACAATGGCGATAGTAAAAGACAATTCTCATGCAAAAATTGTTCCCTGTGCATAAAATTCACAGGGCATCTCAAACCCACCCTTTCTCTATGCCAGAACTAATTGCTTTTTATTTTCATGTCGTGAAATTTCTGTTGCTTTTTAAAATATCGATGACAAGCGAGTTCAATTAGTTCCAGCCCACCAAATATCTTTTGCTGCACAACGAAAAAGACGACCATGGCTGCAAAATACCACTGTGCAAAGCTGTACAGGTACAGCAGTGCGAGCATACCCAGCGGGAACACCGTCCAGTACAGGAGCGAGATGCACTTCACCGCGAGGACCCTGAGCTCGGATTTACAGGGGGGAACAATGCCTTGCCCTCCTGCACTGAAGCATTTTCCACCTTCATAGAAGTGCCGGAGTCTCTCCTCTTTCTCTTCCCAACGCTTCCGGCACCAAAGCTGCAGCTCCTCCTTAGAAGTGGGCACTGTCTCTATTGGATATCTCCGGACGTGGAAGTGAATCTCCTTTGGGAAGTTTCCATTCAAAAGGTGCTTCTCTGTTTGAGGAATGTTTTGGGGGTATGCCACGGTTATGTCATGGATAGCATCGAGATTGTCACCTAGAAGAGAGGTTTGTGGGAAAAAAGATCAATACAGATCATGCAATGGTCAGAACACTAATTTGCTTCAAGGTGTGATTGAGAACGGTCCAAACTGTGGCAGAAATCCCAGAGATATGTTAGCTGTGCGGAGGATGTTTAATCTGCTAGAATCTTTAAAGGCTGAAAGGCCAAACTTTCCTAATCATTATCTTTTCAGAATCTGAGCAAAAAACTTCATGAACAAGATTATACACAGTACAAACTAATGCAGAATAACAACAGTGAGTAAGAGATTGAAGTCAAATTTAAAGGAGAGAAGACGCACATCTGGTCTTGGACAAAGAGCACACTATGTGAGCCTAATGTTCAGTTATTCCTAGCTGTGCTGCACGCTGAAATTTCTTTTCACTAATGAAATACAACTTAGTCTATGTTTCTGTGAGCACTGAAATAGATTCAGGTTGATCTGGAGCAAGCAGCACACACAATCCTAATTCACTGAAGACTGAGAAAACGTAAGTGAAACACATACCAGCTAAATGTCATGAACTCATTAAATCTAGGGTATCTCACACAGGATGAGGAGTAGCTCTGCAGCTCATCCAGCCTTGCAGAGCACTCCAGTTAACACAACTTCTTTATAACTGAGCAGCCAGTACTGGAAGGAGATGAGCTGTTGTTCGCTGCACTCCACATCTGGGAAAGACAAAGTGCAGCCTAAGTGGGGGTTGAAGCTCAGCATTAAGTAAACCACTAGCTATTTGGGTAAAGTGAGTGTATTTAACCATTTAAAAGGCAATTGCAGATTAGAAATTCAGGGGAATACTTATGAAAACCCCCCTGCTCTTGATTAGCATGTCTGATTGAGCTAATGCTCTTGAAAGGATATCAGTATTGCCAAAGTGGGCCTTGCTAGTGCATCTTTGTACTAAGTGTTTTTATATTTTTCACTTCCTAAATACCTTCTTTATCCCCCGGCCCCTGACCAGACATTCTTTTTAGATTTCATAAAGTAAATTCTGCTAGTGTAAAACTGATCTAAAAATAGGCACAGTGCACTGGACGTTGCATAACTGTTAAGTTCTGCCAGCAGTGATTTATGTCACTGTTTTTATTTGGCTGGCTGGCTGAGGGCAAAATAGAATTGGAGACTAAAAGCTGTCTCCAGTTGCAGCAATTGAAGACTTTTGTTCTCACAGATGATGCCACTTCTTGCAAAGATGATCAAAACCTACTCTTTAGCCCCATTCTTCGTTTTTATTTGCTCCCCTTCCCTGGCATTTTGGCTCTCCTTTACAGCTCTAAAAATGACAGGACAAGAATAGAAAGTTACTTTAAAAGGCTATGTTCAAAATGATGTATCTAAAGTTCAATTCAAAATATCACAAGAGGGGGGAAAACCCTATTCAGCCTTTCAGAGTATTTTATAACTGTGCTGCCTTATAACGATCTCTCTCGGGCAGCAGCAGATTACTTGGGTTTTTAAAGAGCTATATATGGCTCCTAGGAGGTCTATCAGAACACAATTCAATATTCCATCTTTTCTCTAGCTACGGGATCACCTCCTGTATAAGTGGAGAATCCCTGTATTCAGCACAGGTAAAACCTTTCAGATCTCCTACCAAGAGATGGCAAAATTCAACATGTCTTAGAAGCCCAGCCCTTACAAAGGGAAATGATGGCCAGCTTGCTGCACCTGATCACGAAACATTTTCATTTTGGAAACAGCTCTTATTTTCCCCTCACTATTCCAAATATTTCTGCCATCAGAAGGAATTACAGTCATCCTACAAGACAGATATCCTCCAGTTCCTGGCCTAGCCCGGGTAAGGGCTGCTACTCATACCTCCAAGAGATGTCCATCTCCTACAATCTGACTTCCTCCTGATCCTCCATAGCTCCCCAGGTCCTAGTGACACATAAAACCTACACATTGACCCCAAGAGGAAAGCCAGAAAAGTTCAGTCGTCCTGAGATCCTTGCGTGACAAAAGCCTTTTATAAAAAAAGTTTTTGGCTAGATGAGTTTCTCACCCACCTTTTGGTCACTTGTGTCTTTGCAGCTAAACAGTCTGCAATTACATGCAAGTGTTCTTGAAAAATCAAGGCTTTATAGGACCACTGGTAATTACAGACTACAGGTAATAAATAATCAGATTTCTTGACTCTGGGCAAGTAGGACCGGCAGGACTCTCTGCACTCACACAGCTGGTCTGACCCCTCCAAAATGCAAAGTCTATTTCTCCCCATGAATTCCTGATCAGAAATAGGGAAGCCTCTACTCCTCACCTATGGATCCGTGGCAGCCCCAGACAAGAAACCTTCCAGCAGGGCTTCCCACCAGACTGTAGAAGGTCTACACTACATTATGGCTTCAAAATTAGTTACCCAGAACCAAGCTCAAAGAGCTGCATTACAGGAGGATGGATGTTACTCTTTTAGCATTACACATGGGGATGATTACCTGACCTGCTCTGTGTGTCCAGCTTGAACCAGTATCTTCCTAATTCCAGCTGCAAGGTTCACCTATTCAAATGTATTTTACACAAGAAGAAATGAAACTTCAAGGGTTGATTTAGCATATCTGAAAGAACAGAAATATCAGAAAGAGAGAAGGCCAGAATACCAGGTTTCATACGCAAGAGGATTAGAGCCTTTCTCAACAGCCCCCTGGTTTGGGTCATACATATTTAAGAACTCCACACAAATGGCAGCCTGAAGCTTTAATTCCCTGGCAAGGCAAGCATGTGGAAAGGACCAGCTCTAATCAGTTTTCTACAGCTGCTGAAAGAAGCATGCCCTGCTAGTGTGACATGCAGTAGAGCTGCAGGATCCACATTGCACAGCTGAACAAAGAGCTTCTGCATCTTCTATGCTGATTTATCAGTGGAATCTTTGGATATGGACAGGGTCACTGCATCACTACCAAGCATGCTACTGGAGAATCTGCTAAAAAGAAGAAAAGTTACAGCAACAGATAAAGGTAGACCATTCATGAGCAGGGACAAAATCCCTTTAGGCTGGGTTTATTCAGGCAGTTCTGAACCTGCGTTCTTGGCTAGAGCCATCTTCACTGTCTCCCTCTGAAGTTAACCTCATTGTTTCTGCAATCTGGAAACATCTAACAGCATGTGGTCCAAGGTGCCAGTTAACCAGAAAAAGAAAGTGATCCTAAGTGAAGATGCAGGGCAGTCACTGGCTTTTTTCCACCTGAATTTAAAGATTGGCTTCAAAAACCTGTTTCTGCACACCTTAAGAAGAAATTGCACTAAGGGAAGCCACATCATTGTACTTCTCTAGTGGGTTAGCTCAGAGAAGCTCTTGGTGGACAAAACACTTCTTTAAATGCTTTTAGTATCCATGTCACACTGGGGAGGGAATGAAGGACAGAGGAAATCAAATAATGTTCACAGATTTGCATCTGAAATCTAATTAAGGTAAGAAACTGCCATTAAGGCTAAATATCAGGCAGGTAGCCCAGCTCTTCAGGACAAAGAGACATCAGTTTCAGTAGCTTTACAGTCTCACGATTTTCTTCCTGCAGTAGTATCCTTCATAACCATGAATAATATTCTGTTCTATGCTTTATAAAAGCACCTCAGAAAAGGAAAGCTTTCTGCAGTGCTCAGGAGTGAATATAAAGTTTATTTCTAATAATTGTTAAGTGGCTGTAAACTGGATAACATGCAGACAATGATTAATCCATGTGCTGTCTCCATTTTGGGATGACAAAATGCCTCAAAAGCAGAATTCTTTTACTTACTAGATTTTCTGTGCTCCAATCAAAGTTATTTATATTTCAGGCTCCGTTGATATATGACATTACTTCAAACTATTACAATGCACAGCTAGTTGCTTTGGGCACTGTACTCAGAGGTGGCACAGTGAGCACTTAACCAGGCTTGTGACCAAAATATTAGCATCAGAGAAAGATACTGCCTTTTAAGAAACATTTCCAAGGAAAAACGAGGACATTTTCTTTCACTACACCAGTTGTTCCATCAGAATTCATATTCTTTGCTAGAACTTGCAGCATGTGGTAGTCCGGGACAGCTCAGTTTTTGCAACTCCCTGCCCCAGCTAGAGGCAAGCCTGAGCATGTATTCCCAATATGCTCACGCACAAATACACACGTACCATACACAGGCACAGACAGATGGACAGCCATGGATCAACAGGGACAGAAATCAGCACCCAAGCAAACAAAATGGCCTCATGGCCTGCCTCTCCAGTTGCTGGTACTTGCACCTCTATATGCACACTCACAGAGCCCCCTCATCCAGGAAAATAGAAATAAGGTTTATTGAGAAGATGGGGCAGACTGGGCTGATGAGGTGCAAGGCACAGCCAGCCAAGTGTACTGACCAGCCCCATTTAAAGGGGACCAGTCCCTTTTATTCCTTATTCCTCTATTTTCCTCCAAAGCACCTTGAAGCATCCCTTTCCTCACTTTTGGTTCCTCCCCTAAACATTCCATAATAAGTCTCGTCCCCCCAAAAGCTCATTCTTTGGCATCCTGTAACCACTCCCAGAGCCCTGCCAGCAGTAACGCCCCTCAGTCTGTAAGGTGATGGACAGGGTCCTCTCCCATGGACTCATGTGGATGGGTGTCACTCCTGGCCCACGAGCCGATGGCTCCCCCACGGCAACCCTCAGAGGAGCTGTGGTAGAGGCTTTGTTCCTCCATCTGGGATTTGGGGATCCATTTGGATTTGCCTGCCTGCCCTTCTGCCCCTGTGCTCCTTTGCATGGGTGCAGACAAAACTTTTATCTCATCCCTTATTATAAAACCTTACAACCTGAACATCACTTTTAATTGTGTGTTCAATAATACCATGCCAGCACAGTATTTTAATTCTAGGGGAAAAAAACCCAGCCTGAACACAAAAGGCAGGACTAAACTATTTTCAGCTTCTTTCAAACACATTCACAAAGAGAATATTGCGATGCAGATGCAATTGGAGACAACTGCCAGAAGTGATGCTCAGCCCCACAGCACAGTGCCACATAAGTGGGCTGGTTGGATGGACCCATCCCCTCTGCCATAAGAATCACCTGGGAGCCCAAGCACAGCCCATTCCTCAGTTATGATTCACACAAATGACAAGGACACTTCCTTGCTCGTACCCAGGACTGAGCAATGCTGAGCAAGCTCCCTGAGAGACAAAAGGATCTGTACAAGCAGTGACTTCAAGGCCAAAATGATGATTCAGAACAGGAGCTCTGAAAGCCAAAATGACCATCAGTGAGCCAAAAATGAGGATGGTCCCAGGAAAACCCATGCAATGAACTGCTCAGACTGTCTGCAGCCTAGAAGGTGAACAGGCAGCTGAGTCTCCTTGGCATTAACCCATTTCCATTCCTAGCAAGGATCTCAGCAGCTGTAATTTGTCCTACTTTAGTTATCACTGACATTACTTTAAATCTTACAAGGATTATACAGTCTCTCCCCCTGCATTGATCCAGCAGAGAAGATGCTATTCTTAACCACGGTACATCACAGAACAGCACGCTGATGAGCTGTTGAGCCAGAATGGGGAGAGGCATACTGAGATGCTCTCACAACAGAATATTCATCATCACCTTAAATTAAGCTGCTCTGTTAAAAGTGGGATCAATATGTAAGGCCCTTGTCCATTCCACCTCTCACCTCCATGTAACTGCTTTCTCCAGCAAAGTGACCTTCATTGCACAGCTCCAGATATTTCCTACGTTTTCAGGCTTCCAAAAAACACTGGCTGTAGCTCACCCCCCTATGTCCTAATATCCTCAACCCTACACACATTTCCTTAGGAAACCTGAAAGAGCCAGGTTTGGCATTTCTGTAAATAAACTGATCAGCAATATAATTAGAGATGGAAACAAGTAGAACAAACTTGTCAGGTTTTACACTACATATGTTAGGTTTGAAACAAAGATACATTTTTGGACATTAAAACAAAAGCCATCTAAAACTGCTTACGGGATAATACCACTGCCTTGGCTCACGAGATTGGAGTGATTTTTCTTTGAGAACACAGTATCAGGAGGGAGCAGCTTCAAGGATTTACAGCCCCTCCTGGGAAGTATCATGCTTGTGAGGATTTAAAACTTCAGGCAGCCCTCTTAAAACCAGCAGTGTCAGCTGGGGTTAATCTAAATCACTTTCAACTCAGTAGTTATTGGAAATCTTTTTTAGGTAAGTGTAGCAATCAAATAAGCAAACAAGAAAACCCAGAATGATAATACTAGCCTTGATTAACAGAGAAAGAGTGATCCTGCATACCAATTCTTTCTATGCCTATCCGATTTTCCACTGGCATTGTGATACAAGGAGAGAGGAAGACCTTCCACCTGCTGACACAAAAGAGTTAAGGACACTGCACCTCTAGTCCCTGAGGGTGGGAGCCTGGGGAAGGGACAGCCCTGGCTGCTTTCTCCTTGCCAGCAGGAAGGAAATGTGCTCTGGGTGCTGCATGCTGGAGTAGAGGACTATTGGGATCTGATACCAGGTACCTCCAGTCTAGCTGGTACAAAGACCAAGAGACATAAGGATATTCTCGTAGCTATGAGCAGTCATTACATGTGCTTAATTCTTTAGCTAAATACATTTACATGACATAGTTTTGCAGCCTGATGCTACATCTCATGAATGTGTGAACAATACCACTAACTGAAGTTGTGAGGTTGGTGGTGGGGAGGGAGATCCTCTTTGACTTTGAAATCTCTGTAAATACCTCATTTAATTATTTTAAGACCAGACCTAATGTTATCATCATCTAATCTGATCTCCTGAATGACAGAGGAGCTTATGCAGAATGTTTTCGGTTTTGCCATGGGATGTGGTAAGACAGACATCCCACATTGCTTTTAACATGAGATAAGCAATTCCTCTAATTAATCAGGGGGGCATGTGTATGTGTCTATGTACATTACTTTTGTACTTTTACTTCCTGACCATATTACTTGGCTAAATTAGTGAGCTGTCTGTGCTCACATAGGTAAGTGGTTATATGATCTGTCAACCTAGTAAGCTGCTCCTGAACAAACTAAACCTACCTAAGTTTCTGAAATCTCAATATGCAGCAAGTTTTTAAAGCTCAAATCCTTTTAGTAGCTCTCTGAATCTCTTCTAATATTTCAACATACTTTCCAAAGCATGGGTGCTGGAACCAGGTAGAATTTTCCAAAATGGCCTCATTAAGTTCATACACAGGCATCTAGTACTAACATTCCTACTTGCCTTTTTTTTTTTTATGCCTCTAAAGACTATGTCCTTTCTTGTAGCTACAGCACCGCTGATATTCAGCCCTGTTTATTAAGCATTTTAAAGCTCTTTACCATATCCTGGAAGGCAACAGAGTTAGTAAGCTATGATGAGCCTGCCAGGCTGACAGTTGGGTAGGTTTTGAAGTGACATGTAACAGGGCTGAAATGCAAAACCCGCGGTTCTCCAATGCAAAGTCCTTTGAGATGCCACAGCTGAACTGGACATCCACTTCCAATGGAGACAAGACATTGCTGAATTGGTAAGGTGGAGCTAGCAAATACCACTCCTTGTTTTTTTTGGAAATTTTTTCCAGGCAAGGAGAATACAGACTGTCACATCATTTGTGAAAAGAAGCTGATCCCCAGTTGTGTCAGGGCACACAAAGAAGCTATAGAAGAGTTTTTCCACTCTTACCTGTGACAGAGCCTGATATTCTCCCACCCCAGGCTGGTATCTGATAATCAGCTTCACCAACTGTACCTTGGGCTGCAGTTTGAGAGAGGGATTCTCCCCCTCTGCTCTGCTGTCATGAGACCCCACCTGCAGTGCTGCCTCCAGCTCTGGGGTCCCCAACGTATACAAGATGTGGACTTGTTGGCACAAGTCCAGAGGACACCACAAACATGATCAGAAGGATGGAGCACCTCTTCTAAGAAGATAGGCTGAGAGAGCTGGGGTTGTTCAGCCTGGAGAAAAGTTCTGTGGAGAACTCACAGCACTTTCCAGTGCCTAAAGGGGGGCTGTAAGAAAACTGGTGAGGGACTTTTTACAAGGGCCTGTAGTGACCTGACAAAGGGGAACGACTTTAAAGTGAAAGAGGATAGGATTAGATATTAGGAAGAAATTCTTTACTGTGAGGATGGTGAGGCACTGGCACAAGTTGCCCAGAGAAGTTGTGGATGCCCCATCACTGGGAGTGTTCAAGGCCAGGTTGGATGGGGCTTTGAGCAACATGGTCTAGTGGAAGGTGTCCCTGCCCATGGCAGGGGGGTTGGAACCAAATGATCTTTAAGGTCTCTTCCAACTCAAACCATTCCATGATGTTATGATTCACATATATTGCTTTAACATGTCTCTCCCCTTGTCCTCTCCATAAGTCAAAATATAAGGAGAACTGCAGTTAATCCAGCCAGCTCCCTACCTCCCTGCCAACCAAATCAGAGCTAATACAGTGTAGTTCAGTTATGCTATGAGAAGTCAGTACTGTGGGAAACTTAAGAGTGGATCAAGAAGTATCTTATCCTGATTTGCAAGTTAAGATACATCAAGTGATAAACTTGTTTGTGGATTAAACTGTACAAAAATACTTGGGCACGTGTTGAGCTGAAGGAAAATACAGAAGATTTAGCTCATAATTATTGCAGGCATTGTTCACACAGTTGTGCTTTACAGGATAAATACAAGTATGGGTTTTGGACTTTCTGCATTTCAGAGCAGCTTACAACCTCCACTAAGGTTTTACAGACAGAACTCTACTTGCCATCTCCCTGGACATGGGCCCTCTGACCCCGCTGCTATGAAAGTCACGGCCAGCTGCTCTGAAACATCATGCATGGCTCCTGGGTACTGCTGTCAACATAAACCCTCTGACAACTTCAGGAACTGAGGCTGCTTGTTTAAAAGACAATCTCTGAGCAGACAAGGGAAGGATGTGCAGGGGAAAAGAGAGACCCAGCTACTGCAACAGGGAAAGCACCGAACCAGGGGCTACATCCACAAGACTGCCTGGGGGGCTGTTGCTCTTTGGTCTTCCCTCCCCAGCTCTGAAGGGTTATTTTACAAATTGCAAAACAAAAGCTTGTTGATCTATAAATAAAACATGAAAATATGTGGGGAGGAGGGAATGAAGGGATAAAAGGGTTGGAATAACAAGATATTTTCAGTCACTAGAGATGACCAGGCAAAACTGACTCACTACTCTTTACTCTATCATTCCCAAACTATATTTATCAAATCCAGATAACAAAAATGCCATGTTTATTCCCTTGCCTGCATATCTACTCTCTCCTGGCCTCTCATACCACAAGTCTGCTCTACTTAAACATATGGGATGTGGTTTTCACAGGTATGTCACATGTTAGGTAGAAGAAGCCATATTGTTCTTAGGCTTATAGGACACCAGTAGTTTTCCAGGCAGTAAAATTTTATTTCATATAAAGGAGACACTGATGCACTGGTATGCAACTTTCCAACTCCACTGAGCTGTAACATGGATTTCCTGGCAAACAACCAACAAACTCAAACTAGATTCACAATTATGCTTGAAATGAAGATAATTTACTATACTTCAGTGAAATCCTTTTAAAAAGCATCCTATGTACTCTACCTTGTCATGATAAGATGCCTTGCTAGACAGGCAAATGTAGCTAAATTAGGAAGTGGACGATTTATTTTTATTTTTAAAAAGAATGCTAAACTAGTCATCCAAGTACTTCTGAAAAGCTAAGTATCATTACAATTAAGCAAAAACAAGACACCAAATACCCTTAAAATAAATCATACACAAACACACAGAGTTTATTCTAATCTTTAATGTAACAGACAATTGACCCAATTCTTCTATTACTCGTTGGGCATTTCAAATCACTGGGAATCTGAGAAAGAAGTAATCCACTCCAGCACATTTCTTTGCCCTCTGCTCGGATGAACAATCTCTCTCCAATGCAGATGGAATTTCTACTGCCATTTCTGACTGGCCTCACTGAGTTAACAGTAAAGCAAAACACTCTGGAACAATTTACATACACAACTGTCATACCAATGATGCTCAACATTGCAGGATGTTACTGCTAGGTAAACAATGGAGCTGGCTTAAACCCTGGAATTTTAGGAGAAAAAAAGTGGTAATTTTTAAAGATGTAAGCAGTAGCAGCATGTATGAACTGCCATGTTGTAGCACAACACCATATGTTAGCTTTCAGGATCCCAATGAAAATGCAAGCATTAAAGAGGTTACCCTTCCCAATATCTGTGGTCATTTTATTAGATGTGATTTATTTCCCCCAATTCTTCCACAACCATTGCTAACACTCTTTTCAAATACATCTATCTTTTTTTCTATAGTTCTAGGATTTTCCAGGATGTAGGGTAGGAATTTCCTCATCATTTTCTCACCATTTTTAATCACTTTCACATTGTCTTAGGTAAACATGAGTTAATCTACAGACTGACCATGCTACTTATTTTGAGTCTTGTCCTTTGTAAAGTCACTAAAAAACTACTGTGAGTCACTGTGAGTAGAGGAAAACAACTCAGCGCAGATATTCAGAAGGAAGCACTCCTGGCAGTTCTTGCTTGGTAATCAACAGATCAAAGTGCATCCTATCTCCTCAGAAACGCCATGGATTCTCGCTTTCCATCAGCCCTCATTTCAGGTCAATTGAAGGATGGTGCTATGAACAGAGTAACGCCATCCAGCACTGCATTGCAACAGTAGCAATAAGTAAACAAACTATGACTATTAGAGAAAAAAACTTTTCATTCTCGGCTTCTAGTGCATTACATCTATTCTTTCCTATAGTTCAGATATAAAGTTTCCCTTCCCTTCCTCACCTTACCCTACTTTTCTTTGCTTTTTCAGCAGCGACAGATGAGCGCCCTTAAGTTAATTCAGTGCACTTTGCTATCTGTCCTTATCACTACCCAAAGTCAACCACTAGAGAGTACCCTTCAGCTGCGCAGTGACCTGACACTGTTTAAACCCTGCCTGCTTCAAACTGTCCCAGGCATCACTCATGGGCAGAGCAGCCTTCAGCAGCCCCAGCAAGAGCAATCTGGAATTAGGGGACAGCTCTGATTCCATGCAATATAAAGCACTGGCTTAGATGATATACCCAGTACCATTATATTTGGGACGCACGAGAAGACACCAAAAACACATTCAAACTTTTGAGAGATTCCGTATTACAAATACGGCCCATCCCACACCAAAACACTAGATGAAAATGTATCCTGAACCAAAAATAGAGTATGAACTGGATATTGAAAAAACACCTGCTAGCTGCCACCTCAAATATTTGGATGGAGTGCTTCTGCAGACGTCCTGAGCCGATCTCTTGCATTTCATGCCTCACCGATTTGTGCTATTGCCATTCTTGGTCACAGTGGTTTGTTTTCATTTCTGTGTACAAAGTAAGAGGAATGCAGAACAGCACGAGCAGCCCCACAAGAAGGCATAATTTCAGCACGCAGAAATTATGATGCTTATAACTTTTTTCTGATGCATATATATACTAGAGCCATATCATGTTTTTGTTTCACCTTGATTTTTAAACCCAGGACAAGGATTTTGCTCTGAAAACATTTCATTCCCTGCTGTTACAAGAACTTCTGTCAGGAGCATCTGCTTTATTATCTGAATTTGCAGCGGAGGCATATTTACATAGAAATGAGCTTGTCTGTACATCTCAGAAAGTGAAAACACAGTTTGGGGTAGAAAATCACTCAGGTTTCAGTTGAACAGCAAAGGCCTAGCCATGAAAGAGTCAACAAAACAGAGCCTCTAACATACTTTAATCTTCCCTTCTTTACTGTAACCCTCTAGAAGTAACTCAGCCCTTTGATACGCAATTCTACACTACTAATTCAATTTCCATGGGTTTTTCTCCACCACTGACTGACCACACAAACCATAGTGCCCCCAAAACAAGCATATACAGCACTGTGCAAACCAGGCATTTAGAACCATGGCTGCCTGCACCGAGATATTAACCTATTGCTCCCAATCCCCTGGTGCTAAAACAGTTTCCACCAGACCATGATACACACAAGTGAACAAATCTTATTAAATTTAATCAGGCCAGTACTTGGGGGAGCCATCTTAATCAGAAAGGGATTTAATGAAAAGCCACAATGCCAATGAATACTCTTTAATTACAACTGACTAATATTTATCCACAAAGAGGAATTTGTTTCAGGATTAGTCTGAGACCTGGAAGAAGCCAAAGACATCAATTTAATAATGGAATGCCTAATTAAAGTATAATGGAAACCTAATTGTGATATACTGCTTTGTAGTGCACATGATTTATTTAGAACAATTGCTTTTCACTGGGCTCATTAGGGAAAGTTAAACAAAACACAATAGTAAAAAAGAAGAGGGAAAAACAGACACACTGATACTTCCAAGACGATTATAATCAGATGATGAAAGACAGTGACATATTTGTCAGATAAAGCATTGCCATCCCTCCGCAGGCTGTGATTAAAATTTCTAAAAAGGATAATGATTATATAGTTCCTTTACTCCCTAACGACACGGGATCAGACCCAAACACTACTGCAGCTACTTGGTGGAGCTACTTGGAGGATCCATAAAGTTGAAGGGTCTGATGGCCTTTGGATCTTCCCCATACACAGAAACCTCACATAATACATGCACTCTCCCAGCAACTGTGGAAGGAGAGAGGACAACCAGTGCAGACCCCTCCAGCCCTTCCTACCTGCAGCCTGCAAGTAAGACTGACTGCTCTTAGTCAGGATGTAGCTCTTTAAGAAGGGGTGGTCCTACAGCTACCCATGGCACATAACTGAACCTCTTCTAGATTTTTTTCCTAAATCAAAACCAAATATCTGCTTAACCCATTCTAATGGTAAAACCAAACATCCTTCTGATGGCATCCTGATGGCACTGGCATGGTGGTCCCCCCAGGACATTGGGCTAGCTGCTACCCCCTCATTCACTCAAGCTAAGGTGAAGGACATGCACTGTTTATCCTGCATCACATTTCTAGAGCATCAATGCAAGAGCAGTGTTTCCTCTCTTCCCTTGTAAAATGCTAGGAAAAATGAAGGAGGTGCTCCTTTGTCCTGCTGTGCCCTGCAGGAAATAGACACGGGGAGGTCCAGGAGCAGATGAGCTTCCTCAGGCAGTGACTGCTGCAACCACTGAACAATGCCTGTAGCTCCAGCTTTGTTTAATTGGTGATGTGAGAATGGCTGTACCAACAGAAGCTGTCGTGACAGTGCCATAGAAAAGACAAAGGGATGCTACATGCCATGGGATCTGTGAAAACACAGCACCATGGCCTTACAGATGAATGAGGGATTGCAGAAATTTTAAACGCACAGCAACAAAAAGGTCTAGAGATATTTTATCTAGAGATAAAATGATTTGCTAATGTTTTTTTTTCCAACTACTGCTGTTCATAGTGATGCTTAGAAAAATTACACTAAAGTCAATCCCTTGAATGAAAATGAGCAAAGAGTGCCTGGACAGTCATTTCTGTGCCCAGACAGAAGCTGAATTCTGGGCATCCATCTTGTACTTCCACATGTGTGATGCTATCAGTCTGCCAGCCTGAGAAGTAAAAACTGAATTCCTATTGCAAGGACAGCAAAAGAGTCAGACACAGGCCAGTGGTTCACCTTCAGATCTGCTCTCAGCATTACAAGAACAGGGCTGAGAGAAACCCAGAATCCAATTGCCCAGCACTGAGCCAAATGCGCTGCTCTGTTCAAGGCAAAGGTGACCAGGTTTGGGTTCATACTCTCAGCTTTGTACCTTCACATTAAAGATGTGTGCAGCAGTGGTCTGCTGGTTTTTATACTAATCAGAAGGAAATTCATGCTGGGAGCTGAAGTCACAGATGAGAAATGCTGTAAATCCTTGTTGTACAGGCATCTTTGAACAGAAGTCTAAAATTGGTTTCCTGAAAACATCTGCTATAAACTTCCATCTCTGAACTCCACTGGAACATTTAACTCCACTGGCACTGCATGCTAGAAAGCTCTGAAAGCAGTCATTATTAATGCTTTTAACACTGTTTTTTTGACACAAATATGAATATGTACATAACTAAACCACAATGAATAGAATCAACTTAGGCAGTTCAGTTTATTTCATAGGAATTACAGAAACAAATGGCCTGCAATTTAAAAAGTCCATTGTTGTCAGCACACAATTGTTTTCCCTAAATATTTTGAGGAAAAATGAAGCCCCCTAAATTTCACACAGTGCATTGAGAGGACAATGCTTAATTAAGGGGAGAAACTAACTGTCACAGCAGAAAATCCCTTCTGAGTTATGTTTTCCACAAATGCACTTTGCTATGTCTGACACATTTGAGTTCAGAAACACTTTCCCTCAAGACGGTCTGAACAATATATCCGCATGTTGCTCCCCTCAGGCTTATCACTGAAAGCACAAGAGACATTATGTAGTCCTCACTCCATAGTTTCTTCCACTGGAGGATCCCAAGGTCAATCGGAACAGCAAACACATCAGAAAATTGCACCTTGGGAGAACATACCAGGAAACTCCATGTTCCTTGGAAGACCTTCACTATTCTCCCTCAAGTACTTGTGTACATAACACTGTTCACTACAGTCAACATCCAGCCTCACTGTTCTCCACATTCTGCCTCAATGGCCATGAACAAGCTACACACCAGCTGCACAGACTTCAGGTGAAGACTGCTGTTCTCACTCATCTTTGGTCTGTGGACACCAGCAACTGTGGAGAGTTTCAGCCAGGAGAGAAAGGACAAGAGCCCTCCTGAACAGCAGTAAACACACTAACACCTCTGCTCTGAGTGAATCAAAGTCAATGAAGGCACCTCGCCCACGGTTCATGGAAAACTCTGAACCGCCCGCAGCAAGGCTTTGCCATGGTACAGTACTATGTCTCCATCACCCAGGAGCAACTGGATGTCTCCCATGTTCCACGGGAGTGGGAAGGAAAAGGTCATCCTTACAAATGGGAACAAAGAAGTTGCCACTGGTTCACAGGGCAGGTCAACAAGGGTGGTGAGAGAGTTCAAGTTTATCTGAAGTGCATAATCTCTCTTCTGAGGAACAGCTAGACTTTTCAAGAGCTGCTGAATGATGAACTGCCAGTTGGTCTTTCAAAAATAAACAACGGGGTGATAAAAAATCCAGTGTAGCAAAGACAGTTTAGCTCTATGAGGAAATTCTGGCCAAAACCTTTCTCTCTGTGGGCAAACATATGCCAAGGAGAACTTCAGTAGCTTTGATTTACTTTTTGAAACATGGAACGCATGGAATGTTGAAACCCCAAAGTCCACCACTCAGTGTATTTTATGCCTAAGCAATGATGGCACAAACTAACTCCCACCAACTCTTCCAACTGCCCTGCTTCAAAACACATTAAAACAAGTAAACACACCAAACAATAAGCAATTATAGCATTAATACTTCTGGAACCACACATAATTAGCGACTGAGGCAAAAGAAATGCAAAACAAAAAGTAAAATCTCCTATTTTTATACTCCCAAAGCCACGTCAACTTAGTCATAAGTCCTTAAGTAGTGACAGCAACTTTAACTATGTTGTTCTATCATTGAAATGGCCTTTCAAATGTCACAACACAATTCATTCAACAAACTGACAACAATTGTCCAAACACCTGCAGTAACTTGTGTTTAAGTGTCCTGCACACCACAGTGACAAATTCTTTGATTATTTTGTAAGATATATTGTAAGTCAAATCAAAACACAGTGTTAGAAGAGTGAATATGCTGCTGCAACAACAACTAACGTCTCAGGTTACAAATGGAATATTTTTCTAGATCAGTCTGTGATCTGAGAAGTCATCATAGTATCACTCCACTCACCAACTGCAGACGTGAATGAATAATTCTATCCATAGAGTAAAACCCTGGCACACTTTGGCATTTCAAATTGACTAGTACATTGAGTTATGGTACTGCCTGTTATGAAATAACATTGTAGGCAAGAGCCCCAATATGGAAATGAATTGGCTACTGTCCATCTGTCTTCACTGACTTTCAAAAAAACTTCTCCCTCGACACCAAGAATGAAAAATTAAGTACGAACACGTTTTTAGACTCTTTGATAAATTATCTTACCTAATCTGAAATAGGAAACTTATGGAGGTCTGGAATGCTGTCTAACTTTACTGTATTCACACCTTTTAAGGTATTTTGGCTACTTGTCAGTTACAATTACAGGGCACATTTCTATACTGCTCCATGTGCTATACATGTTCAAGAGAACCAGCAGAGATGTACACAGTAATAGACTGATACAGCTACATCTCTGCTGCTCTACTGGCAGTCTCAGGGCAGGCATGAGGCCAAACTCACTACCTGTTCCTAGTTACTTTCCAGGAGCATCCTCCTGGGGCTAGCTGCAGAAAAGTCCTCCTGGGATTCCCAGAGGAAAAACTTCAGATGTGTCCAGTGCTTAGAAAAAAACCCCTCCTTTATTTGTTATTGGGACTTGGTGATCTTTGTCATTTCCAGCCAGGTTAACGTCAGGGTTACATACATTATGTATGTATGTACATACACTATCCAAGGTCCTTCACCTCGGATAGGTACATACATTATCCAAGGTGCTTCACAGAAAGGCCTTGGTACCACCTGCAAGCGGGGGCTCAATGGGATTTGTTCAGAGCCTCAGGTGATAGTATCTGCCAGGGTAGAACAGGAAGACTGTACTGCTGAGTGCTGTCACTTGCCCAGACCCAAGCATGTCATCAGAGCCCTCCAGCTGAGCACAGCACTCCTGAGTCAGGCAGCTCCATCAGCAGTGGCTCCGGAAAAGTCCAGATCCTGCACTTTGGGTTTACCATCTGCAACAGGAGTAAACAGCCCATCCATCTATAGATACCACAGGCATACTAAAACATAATTAAGAGTTTATATAGCACTTTGAAAAATATACAAGAGTGCTAGGACCCTAAAAAAAGAATTATATACAATAAGAGGGAAAAAGACACATGAACAATTACCTTCTCTTGTTTTCCTATGTGAACACACACTTCTACTGCCAATGGTTGAACTCAAAATATGACGCACAATTTTGAAGTATGCTATAAAACAAGAAATGTATCCCCTAAAGCAAGATGAAGATGACTAAATGCTGAGGAAGTGCATATTATCAAGGAAGGATTCCAAAACTGAGAAGTCCATCATTTTGTCCTGACATCAGCAGGACTTCAACTAAAAGTGTTGATCAGCTACAGCTGATCTATGCAGATGCTTCTGATTTACCACATATTACTTTCCCTTCATGATCTACCATCTGAAAATGTTAGCCAGTAACAATACCTCTCTCATTTTTAAATACTGAAAAAGGGACCAGCAGAGCAAAATACCACTAAATGCATGATGCCCTGAATTCCTGACTCTTAAGTATACATTCCCAAAGGGCTGTTTTAAGAAAATATTTACTCTTTGGTTGTTATGGTGATCATCTTTTCACAGCAGTTTATAAAAATAGGAATGGCTAAAAATAAGAATCCAAAGGAACCTAAGGCACTAAAAAGGAATATGGCATGCAGATTTGTCTGTTTCAGAATAAATTTGCATATAGTGTCCTGCAGCAGCACGTTTTACAAAGGGAATTAAAGCCATGAAATTAACATTTTAATGAAGTAGAGAGACCATTGACGTCAGGACTACTCACTGATTGTTGCTTCCAGGTGGCCTAATGAGATGAAAATGAAGTTTATATCTTCAGCTAGTCTAAGCCAGGCTTGTTTTGTGACCGTGATTGAATTTAAATGAGAAGATACTGCTGTGTGCAAACATGTCTAGGCTGGTAAGTAGCCTTATCAAATCTAGGCATAATAAATGCTTGATTTTAAATATTTTATGTTAAGAAAAGGGATTTCAGTCTTCCTTTCACAAGTCAACATAAATGCAAAGCCAAAGTCTTATCATTAATTGTATAGCATGCCACAGCTTTTGTAGTGGTTGCTCCAGGAATTCCCATATAAAATTTTTACTGCAAGATGTGCTCGTTTATCTATCCAGACACAAAAAGCATTCTGCTTATGAATGTGAAATAGGAAGTTGTAAATCCAACGTAGCCTGTGGATAACCCAGAGTGTGATGTTTTGGCACCAGAGGCATGTCAGACATTAAGGTACAGTGATGGAAATGTGAGACCATCGAGTATTGTGAAACACAATAAACAAGGAACTGCAGCACATCATAAATTCTATGTTCCTAAATGCCACTGAGAGCACTGCATTTCATTTTCTGTATTCAGTATACATAGTGAATAGACATGTATAAATATTTTTCATTATTTTTTATTAGAGGAATGAATCGATATTGGTTTTGCTTTAAATATGCTATTTCGACTTAGAGAACAAGACAACCATCCTGCTGGGGACATACCCTCACAATTTCTGTGAAATCCTGTGAATAGATTAGAAACGTTTTACTTTCTACCCCTTGATATAATATCAAAAAATAAATAAAAAACCTAACTCAAAGCCAGACTCAGTTTGCCAGGACTATGTGTATTCTTTATGTCTAATTCTCACTTAATTCCTGGGTTCACACATCTGTGAAGTAGTCTTCAACAGTCCTAATTTCTCACTTCCTAAGGTGTCCTGACATGCAATCTGCTACTGCTGTTATAATTGATCATCAGTAGAGATTGGAGCAGGGCTAGAGAAAAACAGAAAATAAACTGACCCTCCAACTCAGCTCTTCTCCTGAGTCTGTAACCTAGAGTTAAAGAATAGCTATGAAGGGATTTATTTTAGGTATTCTCTATTTTGCCTATTATAAAATACATAGTTTTAGGTTGATAGCAAGAAAAAAGGTAGCCCATCAACAGCTCTTTGCTCTTTTTAAAATATAAAAACTTCACAGGAAACCACTACTATGGAAAACCCCTTGTTTCTCTGCAAGATGGGGCTACTAATGTTTACTACTTTTAGCAGATTGCTTGTAAGCCTTTTATAGGCATCAGCTTCCCAGGCGAGATGCATCTCTGGATACAATATGTGTATTTGCATTCCTGGTTTTTTCCTTCTTTTTTTCTTCCTTTTTTTTCTTGTCCCCATGGGAACAAGGACTGTTGCACATGGATTACGTTTAAGGATTCAGCAACTAGGTTCAAAGAATGGCCCCTCTAGTAATTTAACAGTCATACCATGCTTTAGCTACCCCTGACCCCTACAAAGCATGGCCAAACAATCTCTGTGGCTGTCGAGGTGGAGATTTCCGGAAACATCTTCCTGTTTGAGATCTTGAGGTCTACAAGAAAGCTGGTGAAGGGCTTTTTACAATGGCACATAGTGACAGGACAAGGAGGAATGGCTTTAAACTGAAAGAGGGCAGGTTTAGATTAGATATTAGGAAGAAATTCTTTACTGAGAGGGTGGTGAGGCACTGGCACAAGTTGCCCAGAGAAGTTGTGGATGCTCCACCCCTGGAAGTGTCCAAGGCCAGGTTGGATGGGGCTTTGAACAATATGGTCTAGTGAAAAGTGTCCCTGCCTATGGCCAGGGGTTGGCACTAGACAAACTTTAAGGTCCTTCCAACCCAAACCATTTCATGATTCTGTGATCTTACTAGGTATGAGGCACAGAGAGACTGTTTGGAAGGATTTCATCAAATGTGCTCCATGTCCTGCTTTAGGAACTCATATGCAGGGAAAGTGACTGCTTGAGGCAGGAGGTACAGCTGGCAGACACATATTTGAGACGCTCTTGCATCATCAGCACAATAACCCATGTTCTCACAGGCAAATAAACACATCTGAGCTCAGAACTGCTCTCTGGCCCCTGGGAATACCTTGAACATGGAGCCTTCTGATCCAGTGCCTGTCCTACTTTAATTGTTGAGACAACTGTCCTGGACAGAGGGCTAAATATAAGTGTGAATGTTCAGTATGCTACCAAACCAGATGAGTAGCCTGTTCAGTGTGATAGTCAACACCTTTCTCTACAAAAAGCGGTTTTAAGCCACTTTTATTCTTGGGATGCAGGTGATACAGCAAAACCAATCCAGTAACAACCCACTTCTTAAAGGAATTATCTTGCTGTCTCCTGCCCCACACTGGATGATCCCCTTGCTCCCCTTGATGCTGCAGTGAACCCTTTCAGCACATGGAGCCAGCAGAAGCTAATTGCACCAAAGAGCCGTTCTGGGGTTGCTGGAGAACCTGGACCCCTCCCTATCCAGGGAAATGGGACACAGATATTCCCACTGCTAGCCCAAGGAATCAGAAGAGCTCATCAGGCTGGACTGGATGCTAGATACACAGTATATTTTCTTATCAGTAACCTCTTTCTTCATCCACCAAAGAGGATAAGCACTCTCTGTTTCCCCTACCCATCCCAGGTGCGACTGCAGGCTTGTCTTCTTGCGGCAGAAGACCCAACCTGTAGCTCACATCTGTTGTGTTGGTAAGATGCAAAAGCAGGATTACACAGAACACAGCATCTTCCTGCAATTCATATGAATTCTAGGCCAAAGGTTGGAACATTTTTGCTTCATTATTCTACCATTGCCTAGAGTAGCATTTTCCTCTATTAGTTGCTATTGCCTAGAACAGCATCTGGAACAAGTTAGGTAGCCAGAGGAGAGTAACAGACATGAGCTCAGTGTGTTCCCAGGACCTGATTTTCAGAGACACAACACACCTGCAGCTTTCAGCAAATTTATTACTGAGCTAAAGAGCTCAAAGCTATCTGAAAAAATCAAGCCCATGCTGCTTAAACCCTCTCAGGATGTATGCCACTGCTTTCTACACACCAGCTAAATGCTCTAGAGACTTATGAACATTTGGTCCAAGTATGGATTCAGCCTGGGAGGTGACAAAGACATGAATAACCTCAGCAAGATCCACATCCGAGAAGGATGTTCACAAATTCCTGGCTAGCAACAGATGGAAAAAACAAAGGCATGGAACCACAGCTGTTCCTTTTCTGAAATGGTGAAGGACCCAAGAGGACCTCCAAGCTACAAACTCCACCAGAAGTGAGCGGCACACCCTCCTTCCTCCCTGCAGAGGTGGAGGTAGTCACTCCACCCCTGCAGACAAACACGCTCTGCCCAGCAGCTACACACGTCACCGCCACTCAGACCCAAATTTCTACACCACTGACAAAACACAAAAGAGTTTTGATTACAGAATAGGTACATGCCTTACATGCTTTATCACAAACATCCCCAAACTAGGTAAGAAGAAAATAGCAATGGTGTAACTCAAGTTGTGATAAAACTGTGGAGTTTATCACTTTTTAACCCCTCCCTCAGTATTCTTATGCATTCATTTATCTAGAACAGCAACAGTTCCAGCAACTTCCTGAAGTTAAAAACTTCCAGGGAGGAAGAAATCCAAATTAAATATCACCCTGTAATATTTAATCTGACACCTTTCACACACACAAAAAGCTTGCTGTTGACAATAGGAGATATTCAAAAAAGGGTGCAGTGCCTCAAGGGAAGAGCAGAAAGAAGACTGGGCTATGCCACCATCTCCAGATGTGCATAGTTCTAAACTCTCGGATTTTTGAATTTTACAGATTCCATCTTAAAAGCAAAACAAAAGCCCAAGCAGAAAAAACAAGTGGAATAGTTTTTCATTCCCTTTGACTAGCAGAAAAAAGCCAGAACTGACTTCAGTTTCTAATTTTGGGTTTGGAGGTTGTTTGGTTTTGGCTTTTTTTTTTGTGTTGTTTTTTTTTTGTTTGTTTGTTTTTTTCCCCTCCAAATTGAGGGCCTGTTTCAATACAGCAGTTTCTATAAGGTGTTTCCTACCTCCCATCAGTCATCCAACTCTTGATCTTAAGTGATGGGGAACTGACAATATACGAATATTCCTTATTACATGGCAAGATGCTTAAAGCTCCCTCTATGGCATATTGAGCTGATATTGTCTTAGTAAATGGCACATTTCTGGCTTTCAGTGCTTTTCAGTTTTACAATAGAGATTCCTACTGAAGGCTTAATACATACATTTGTAAACTGACAGATCAAACAGTGCTAACTCTTGATGCAACATAATTAGTTCTGTTACAGAAAGCACTGTTAAAGATGAGTAAGCATGTTTTTTTAAAAAAAAAAAAAAAGAGAAAAAACAACCCCTGCTTTGCCTAGTCCTTCAGTCTTGCTTCCTTGACTTTATACTGTTTTACAAATGGTAAAGTGCTTGACCAAAGAATTACCTGCAGAAACAGTAACCAAATCGCACCTAAGATCGTTCATAAGAAACTGTGTAAGACATGTACCTATTCCATAATAAAACTCTGCGTAAGCAACCCTGCAAAAAATTGGTTCAGACAAAGAAAAAGAGATTTGCCATCAAAGGGACATGAAAAAGGCAAGCCTGAACTAGACACAGGCACTCTCCTCCGTGACTTTTGTTACAGTTACGAAAAAGTAGTTATAAAACAACACTTAATGCATTTCCTCAAATCCAGATTGTGGTTTGTGCACTTAATATTCAGAATTTACAATATTGTAGGAGACAGCAGTATTTTCTCCACACAAGATGTGTACAAAAAACATGCATGCTTAAGCCTGTCTAATTATATTTTCTGCCTTTATGAAATGCAACTAGAGTTTCCATCCTAAATTACACGCAGGATTCTTTATTACAAATGTCGTGACTCACCCCTGTATTTGCAATCTGCCAAGAACTGCTTACTGCAGTCAAGTGCATGGCAGGCACATTACTGGCAACACTGCACCTGAATTACCTCAGTCCCTCTCCTCTCCCACCCACCACCTGATCTCTGAAGTGTTAAAGTTCAAAGATACTTTGTGCTGCCTTTTGGGAATGCTCCCACCACTTGCCAAATAAGCCAAGTTCTGTATGGAAACAATTTTCTTCCAGGGAGGATTCGCATCTTTTTGTGTGTTTATCATGTATTCACTATGCTTGGCAGATACGAGTCAAATGTTTGAGTCCTGGTTGGGACCTGCAGAAGGTCCTTATAATGCAATTCATTACAGCAACTTTCAGTTTTATGGATGAACCTCAAAACAATCCAGTGGGTTCCAGGAGGCTCTTCCTAGGACAGAAGACATGTTTTATCTTTAAAAATATCCTGACTGATTGCTGAAAAGTTTGGTTCAAGTTTTTTTAAATATTTTATGTGATGTTTCACTGCCTGCTTCTGAAAATCAGCCTGTAAGTGTAGTAGACCCACTTTTTTTCTGTTGATTAACTGAAGTACTCAACAGTTTAAGGACTCAAACAGAACCTGAGTTTGTACTTTTCCATTTCTCAAGTGGAAACAAGATCACAGAACTAAATGGTATGTTCACTTCTTGTTTCATGCACAGAATTGCAATTAAATGTTAATCTCATACATTTAAAGAGATCAACCACGGTTTCAGAAAAGCTTTTTTTTTTAAATTCCACTCCAAAACGGAAAGGAAAGGGCCTATTTGGAAAAAACAAATGCAGCCATTCTGAATTGCAAATTATTGTGTTACATTTGGTGAGGTCAAAATCTGCATTCCTTAAGCACGTTATAGCACTGGATGTCCTGTGGGTGAAAAAGACCTCAACCCAGGTACTACACAAAAAGATGGACAATTTCGGTTTAGAGAGAAAAGCAAAGACAAATACAAGCTTCTTTGGCATTGTGGAAATACATTTTCCATATACAAAAACCTACTAAATTAGCCTACAAAAGAATGTAACTAGAGTTTTTAAAATTTACTATTAAAAATATCAACTGCTGATCTGGAAAACGACATATGTCTATATATGTGTGTGTGTTTATATATGTGTTTATATATACATATGTAGCTGTATCTGTTTATCTACATGTCTTAAAAAAGCAACTTGAAGGTTTTTATTCCTTTGGGTTTAGGGTGAAAAATTATTCAAATCGGACAGAAAGTGAATACTGACAGCATTTTATTAAATGTACAAAATACATTTGGAGGAAAAACGCAATAAAACAGAAATAAGGCATGTTTTTTTTAGTTGACAGGGTAACTAATAAAATATATTGTGTTTCAACATGTTTGAAAGAAAGAAGATGCCTGCAGAAGATGAATTACATAAAGAATGCTGTTTGGGTTTCATATAAATTGCTTTATTTTTATTTTCAGAAACCTAATGTACTAACAGTCCTGAAATCAGATGTGCATAACTTGCCCTGTGTATTTGTGCAGTCCCTTGACCACAAATGAAATTGCTAGATTAGGATCTCCAATTTAAAGAACCTCTTTTAACCTCTCGTACCTGTTTATACCCATGCGCAGTCACCAGTGCCTCGAACAGTTTACAACCCCTCTGTGTATGCTTATTAATTTTCCCTGCGCCAGCTACATCTTTCATTTCTCCTTATTTCCTGCAATCCACAAAGCACATTCTGCGCGAGCAGAGGAAGCCGCAGAGGGGCCAAATGCGATTGCTGAGGCAGTAAGTGAATAAGAGAAGCCCCACATTACACAGCACAGCATTCATTATAGAACGTGGTGTTCTCTCCTCACATATAATATTTGATTTTCTCGGACAACACACGATTATTGAATGAGGAATACAGATCCCGTGTCACTGGTTGTTTGCATATGCAGAGCTGTAACAGGACACAGGTCAGGTGAGTGCACACACAGACATTTTGGAAACCACATCTGCATACTCCGACCTACAAAGTTTGCTATAAGCCCACCTATCTTTAGTGCTATAATTTTTAAAACCAGCGCTAAAGGTTATTTTGATAGATTTGACTTAGCTCATGATTAAAAGTATTACCTCTAACATTTACCAAAAAAGACTCCTAAATCTTTGTTTTTTAAAATCTTCCAGTGAAGCAAGGAAAGCCTTAGCTTTTTTTACAGTTCTGAACTGAAAAGATTTAAAAAAAGATAATACTTTTAAAGTTGCGCCTCACAGACCCTTAGTCCTCACTAGAAAATGTTTATATAACATTTCCAAGTTATTCTATGTTGATATATAGACCCTGAATTTTATTAAGAGAATTCGGCGTGATCAAAATCCCAGTAGGGTATGCTGACATTGCTCTCCCTCCAGCTGCTCCTCTCCATCTGAAACATTCTCCAGCCCATAAACAGGAAAAACTACTAAGAAGCCGACAGCATCATATGCTGCAGACACATGTATCCCTGCAAACGTGCAGTTTACAATATCAACAGCTGCATGGAAAAAAACACCCAGAAAACAGAGAGGAACATTTCGTAACAAGACTAAAAAACCCCGAAACCTTAACAATTAAACAGTTTTTTGTTGAAGAGCTGAAGCTTATTACAAATATCCTGTCTAAAAGTATCAGATTGCCCAGATGCAGAAACAAAGATAATATACAAAGACAGATGTCACTCTGAAGATGGTGCTGCATGCAAAAATGTCTATTTTCACATCTGCTAAAACACAACAGGCGGTGTGCAGGAGGTGGAATCTTTCTGCCAAATGGACAGAGGAGAAAAAGAATTTCAATATGGGATCTGTCCAGAGACAGAGGTCAGAGAGAAGAGAAAGGAGAAAAGGTCACGTTCAAGCTTTTAATAGGCAATAACATTTTCTGGAGGATATAATTCCCAAACTATTTGGCAAAACTTCAGGACATCCATCAGCACAAGCAAAATGAGGGTCAGTTGGCTATTCTATGAAATATTGAGCATTTTGTGAGTCATAAATTTAATAAAATGTGGATGTGCTAAATTTACTCCACTCCCAAGTCACACCCTTTTTTGGTAACCTCTGTCCATGATATTCTTCAATGCATCAATAATGGGAACCCTCCAAAAAAACTAAACTCAAAGGAATTAGGACTGAATAAAACTAGACAATACATGCATACTTAAGTCCCATTTAAGGTTACAAAAGAATAGGGTAAAAACTCCAGACACACACAAAAAAAGGCCCAATATGTTGTTTTTGCTATAGGGTTGTAATTAGGGATGGGAGAACCAACATTACACAACGCTCCCATAGTTGTAGGATCGGAATCTCATGGATAGTTTTGCTAGCCTCTGACAGACGTTTTGTAGCTGTTTTACTGAAAATCTCATTTTTAAGCTGGGCCCTTTCCCCACATACTTGGTACATGACACTCCAGTGCTGCAGAATGTGTCCCTTCAGTCTGTCTGCCCATGATCTCTCCGCCCCAGCTCACAAAGTAAATTTTGCTAGACACAGATTCATTACATGTACAAATCCATGTCCCTCTCTGTAGCAAACCAGGAATAACCTAGGCACCAGACTCAGAGCATTTATGCCTTTAGTTGATAGGCTGGTTATTTCACAGTTTCTCTGTTTCTTGTATCTCTTCCTGAAGCAGCTGCTGAAGGAGCTTGGATACTAATGATTTTATTTTCCTTTAAAAGAATACAATTTCAGTGGACAGTGCTCCACTTCCTGAAGCCTTCAAAGGGAGAATGGGAGACTTGCTGCTACCCCATCCCTTGGCAATATTCTGCCTGATGCCTCATCTTTTTATTTTAACTGGAAGTTCTTTGGTTCAGCATTCAAAATTACAGTGGAATGGAAGAAGAACTATTGCTATATAAAAAAATCCCAGAGCAATCTGCCCCAAACAGGCCAGACTTCACATGAGTTACTACGAGGCGGAGACTCAGCCACAACTTGCAAAGGGCCTCACGGAGATGCTCCATTACAGTTTTAAACCATTCCTGGAATAAAGTCAGTAGGGGCAAAGGCACAATCTGTAGATCCCAACACATTCCCTACCTACAAATTAGCATGAGTCATGAAGAAAACATTGGGTGGAGTGGGAAGCAAGACCTAATTCAAGAAACCACCAAGCAGAAGCTTTAACTCAACCAACACTTACATGCTCCCTTTTCAGGAAAACAAGAGACAAAAGAGGACAGGAGGCTAAATAGCACTGAAACTGGCAAAAAGTCAGGTTCCCAAATAAATCTTCATGTAAGAAACTGTATAAAAACACTGATGGATTAACAGACCTTTAAAGACATTGTTTTAAGAAAACCCTTCCCTGGCTGAAGCTGAATTTCAAATTCCAGCCAAGAAAGAAAAACAAGAAAGTATCTCTTTTTCTTGGAAATTCAGAGGAGAAAATAGGTTATCACTGTTTTACAAGGATGATTTAGCCTGTCTTTTGTTGTTTTTCAAAAAACACATTTGTTTTTATATTCACTTATTACAACTGACTGCATATTTCCTCAGGAGTTTCAATTCATCAGATGTTCTCAGAGAAGCTACAGCAGTCAGTACAAAATGAACTGATTTCTTAAATTGCCAGAACAACAGTCATCACAGGTGACAGGTTTTGTATTACAGATACACATAATTACTCTTCAAATCTTCAAAGCAATCTTCTGAAAATACTCTTGGGATGGCCAAGAAAAAAGGCACTTGCTCCTAAGACAGTGCCTGCAGATAGGTAGGCTCCCACTGTTTCCCCAAATTTGGCTGCACCCAGAGGTTCAGCTTTTACAGCTCCTTTTAAAGTACTCCTGTTAAATTACACAATCTCTTGCACAAACATCACTAAAATTGCAACTGCTGGTAAGGCTACCAAACAATCTCATTAAAGTACAAAAAGTTATTTTATTTCCGACTAAGGGTTTTTGTTTGTTTGTCTGGGGTGAGTAGGATATTTGATTATTTTAGAATGATCCTGTCTCACATGAAGTACAGCAGGCCATGTTGTGATTTTATCAAAGCCATTTCTTCATTATTGTCATTCCAACACACAAGCCACTGCTGCCTTACTAATTTCAAGTTAAGTAGTTCTAAACACAGGATAATAGGCACATTTAGTGGAACGTTTAGTTTCTTTTCTTATGACTCCTGTTGTTTAAAAAGCAACACAGGAATTAAACTATATCAGCAATATTTGTATATGAAAGAGCATACATAAAACAAAAACAAGTGATGAAGCTCCATAAGTGCTCTAGAAATCCATAAAAGATACATAAGTATCTTATTTCTAACACATTCATTTTCAAAGAGAGACTAATCTGGAAATGGAGACTGTAAGTATTTTACTGAACTTATTTTATATCAAGTATGGTGTTTTTGTTAAGCTTTAAAAAAAAACCCTAAAAAAACCCCACCCACCCAACCTAAAATATACTTCACAAAAGAAAAATGTTTAACTGTTCCTCGTAAAATATTTATAAGGAATTGCATTGCCAGGTTGGATGGGGCTTTAAGCAACCTGGTCTAATAGAAAGTGTCCCTGCCCTTAAAGTCCCTTCCAACCCAAACCTTTCTATGTGTCTGTGATTCTGTACTTTTTGGCACCCAATATGGGGCTTCAAGAGTTTGAGACAGTAACAGACTGACCAGTTATATACATATATATATATACACACACACCTTCTTATACTCTGGTATAAGAAGCCATTTATACTTGTTAGCAGCTGTGGGTCAGGATATTGATTCATCTGTATCAACAAGACATGAGCAATTTAAAAAAGCAATGTTGACACCTAATATTCAAGCTGACTTCTAATGAATTCATGTTTTTCCTCAATCAATACTAATAAACCATTAAATTCTCAGCAACCTCTGCCTGTATACAGGAGCAGACAGCGAATACTAAATTTCAGGAGATTATGGTCTACTGGAGAAAGAAAGAACAGTATGTCAGGAAACGGCCAATGTGCCAGATTTCCCAATTTATTCTGCAGCCCAATGAATGCACGAGTGCAAGGAGAAGGTTTTGAAGAGATCTGGACTCTTCATGTGCCCACCTCCCACAAAAGCAAAAACGTTAAATACCCCGAGGTCTTCACAGATGTATCAAACTGAATCAGATGCCTATTCATACATGTAAGAATCAACTCTTTTCTTTTGCCAACTGGTCTGATTACCCTGCTGCTTTAGGGTGAAGCTGCAGCACTTGAGGCAGCATTCTCCACTGTCATCAAAATGAAACAGCGTCATCCACCTCCCTCACTTTCTGGCTCTGGCATTCCAGGTTTGCTCCTTCCCCCTACGACCACTGCTATGACACCAGGATTTGCAGGCCAGATGGTGAATCACATAAGAAAAATTATCCTGTTGTAAAAACAATCCTTTTCCTGTATTTTTCCCAGGTGGCAGTCACTGGTTTACATGCACATAAAACCACACAGTTGATTACAAAGCTTTTGGGTGGAATAATAATCCCCCCCATCCCCTCCACCCCAGTTGTGTAACTTGTTGAGAAGCAAAGCAACTTAAGATCAGCTTCCTGGTTCCTTTTCACTGAAGTTCAGATGGGAAATAAAAACCTGAGCTTCCAAGTGCAAATCCAAACATTCTAGTGAAAAGAAGTGCAAATACTTGACTGGATGTACAGGGACAAATCTGTATGGATTTCAACACAGCTAAACTAATTCACCAGAGCTAAAGACTCTTCTGCCTTTGCAAGAGCAGGCAGGCAGAAAAGCAGTAGGTCTGCACTGAAGTCGGCAAGAGCTACATTCATCTTGGAAGGCAGCAAAATAACTTTACCCATAAATGGCGAGATGATATTAGTAAAAAAATTCTTCACATTCTTTTCACAAAAAGACGTTTCATGTTGCAAGACTGTATCCTAATAAACCAGCCTTAGATGGCTGGATTGAGTCTGCACAGTGGCAATGCCAATATATCACACGTTCTCCTGATCAAGCAAAAAATCAAAGTAGGACAAGTTGTCCAATCCACACTGGGCTATTTGGTCTAAAAATAAAGTTCCTGAACACCAATTTTATGCTAGTATGAAACAACTCAGATGACAACAGCCAATTTCTTTTACTATAAAGCAGGCTTAGTACCTCCACATTACAATTTCCCACTTTTTCATTACAAGCCCCTACTGTAATTGCTATGTACAACGTCAAGTTTAAACCACTTTCACTGAAGTGGTTTAAATTTCCAGGCTCTTTCAGACCCAGATTTTTTTTTCTTTTTTTTTTTTTTTAAGGGAAGAAGGAGCACCACAATCTCAGCTAAAGCAATTCAGCTATATCAAAGACTGAGGCTATGGAAAAAATGTTTTTGTTACTTAAAAAGTCAAAAAAATTTCAGATGGTTTGTTCTTTGGAAAGGAATAACATCCCCAAGCCTTGGAATTGCGACTTGAAGTTTGGCAGGAGATGGTATTTGTGTCAGTAATATGCCTTTTGCCAACTTTCAAGAAAACATCCCAAATTTGGCCAACAACTATGAGCCTTTGAAAAACCTTAATTTTGCACATGCTCAGCAAACATTTTATAGAGTTTACAGCTGAAATTTAAGAAGAATCTATCCTTACTGAGTATTCCCAACTTGTAGCCTTCAGTGCATGCCCCATTCCCTCTGAGTAAATGACTATGTTACATCCCCACGCGGTTCCTGCCTGTGACCACCCATGCAGCATGGGGAAGGAAGTCATCTGATTCAAATGCCAAGGGGACAATTATTTAACAGCTCTGGAAAGGAATTTGGAAACCAAAGCAGAGACCCAGACTTTGGAGGGCTGGTGGCAGTATCTGGTGCTTGATCGGCTGTTGATTCAGTTTTAAAAACATTTAGAATAATAAAATACACGAGAAGTAAAGAACATTAGGTTATAAAGTTCAATACTCAGATCTAGGGAAATGCAGATCTAAAGTTGCCTCTGCCTATATAATGGACATTATCTTTAGTGCTGTGATGATATACTACTTTGCCCCAGGACCTGAACTTGCAGTGAATCAGGGTTGTGTAACAACTGAATGCAAGAGCTTTGCTTCATTTGCTGCAGGACCAGAAAGGTCTACAACAAACAAAACAGGGGGAGGGGGGAGGAAACAGGACTAGTTCAACTTCAGGCAGATGAGTCTCAAACCAATCTTCACGCTAAATAAAACTCAAGAGAACTTCATGTTATTTCTGCCTTTTTCATAAACAGACTTTAATTCCTCACCTTCTGGTTTGAGTCACTGGAAGTTTCTAGGGTCAGTTTTACAGTGCTGCTGAGCACCCTCAGCTGCAAGCTGCATGGAAAGCACTATAACTGGAAAATAAGCCCACAGGTGACTTACACCAGGCAGTAAACCTGACCTTAGTCTTGCTGCACTTCAATTTCCCACACATATGAGAGAAATACAGGCAGAGTGAAAATAAATTCTTTCAAAATCAGGAAGCATTCTACTGCTAGAGCAGCAAGCAGCAGAGAGAGATGCTTATATGGAAAAATGGTTTTCAGAGAGGAGTTTGAATAGTGCAGCGCATAAATCCTGGGGCCACACACTGAAGATGAGGAGAAAACAAAATATTTAAAAGTTGCTCCTTCAGCGAGTGCTCAATGAGGCAGAGGACGTGTGTGTGGGGAGATTGGCATGCAATCATTTAGCTAAAGACCAGATCATTTCATATATTCAAGTAAGAAAGCCAAATTAAGATTTAACAAACAGCTTTGTGATGTTTGCTGACTTCTGAGTGTCAAATTTTCCAAACACTGTAATTTTCCCCCTCTCTTTTTAATTTTACTTTCATTGTTGGTTTTATCGAAATAAAATTACTAGTCCTCCAACTAAAATAGTCCCGTAAGATTTAATGACATTGGATACTGAAATGTGATAGAGAAATCTGGCCTCAGCCTTAAAGAATACATTAGACCTTTAAATACTCAGTTTTGCATCAGCTTTTAAACTCAAAGCTCAAACCTGATCTGTGAAGGAAGAATCAAATTTTGCAATGTTAATGATCAAGTCTTGGTGCTTTCCATATATAAAACCAGTGCTTGTTAGTAACTGAAGATAATTCACTCTTATTTTTCTGATTCTCTTTCTCAGAAGTTATTTTAGACTTCAACTCCATGTGAAAATTGTAGAGTTGGAAACAAGCTAAGGAAAAAAAACCTCATCTACAAATTTTGCACATGTAAACTGTTTGCAATAAGAGCATATTTTTATTTTCTCCATTGTAATATGAACTCAGTTGATGCTTCTAATTTTTCTTAATCATCCTTAGTACAAAACACTTCTCCTCCGCACTTCCAAAGCTATTCAAATCTTTGTAATGCACAGCACTGTGTAATACAGAGGCAAAAGACTGTGCCCTGTATACTTCTGGCAGTTTATTTACCACTGATTAAGGACACCTGTCTTTCAAGAAGCTGAGTGGTGGCTCAACTGATTAAATTCAACAGTAGATTAGAAAGAAGGAATAGCACTGAATTTGCAGCTCCAAGCTCAACTCTATCATGACAAACTATTTGACAGGCACAGATCTAAATGCTTTGGGATTTGTATTGCAAACTTGAATAGCCATATGCTTACCACTGAAACGTGCCAAAGGCATCTGGTTTTCCACAGTTTTTGAAGTTTGTTTACCAGTGCATATTAATATACATTTAATAATTGCTTTAATATTTTCCTCCCTCACCCTCAATGACTAACAGCTCCAAGAGAGTTTTAAGAGGTATATACATGTACATTTGAACTTTTTATGCCTCCACAGAATTCTGGAATGAAGCAATATGAGCACCATAAATAAACCATTGCATAAAGTCATGATAAGCACTGCCATTTATCAAGCAATCTGCAGCAGAAGGCACCTTCTTTTTGAACTGTTTCCTTTTCCCCAATCCTCTTCAGTTCTTATTCTACACTTAGCCACTACAAGTGAGTTTTCTATCTTCCAGATAACAGGCTGCTGCCTCTCACCTGAATTCACGCTGGAGCTGTTTCCCCAAGGAAGCAGTGTGGTGCAGCTAAACCTGCCCTTGGAGCATCTCCACCTCTGCCAGATCGGTCTACACCCAACATACTCTCTTGGTACGGAGCACCCCTTCTCACTACTTCCACAAAGTTTTGGAAATAAGCTAGTCCTTACACGACCTTGACATTAACTGTGCCTTCTTATCACATTGATTCAACACTTGTCCCTTTAATCATCAAAAGAGAGAACACAGACAGGAAACCCACCAAAGAATTATATTAGCTTTTAAAAAGCTAAATTGTCTGATTGTTTCTATAGAAGATGATACCTATGAAGACCACGTTTTTACTTTGAATAAAGCATGCATTAAAATATCTATCCAGGAAAAGACAATTTAAGAAGAAAGGCTCTATTTCAAGTGTGAATTTGCCACTTTGTTCTATTCAAATGCAAAACAGTGTTGTTGCTTATTATATTGCCACTTTCAATGTTGCTTAATTTACATAAAAATTAACTAGATTCTTCTTTTGCATGCATCAAGTATTCATGGTTAGCTATCTATGTATATTTAATATATTTCCATGTCATCATCCATTGCTAGGTAATTAGTTCCTGGAACTCTTACTGTGTTTCAAACAGTGAAACATAAGAAGATCTTATTTAACATCAAGTTTCCATTCAACAGATGAGTAGCAATTTCCCACTCATCTTCACCTCTTCTGTGTTTTGATTCTTTTTCCCAATGTTTTACACTTAAGGGAGACGTACATTTCAGTTTCACTCAACTGAGCTGAGTGAGCATTCAAATACACACATCTAAGTTAACTTTCTCTCACCTCCTTTATATTGCCTTTTCTCAAAAGCCATACTGCCTATCCCGACATACTGACATACAAGACAGCTATGCAGAGGAGCCCTCAGTGAAACAGAATAAACACATGAATATCTATTTGACACAACAGGATTTTAAACATTGCTGTACATAGACATTATACATTTTTTTGTCACATGCAAGAACACATGCAACCGTACAGTCAGTATGAAATGTTCTACCAATTTCAACAAGTGAGGGATTCTGCAAGGATCTGGCAGCCAAAACAGAACATTTAAAGTTATCTTAACACAGTCTTGAACTAAAAGCCACTGAAATTCCTGCAAAGGAATTTCTACCTTATGACTAGATAAGACAGAACTGCTATATTAAAAAAAACCCACCCAAAACATTAAAGACGTTTGTATTCTCACAGTATACTAAGGCTGAGCAATACTAAAGTATTGCAATAGCTGGGACACAGGTTTGATAAATACAGCTTTTCCATTTCCCTCCCTGTTAAGATACTTAGAGCAGTTTGCAGTTCTGAGATCAAGTTCCACTCACATCTGCTACTCTTGGGCTACACACTTTGGACCAGATTTCACCTATGCTTAGCAAGGTGACTACCTGCTCTTCGTTTGTTAACAGAGGCTTAATACCTTTTCCTTTCCAGACTTGATGTTACAGCCAACTATTTTCAATCCCAGTCAAAAATTCATGAAAAAGTTACAGCTGGACACCTCACCCCAAATCTCTGCCTTCTGCCCTGCGTGCCATTTCAGGTTCGGGTATAGACCTTCCTGTCCCTCGTGGAGTTGTACTCGCACATTCTCTGGGAGCTTTTCTCAACACAGATCTGCCTTCAAATCTGATCAGTAAGATCATTCAAACACATCACCCACTCGTAGCAAATTCCTTTGAGAGTGACCAGCTGCCCAGCTGTCATTGACAACACAAGTTTGGCAGGGGGACCCTGTTATTCATGACTTTAAGAGTGCAGCAGCCTAAAGCTTCCCCTACTGTGTAACCTTCACAAGCCTCTGCTGCCAAACAGAGAGAAACTACAGAACTCAACCAACCCTACTTGTATCCCTGCTAACTGAATTCCACTCAAAATGTCATCTATGGAGTGCATTATTTATACTGAACAAAAAAAAGGAACCAAATACATCTCAGCAATGTTGACTTGGAAATATTACAAGCGTCTGTTGTGTGGCAAGAAATTTGGTCCCTTGAACACTGGATTAAAACATTATTGTATTGGGCAACCGCCAGGCATCAGCTTAACTAGGGCTGCCTTAGGTGGAGGTGTGCAGAGCAAAAGTCTCAGAGAGGCTGCAGAAGGATCCTTCTGATAAGTACTTGATCTGGAGTGACTTTGTTGAAGAAAGTCAGCAAAGCATCATGTTTTCATGCTTGAGAGAGGGGCCCATTGAATTTTGGCTTCTTTCAAGAGAAGAATAAGCTGAGCATAACACACAGAAATTACTAGCAATTAATTGCACTGTAGTGAGTGCCAGAGTAGGAATGTGGTGATGAGTGCACAGAGAGTAGAAAGCAGAAATGTCCAGTAGACAAAATCAAGAAGTCTTGAGATTTCTTAGTTCTCTTTAACTTCAGAGTTTCCTCCCTCTGCTCTCAGACGAAGACAGAAAAAAGGGCAAAGTGGCATAAGAGAGAAGGAACATGGAGAATGAACTGTCTTCTGCAGAACTTGTGATGCCACTTAGAACACCCTTTCAGGCCAATCTGCAGAGGACAGTCCCACAATAACTTCATGAAGAAGGATTACATGAAAGCGTATTTGGAGTGCTTAGAGCAGGGAAGTGTAGGAGAGTGCTTAGAGCAGGGAAGTGTAGGAAGGGATGCTCCACAAAAATCCTGATAGTGCTCTAACCAAGTATGTGGAAAAGACTAAGAATTTGGAGGATCCTGAGCTATTGTTTAATAGTATGCACTGTAATTCACCTAAAAGATCTTACTGGCTGATAAAGATGTAGCTGGGCATGAGGCTAAAATCTAAGCACATAATTCCGGATGGGGTACACTGGAGAAGGCAGCAAATTCCAAAGCTGCTGTAGGCTGCCAGATGGTCAGCTCCAGTTTAGCAGAATCGCATACTCTGTTATGAAGACTGGACTAATTTGACCATTCTGTCAAACACAAGTGCCCTGTGGTCTGTGGTGACAACAGCTCTGAAAAGGCACTTTGCTTCTTCGTCTACCCATTCATCGTCAGCAACTTGCATCTGATGGCTTCCAATTAATCTCATTCAGTGCCAAGGTTCTGCTGATAAGCATCTGCTCCTCTGGACTGGATTGCTTCAATCTTATTTTACCTCAGTTGATAAATCAGAACATTTGTGATCTCCATGTAAATTTGCCCACAAATATGCAAATATCTTAGTTACTGCTCTCTGGTTTTGACCAAAGTAGACTATTACAGGAAAACAACAGAAAGAATAATTTATCGCATCTATGTCAGTATTTTGTTTCTCTTGTAACTTTAAGTAACTCCTTTGGTTTATTCCAATTTAACCAGGCTCCCTAGTGTATTTATCTGGTTCTGAACATTCTTTTGTATAATAAACTCTGCTGAAAATAACATCTTATGAATTACAATAACAGCCTGAGAAAGACACTTTATCCTTACACTATACTAAAAACAGTTTCTGAGAATTATCATTTTTAGATACACTCCAAAACTCATCAAACATTTTCAAACATGAAATTTGCTTCCCCAAACCTTTTTTCCAGTGAGCAAGAATACCTAGTTCTCAGAGTTCATTGTAATGCTAATGAAAACCTTTTTTCATACTGACTTAGTTGAAGGATATCCTGTCCTTCTGCTGCATTATTAATACAGCCAAACCACTGGAAAACTAATTGCAAATGCCAATTCACTTAGTGCTATCATTCGGCTCTACAGAATTTTCCATTTTAGCTACAGTGTGTGCTAAGTAGCAGACAAAATATATTTTACATGCAGATCTCAATAGTCTTTGTTTATTTTGTGACAAAAGCCTGACCAGAATATTGCTCATCTTCTTATTTGTTTAAAATTGGTTTCTTCGTGTGTTTATTTTTTTTCAGAGAACAATTTTTGTAAAATGTCATACTTCTGGGATTAAAACTATGCTGGTGCTCCTTTTCAAGATAACTTTTGATTTTTTTCCACATCAAGTATACATAGCAAATTCCAGGGAGGAAAAAGCAACATGACATTTCTGCTCCATAAAGCAGAAGTAAAATCTAGTAACAAAAGCCAATGAAGAAACTTATCATTCGAAAATGAGAAAAAACTTTTCTGTGTTCTCTCGTTTGCTTGTTTGTTTGGGGGGAGTTTTGTCCTTTTTTTTTTTTTCCTAAGAGAGCAAAATCTGAGAGCTAAAAGACTCTTACTATGTAGCCATGTGCAAATATCCCATTTGACATACACTGTTTCCTAAAGTGTAGTCTGGATTACTCATAGGTATAAAACAGATTATTGTATATATAAGGTGTGGAATCATACCCTGCTGTCAGTCTATACATCTTCAAGCATCTCACTTCTTTCATCTATCTCCACTACTTCCATCCTTTTGTATTTGCCACAACTCTTCTACTAAAATAACAAAAGTATCTTAGGAATCTTTTTCTGGATAGCAATATATTTTGAAAAATAATGTTGAAATAACAGCTGTTAAAGAGTTACTATAGAATTTTTCAAAATTAAGGCAACATTTCTGGAGATATAACCAGATATTCCCAAATTCCACCTTTCTCCTAAGAAGAAACTCTGTTTATTTCCTCAGATTCACCCCTCTTGGGCTCCTCCATAGAACATATAAACCTGCTTTATTCTTTCATAGCTTCTCACACAGCAGATCAACCTCAAAGCCCTGCCAGTAAAAGCTCTCCATTCTCACTTATTTTAATGTCATTTGAAATGAAAAAAGCATGAAATACATTGTTAGAAGTTTGTCATTCTAAGCAAAGAAAATACCAAACTGGCAAAACACATTAGTTCTCTCATTCCGAAGCATACACCACAAGAGGGCTGCATTCAATCTCCCTTTTTGAAATTCTCGTTTCTCAGTATTTAGTTACGCAATCTGAACGCCTGACGCTTTCCTCCTGTTTTACTTTGAAAGGATGCAGTGCCTTATGAGGCCATTTCACTTGTAGATCAAGACAGAGCATCCCAGAGCAGATCATTGAATGGTTTCAAAGTGATGCGTAGTTATTCACTTGAGTTCCTCCTCTTGCCCAGCCAAGAGGTGGCAATGGACCTTCAGCAAGAGGCCAGTGACACTCATTCTGAACAACACTGCTACCCTGGCTGGGGGATGCCTCACAGTATTTTGCAGACTGAGTGACCTTGGTTTGCTCACAGGCTTGACTAGTTGAAACCCATGTAGCCATAGCTTCATAATCACAGTTCTTTAGTTTGGGTATAAAGCAGCCCTCGTCTGGCCTCAGTGCTTTCGGTCAGCTCAGAGGGAGAGCAAAGTAAAATAATATTGCTTACAAAAAATCAGGGGGCATATATCCTTACTGCATAAATTCACAAAGGCTAAGTAAGATTTGTTTCCTGTAATGGTATTAATTAGGTTTTAGAATATGATCCTCATCCTAGACAGTTTGCCAAGACAGAAATCATTCATCAAAACTCCTCTAGATACACACATTTCTGTATGTACACAACATATCAGACCTTACAGGGAAAAAAACCCACCATTTGAGTCAGAGGTGCATTATATTCTATCAGCATTTTGGCTATTCAGTTTTAATGAATTCTGTGCTGTCCACGGCTATCCAAACAAGAAGACATGAAAAAGAATATGCTGCTGGTTGATTACAACATGTGCCAGAATACAGAAAAATGCAAGACTGAAAGTCAGGATACCTTCAAGGAGGAGAATAATCCTTTGAAAATGTTCTAATCTATCCTAATGTATGGCACTGCTATTATAAATCAGAAATGATGTATGAATTTTAACACTGAGTGCATGCTTACGTGTGTGTCTCAGTGTGTAATGTCAACTGAATTTGTTAGCACCACAGGTGGCATAAATCCTGATGAATCTCCATAGCCGCTCGGTGTGGTTTGGAATGTATTATTAACAGGTTTATTAAATATTTGCAGTGCTGTGAACATGCAGAGTGCACTATTTGAGACAGCTGCAGCTTAACTGCTACCTGCTTCAAAAAGGCTAATATATCAGTGAGATAGGTGTTTCAGATGTACCAAACTGAAATACCTGCCTCGAAAAGACACAGGCCTCACAGAGACAGTATGTGAACAATGGGGAGAAAAGCAGGAACCACACAGCTGCTGAGCATGATTCATTTAATTCTCTGATACATGCTACAAGAGCAGCAAAGAAAAGGGCTGACAGAGGAAGCCAGGGAGCTTTCAGATCTTCTGGAAGGAATGATTTTTGGGTAAGTGAAGGCAGAAGTCAACTGGTTAAATCACAATGGTGCCGCTGACAGGATGAACCTGGAGAGCGCTTAAGGAAAGAATCCTTTTGAGAGATGATTTTTCAAAAGCATCCAAGCAGATATAAAAGAACACTAATTCTTATAGGATTTTAAATGGGACTTATGTCCCTAAGGTCTGCCTTGTGTGTGTTTGGCTTTTAAACATCAGTACCCATAGCAACTTCCAGGCAACGCAAACGTGCCATTGCTCACAAATTCCAAAGTCTCTGAAGCATTTTGAAAATGTTTCTCTTCTTTTTATTTATTGTGCATGCCATGCTTTTCTCCTAATAGATGTCGTTACTGTCTATGCCATGCCAGAAACCATCAGGTCAGGTTGGCTCCTTTCAGAGCAGCGCAGCGTAGGACCAGTGATCAGAAGATTGCTCAGATCCCTGCTTCTGGTATTATTTTAACATCGTCAAGAGCACTTACTTATACTGTTATGCTGCAAGGTCAAACAATGACAACCAGCGCAAACAAAATGACATTTCAGAGATGCTTATTTTCAGATATTATTAGCTTTGAATGATAGGAAATAAGGTTAGGGAGAGACACTACCAACTTGAATGCATATTAAAATAGTTCTCCAAGTCTTAACTGGTAGCCATTCCACAAATAAACAAATCTATGAGAAAATATATTCAAACCCTATAACTGTAATATACTTTGTTATAACAGTTAATTCACATGGTACAGCACTTCAAATAAGTAGCATGGCACATAGGTAGTAAAGGGAAACTCTTCCTATATCCTACCAATGTTTAGTGAGAACATAGAGAGCCAAGACCTTATTTCCTGCCCTCCAGAATCCTGCAGTTCAGAAAAAGGTTGACAAAATAAGTCCCAAAGACAGCAATATTTCAGACTACATATATAGTGATGAATGAGGTGTGGAGTTGAATTTATGCTGAAGTTCATGTTTTGATAAAAATCTATTTTAAAAAGCATTTATGCTCTACTACAATTTTTCCCAAGCTCCTCTGCCCTCTCATGTTTTTCGTTTTTCAATATCAGTCCCATAGCAACATCCAGGATTCATGAATGTGGCACTGCTCTCAACATCTCCAGAGAAGAGCCTTGCAAATGATTGCTAAACTCAGGGATCTGAGTCAGCTCGGAAAAGTATGATGCTGGGCTGATTTTTTTATATCCTGAAAATAATGGCAAAGGACTGGGAGGAGGGCAAAGGGAAGGAGAGCTGAAGCTGAAACAGCAGAAAGGAATGAAAGAAACAAACTACTTAGGGTTTAATGATACATAAGCAGCATGTTTTGCAAGTAGATGAGATTGGAAGTTTTATTACAATCTTGCAGATTTGGGGGCTATATCTGAACAGCTTGAGGATTCCAGCATTTCCAGTAAGTGAAATGATACTCCACGGACCTTCTCCCCTGCCAGCAATTACTCATATAGAAAAATGATATTAGGAATACACAAAACACATTTGCAGCAACCTTAACGCAGCTGGAAATGAAAACAGCTAGCATCTGCAAAAAGTGGAAGAATGGAGAATCTCACAAACATGACTGAGAATCTCCTCCACAATGGGACTCTTGATTCGGGATTAGTCTATTCAGCCTGTAGATGCTGCTATTTTTCTAATAAAACACATCAGGAAACACCATCTCCTAACGGAAACTAATGCAATTAAAAAAAAGAGTATGGAAAAAGTATGTTTAGGTTCCTCTCTCCTCGAGACTGCTTGAAGCAATTATCTGCCTTACTAATAAACAGAGCTGAGAAATGGGTATGCTGTGTGCAAAGCATCTGGAAATAGCATGTGAAATAAATAGATGTAAGTACATCCTTTGTTTATAGGAGTTAATTTCAACTTCTGCAATAATTAAATATGCTATCAATCCAACCAACATCACCTGCAAATTCTCGGATCACTGAATGGCAAGAAGGAGCAGTAATTAATAAACTTGCACTTTACTTGAGGCTCACCTATTGTCTGTCGTGAAGCCGTAAGTCTTTAAAAACAACCGTAACTCTCAGTACTCCGACACAAAAACCCAACACCCTCGACAATTCTCACAGTATTCAGTATACTTTATCAGTATCAAGACCATCACAAGGATGTAGGGAAGAAGCCCACAAAATGGACTGTTTGATGTTTTGTACAGGGTCGAGGGTACTGCAAGACTCTGTGCTAAGCTTACTGTGCTGCTGCAAGTTACACTATAGCAAAACATCCAAACCAGGTAAGTATTCCAATCAGAGGAATGACCTTTCAAAATGCATACCCAGAGAGATGCTGCCCAGTCTAGCCCAGCCCACACACCTTACTACATACACTCTTAGTCTACCACCTAAAGTGCATTAACTACCAGAAAAACCTTTCTTAAAAATATTTTCAAAAGGAGATAAATCTTTAGATTAAAAACAAGAAGCAGGAACATCTTCTTAATTCTGAAGAAAATAATTCCAGTTTTTCCTGAGCAATCATTTTTCCTGAACTCATCTGTGGCCAAGCTTCACTTTTACATATGCAATTGGATGAGCTAACATCGTTCCAGGCCTCCAGTTGAAGCAATTAAAAAAGTCCACACTCGCCAAACATTACCACATCGTTACCACAGATACTGTGTATTCTGAGTTAAGGGAAAACAGTGGAAACCTCTAATACCACTGTGGGGTAACTGCTGGCAAATAATAAGTTTTTAGCATAGTTACCACTGCGACTATTAATTTCCTGTGAGGAGGTAAGCGGAAAATTATCCACTGCATGGTATATCTGCTTGTCACAAGCCATGACTCACACGTAAGAGACTGTAAGGGGATTATTTTAGTAGGTGGATCTTGATAGGCTCAAGAATGTAAAACCTGAAATATTTCTGATGAGTACCCCAGATGTGTGGTGACACAAACAAGAACATGTCAGCCTGCAAACACTAAAGGGGGTAGTGATTCTTATACCACAAATCCTCCAGTGAAAGGCTGTGCTCCCTTCTCCAAAACAGTGGAGGATGGAGAGAGGACAGGATGGGGGCTGAGAGAAAAGAGTAATTAGAAAAAAGCAAGTCCTTCCCAGGAGGACTAAACAGTGGACCGTTTGCCACAGAGGTGGGGCAAGCACTGCAGACTGCTGCTCTAGTAAGTCATGAAAGAAGAGAAACAGAAACTTCAATGTGTTCCAAGGGTCAGAATATATCTAACAGAAAGCTGGTGTTCATTCTGAGAAGTACATCGCAGCCAACACGTGCAGATGTTTGCGAGATATGGTAATCATCAACGGTTAACGTGAGTCTGGAAAAAGTCGAGCTGCCCTTTCCCATGTTCCAGCATACAGAGACAACCGTCAGCATTCGCAATAAAGCACAACAGCCTGCACCTGATTTTCCGCATTGCTGAATTTCACAGACATGCCCAGCAATAAAAGTATGCTTTTTTTTAAATAACTAATGTTATGAATTTTCTACTGACACACAAAAGGCATAAAAAGCATGCAAGCTTCAATTTACATGCTGATATTTCTATATCAAAGGCTATACTATTTAATGCACAGGATGCAATTATCATAAAAGCACAAGTTCAACTACAACAGCCCGTGCAGCTCTAATACTGGATTTTAAGCTAAAAACTTGCTCAAAGCTCTTTCACAACAGCTCAGTAATTTCAGATTATCAGTCTACTTAGTAACATGACTCTGGGAGGAACACATGCACAGAGGAGGGGGGGGGAATTCAGGAAGAAAGGACTTCCTTGCATTAAGAAATGATGGTTTGGAGTTGCTGCTTAATCCCTGCAAACCTGATGGACATAAGGGTGAAATTAATTGATTGAGGACCTAGAGTTAAGGCTCATGTGGACACTTAAATTTTCCTATTTTGAAAACAGGCTGGTTTTGGTTTACACAAGTGCTGAGCAACCAGCACAAACAGGCTCTGAAAGACGGCAGTGCTGGTCAGTGTGCAAGGTTTGGCCTTGCCAAAACCCACAGAAATTTTGGCAGTGGCCCAACGTATCATTTTAGGAGTCAGCAATCTATTCAGTCACAATGTGGGAGGCTAAATTTTGTTAAAACAACAGATCTAACCCTTTCTGTCATTCGATGTGGGGCCTTTTTACATCCTGTACCTCTGTTACACAGAAGACAAATTATGCACAAACCTGAAAACTGCTAAAGTCCTGTACACGGTTCTGTGGGAGCACATAAAACCTCTGTAACTCAGCAGATTTCTGTGATCAAGACCCACATGCCTCACACAATATTTATGTGAAAAGGAAAGAAAATATAACAAAATAAAAAGCAGTATATTTAATGTGTACATCTATTCATTCATACACCCCAACCACCATGGCCTGATCATTTCAGTCAAAGAACAGACCTGATTTTTGCACTTGCATCAATTTTCCCTTTAAAAAACCCAAATATAACACACTTAGAAATTGGTATTGCTTTATGTTTGAAAGAACAAACGTCATCTGTCTTGTAAGCTGTAGGTGCTTCAGACATAACTGTGCACAGAGTTGAAGCACAAGACAAGTACATCAGAAGACAAGTCCCTGGCAGTATCATGGTAACGTTCCTCATTTCATCTACTCATAAAAGCATCCTCCTCTCTCTCAAAGTCAAAGAAAAAAGCTCTGGGAGCTAATACAGTCTGGCTTCTTCAAGCCAAAGGATCTCATTAATAAATTACTATACTGAGAGTCTCAACCTTAAACATTGTTTACACAAATGCGTCAAATTTGAGACCCTATGCTCATGAGACAGTTGCAGGGCTCAAGACAGAATCACCTCCTAAAGATGGTCCATAAGCTACTTAGGGATTTATACAGAAGCTTGCTGCATTCCCAGTGCACAGCGAGGACATTCAGACGCCGCTCAGAAAGACCTGCTGCCTAACTCCTTGGCTACTCCACACCCCAGAAAAGTGAGCCGACCCTACGCATCAGCTTTCAAGAACTGCTCAACATCATCTCCTATTGACTGTCTTATATATTAATTTGCAAATAACAAACTGTTTCCCTAGATTATAAGCTCAGAAGTGCCACATAAGCAAATTGTAACATAACTCTTAATGCCATTTATTTGGGTTAAGTACATTAATACGTGGATACTCCGCATATGAAAACATACAGAATCTGTATAATAGTCATTAAGCATCACAGGATTAAAACATTTACATAGTTTTATACATAGATATCCTGGATTGAACACCTAAATACAACTTCTCTGCCCTAGCAATGAAACAGGCTGGAATACCTGCATGTAACTACTGAAACGCTGTACAAGTGCAAAACTCAGGTATTAACATTAGAAAATACAGACTAGTTTCTGATTGTGTGTGTCTAAACATTAATTTTAAGGCAAAACTATCAATTTTGAACCAATCATGGAAGAAGGATGAGAATCATGGTTTCTTTCCATTGGTAAGGATGTGCAGTGAAGTTAAATTTGTATCTTTGTTTATTTTAGGATGCTGCAGTTGGCAGTTGTTTACTGCAATATTTTTTTCAGCTGGCTAATTATGAACCAGAAATAAATTCAAAGCTGAAATACTATAATAAGGCAAATAATTCTGACTGATCATCATACTGTAAACCTAGTAAAATATAAACCCCATAATGGGAACATCCAATCCCATGCATCCAGATATTAAAGACTGTTGATGACTGTAGAGCAAGTGTCAAAAAGAGGTCAGTTGAAATTTAATGTTGGCAGAAATTACTGTCTGCAAAAGCATGAATAATCTTCTAATGATGCTTTAAAGCTTTAGCTCTGTCTTAACACTTAGTGTTTATTTAGTCCTGAGAAAATACTTAAAAGCCATGAAGCAATTTTAAGAAAACATTCGTAAACAGCTATTTTCTCTTGACAGACTATTTGGCTACAATTATAGATATTATGCCAAGATAATATATGTAATTCAATGAATCCAGACAATATTGAATCAAATCAACCAGTATTATTTTCCTTCCCTTTGAAACTGAACATTCAAGCCATCTGAACTTTCAATGTCATTTGGCACTTCAGAAAAAAATTTTATCAAATACAACCAGGCCTGAAATCCTATACTTCATTGCTGAGTAACCTCCTGATCTTTTATAGAAGGATCTCACAAACTGGATCTTCAAGAGCCTTATGTAAACCACAAATGTTTTCAATTAACATTGTTAAAGTCTTATTTAAATTCCTGCACATTTCAGTCCTTTTCAAAGTCACACATTTCATAAAAGGAGATGAGTTACCTTAACCCAAGCTCTGCCAAAAGGTACTACATACATAACATCTATGCAAAATTTTAGGCTTAAAAGGAAGGATTAAACATGATTTTAAGAAATGGTTAAAGAGAGGTATACGACTATGAGTCAAAAAAAGTGACCAATCCTCATTTTGATGCCTAGAGTTCTTTTTCTGTTGCTCATTTACATGCTCTGACTCCATCTTTCAAAAAATGCCTTTGTTCCCCAAAGAAATACAGCATTAATCAGGATTCCAAGAAGCTTAGGCCAGACAACTGATATACTTGACCAAGTGAATAGAATTAGAAAGAAGCAAATCACCTATTTTATTTCTCTTAGCTTTCCATCAACAGTCACCCAACCAGACATCTCTTGCTTAAAACTCAGCAACAACTGCTGTCCTTATTCTCCTGAGTATATTATTAATTATACACCTAAAGCATGTTCGTAGTCTGTATTTGCTCTTGGGGGATTCCATGGTTTCTATGAATGAGAAAACAGTAATATGACCATTTACAGGTAAAATAATATTTTCACTGTTTCGGCACCTGAGCATAATGAAAAGGAAAAACGGTTAGCTTTTACCTGGGTTTCTGTTTAGAAGAGTCAGCTCAGGGGAGAAGAGCCACCATTCATGAAGAGCCAGAATGGGGAAAGAAAGGTACAACTCAAAAGCCAAGGAGGTGTATGGCTTAAACAATTTTTATTGCTGTTTTGGTGGAGGTTAAATAGATATTTTTTTTTCAGCTCCCATAATCTCAGCAGTGACATAGAAACCATCACTGCAGCATTTATGAGCAAAAGAGATCAAATAGTTGAAATAATGACCATATAAGAGCTAGAAGGCAGCCAGAGGAATCTGAGTGTTGGTCATCAATAACAAAAATCCATTCACATGGTTCAGAAATTTTTGCCACCCACGGAAAGCAAAGATAACAGCTCCGATTATACTGTCAGGATGCAGACAGTGCTTCCTCTAGGAAGAAACTCCTTTGCAGAGACACTGGCAACATTTTACTGAAGGTTATTTTTGCCTGATTCTTCATATCCTATTCAGAAGGGTCACTAATTATTATTTTTATTTAGTAACAGGTAATTCTTTCATGCTACAGCTTGTGATGCATATTAATCAGGGTTCTTGCCAAATTAGATTAGTTTCTTCAACATTTGAAAAGCAGTTAAACTTCTAATGACATTTTTCCCCTCTTTTCATCAACTTATTCTTGGAGCAAAATAATGTACTCAGGCCTGAAGAAAAGACACTTGAGCCTCAGGAATGGAAAACAGCCACAGGCCAAAATGTATTCACTGGAGAGCTCTAGGGCAATAAGGTTGTCATCTATGCACAAAAATACTTTCAAAGACGTAAACATGATGTTAAAATCTCTACCACTCCCTCTTGCATGTTAAAGTCACACACACTGCTTTGTGCTTGCAGTTATGAGCAGTAAAAAAGGAAATAAGTCTATTTTTATGATTATTACTATGATTGTAGCATTAAGACAGTTCAGAAACAGGGACTCAGGTTTACACTGTATCCTTGACAGCCCTGGTTTTCTTTATTATTGCTAGTATCAGAAATCAGAATTGTAAAAAAGGCATTCTAATAGTTTAAATAATAACTCAAACCAGAGCTGCATAATATCACTAGGTACCAACTGGGCTATCAGCATCTGAACATCAAACTGGGCATCTATATTGTACAGATGAAAAGAGAAAGATATTTAAAGCCCAGCAACTACAGTTAGGTTGTATGCAAAAATAAAACTTGTCAACACAAATGGCCCACATTTGGCACACTTGCAAACAACGGAAAACCAATTATTAAATTAATAAGTAATAACCAAGTACTTTAAAATATTACTTGAACTACCTTTTCACACTTAATTTACTACATAATAGCATACAGTTGTAATATATATAGTTTATAATGCCTATCAAGGTACAAAATACCTAGTAAATTCAATGCTAAAGGGACATTAATATTTCACACAATATCTGCCTGCCTTAAATAAAAAGGGGATTTAAAACCACTTCAAAGGTCGGACAAAAAAATTATCTGGCAATGTTTTTGTTTCTTCTCCAGCTTTCTACTGCATAAAATCAGTTGATCAGCCTCAAATATTTTCCTTTTTATAATCCAGTAGCCTAATTTGCAAAGATCTCTCATAGAGCAATGGAAGAGAAAAAAATTTTTATAAGATTAGAGAATTACTGTATAACCACAAAGCTTGTTTCTGCATAAAATGCAGAATCTTTTTTTTAAGTTGTTAATATTTTGAGTGGAAAACATTTCTTTAACTGAAAATTTATTCCAGGCTTGAAATATTTTTATGCACTAGGCTAACTTATTGATGTGAAAATTTAAGTAAAATTAGCTTTTGAAATTGTGTATGTGGCAAATTTTTTTACTACAGCAAATTAAGTAATAAACATTCAAGACAGATGAAAATCTAAGATGTCCGGCTCTGAATGTCCAATACAAATAGGGTCAAATAGATACATGGTACAGCTGGGAATGTCCACCTTGACAAAAGAGCAAAGTGTTTACAGCAATTTTAGGATATCTGTTTAGTAGAAAGCAGGTAAAATGCAAGCCAGGTCTGCTTCTAAAATCCAAGCAAGGATTCCAGCAAGCAAAAAAACCTACCAGCAGGCCCTTATTCTTTTTAATAACCTCAAACTTCTTCCCTTGGCAGTAAAAATAACCAGCATGTGTTAAAGATCGAGAATCGCTTTCCCCTGAAGAACTAGCCTATAAAAAAGTCACTTCATATCTACTGTACATGTTTATTCTCCTCAACCATATATCCTCCAAATATTCACTCATCTGTACTTTAATCACTGCCACATCAGTCCCATTTAAAGGTTACATACTTATGGCCTCAGACCTCATCAAAATGCTCATTCCCAAAACAACTCACAGACATCTCAATCTAACGAGAAATCACATCTTTATTCTCAGTTCTCCTGAGAAAAGGGACTCACCTCAACCCCCAGATTAAGAGAGGATGGAAGACCACTTCTAGGTAAAAATCAAGTATCACATACTCTCTTACCCACCACCCTGCCAAGCAGCACAATTCCTCTTTTACAGAACTTGTCCAAGTCAGCATCACCCAATAAAGCTGACAGCACTGGACAGCCAACTTGCTGCATTTACATGCTGCTTGTCCTTTTAACATGACAACTTGTTTTCTCAGCTCTAGGACTTAAAATCAGAAGCTTTTTCAGAGAGGGTAGTGTGTTCAGCATCAACCATCCACTTAGGGTTGAGGATGATACGGGCAATAACGCTAAACTTCCTTAGGATCTTTTCCACTAGTTTTCTGAGGTAATACCACAAAACAAGCTACAATATTAAGAAAAATAAAAAAAAAAAGGTTGTTTTCTTTCACTGCATACGCCTGATGATATTAGTGTCTGTTATCGACTCTCTCAAATCTCTCCATGTTACAATCATTTTAAGTAGGGTTGCAAACAAGGGCTTTCTTTGTGATCAGTTTTCCTGGAATTACTTAAAGCAGTTTTGTGAACATCAGCTTCAACAGCTTGGGTGAGATTTGTTTTCTTAAACAAAGAAAAGAAGAGAGCAGGGTTACCTTCCCTTAGACGCTCAACCACAAAAGTGAATCCAGTCGTTCGCGGGTGTAAGACATATTCGTATTTTTGAAGTCCATTCTTTTCAGCGAATTCATTACTGCGGGCTTTGGTATTGGCTGAGGAGAGAATAAAAAAGCACCATTTTCTGTTAGTGTGCATTCAGACCACGAAATAGGTATAACGATCATACAACAGGAATGGTACAACAGCAGTTCACACAGTACAAATGTACAACAGCTTTTCGGGTGGAGGCAGACAGCAAGTGTGCTTTCAGTTGGCCATACCGCGGTATGAGGAAGAGTCACGTGGATTGCAAGAAAAGCCTTTTTACCCATTCATTTATCTTAGAAAATAATCAGCAAATCTCATACCTATCAAATGCAACCTGAAATCTATAAATTAAAGTCTGTTAATATTCTATGTACACTTCAATACCCATTTTACAGTAAAATGTGTCAACTGGCTCAATTGCATTTCAAGGTTTCTTTAACTCAAAAGGCACAATGTATAGTAATGTAGGTTTAAAACTATGTACAGAAATACCTTGAGGTCAGTGTTTAACCACATTAAACATTTCAGAAAGAAAGCATTAAATGGAGAAAAGCAGTTCATCTAATACATTAAAATTGTATTTTACATTTTCATTCTGATCTCGACACGTTTTATTCATCAACCTGCTCTGCACATACATACCCTGTTTTAATTTTTTGATCAACTGATGCAGTGCCACAACACATGCCTGCTATTGCAGGTAGAGTACAGACAAGGCATCTCAAAAGCAGGGTGGCTAAACCCCGTGACAAACATGTTTCAGACCTCTGGTAAGAAGGAACCTCTTGCAAGAAAGCCAAACAAAGGCTTTCCAGAGCTGGTTGCTAACAGAGCCCACTAAACAAGGAAGATGGGGACACCACACCAAAAATTTCTGAAGACAGGCAGAGAGGAAGCAATTTTTCCCTGGCATGTGCAGAAGGCTCTTCCAACCAGGCTCAGTCAGGAGCCAAATGGACTTTGCTGGCTACATTTAGTCCTTTACTGTGGGTACTGCTGTGCCCCCCCTGGAGCCAAAGGGCAATGGACACATGCTGTTTTCCCTTGGCAGAATGGTAAAAATCAATTTGATCAACTTATTTAATAACTCATTTATGAAGTTTTGCAGGTGTTTTAAAAGACAAAATTCCACCAACAGATCTATGGAACAAAGTAACTGTTTAGGCAATATATCATGTTTTTCAAGCAGAAAAAGGTCTTTTTTAAGTGTTCATAGTTAACCTTAACAGAGATGACAGATAACGTAATGAAAAACATGTTGCTGTTTAATAACTTAACAGAAGTGATATAGATAAATCCTTCCCCTTACAATCCTCATCATTCTTTCCTGTAAAGGCACAGTAGCGTAAGTGTACAAATCAGCAGTAGTGAGAAATTTCCTTTTTGCTGTAATGCAACATTCCTGCATCTTTTTTTTCCCCCTAAATTACATGAGCTCTATTTATAAGAAACATGGGTGCCCCCCCAAAAAGATTATCTACCAATTAATAAATGCTATAGTATCTTTGTGTACTGAGTATTTTTCCCTGTGACCTACTGTTTCCAAGCATTAGGGTGCTGCTTTTTGTACATGCAAGCCTTAAGATTTAGTGCACAGATTTCCTGACCATGTGATTTTGAGGAAAGCTGTTGCACAGTAGCCAAGCAAGTGATTCAGCGAAGAGAATCCAAATATTTAATTCTTGCCAAATTGCCAAAATGTACAAATACTTGAAAAATATTACAACTTCAAAAAGTATTGCTAAAATTACAGAATGTGTGAAACACTAAAATTACACTTGGCTACATAACCTTTCTTCCCTTGGACATACACATTATATCTTCTGCCACATGGTCAGTGGATCTATTTTTGTCTCCTCGACTACTACTCCATTCAATATTGCAAATGGGCTATTCTGAATCAGTGAAGGGGACTTGCCTTTCACACTCCCATTGCAGTGGCAAAACTTGCAAAGTGAGCAAGGAGAAAGACTTAGAAGGGCAGAAGAGGCAACAGTAATCTGGTAATTACTAAATGCTCCTCCAAATAGCCAGGTTTTACCTATTAGGTTAACTTGTATTTGCTCAACAACTAAAACTCTTTATTTTCTAAGAAATTACACTGATGACCAAGAGTATTGCTATAAAAACATATCCAAATCAAGAGTTCTTCTCCAGATTCTGTCATGATTCAAGTAAAATGTTTTAAATTAATTTATCACAAAGTTCTTAAGCTAATGTATTGTTGTTTCCAAAGGACAGAAGTATAATCTTCTTCATTTTCTGCATATCCAAATTGCGGTTTCACTGTGGAAAACTTACAGTCTGCAAATCAAGTCAATCAGAGCTTTGAGACGAAAGTGCCATATAAATCTACATAAAATCAAGCAGTTAAAAAAAAATACAAAATCTAATTCTTAAGCATCTCAAACTGCACACAATTAATGAGCACTCAGAAAAACGATCTCCTTATGCCTGCTCACTATCACTTAGCTTCAGAGGGAGCATGAAAATTAATTCCTTGGTGTTTGTAAAATACTCCTACTTGAACCACAGGAAAGCCAAAGAGCAAAGGGGCACATTTGTTCTCTGAGTAAGACCTACTTCATACTGCAAAAAAAGGTTTGGGACCTCCAGTGCCCATTGCCTTGAAATAATCATCTTCAAACCTCCTCTTAGTGCACCTCCCTGTACTTGGAAAGAACTCACTGTAAACATCTGCAAAACATCTTCCAAATTTCCCTTCACTGCACTGCCGTTCTAAAAATGTGTGAACAGCTGGACATCAGCACACTGGCCAACACTATTCAGCTATTTCCTGACATTAGTATCCCTGTCTTGCCTCTGGACTGTAAGTTTTATATACCAGAGATTGCTCCCTTCCCTTTTTGCATTTCCCTAGTGTAATGGGATTTTAGAACTAGAGTAACGCTCCCAGCTAACACAACGATCAGTGTCATCTGGAAAAATCATCTCCCTCTTCCCCTCCTAAAAGCTATCAAGCCAAGGGTCTTTGTGTATTAAACATGATTATTTATTGCAGCAAGTCAGGAAGGTCAACAGATTTTGATGCCATACTGAAAGTAAGGGTAGGATATGCCTTCGCTCTACAAAAAACCTAAGAATAATGCCCTCCCCTCCCTTTCCTGTTAGTCTCAGCATTTGAAAAAAACAAGTTTCTTACTCTACTACTACTTATGAACAAATGCTCTGACTGCCATCATGTCAGTAGATGTAAGCACCTTTGTGCCAAATACTGTTTGGGACCCTTGTGAGAGACACCAGTGCCCAAAGCCCTGGGGGGAAATTGAGAGCAAGTCAGCAGCTCAGAATTGGATTCAACAAAAGGCACAGAACATGCGATGCTTCTCATCGTATGAAACCTAGAAGTTAGAAAACTGATCCAGGAAATTAGAAACCCATTTTTACATCCTCTGCAACTTGAGGGAATTCACACAACAAACACCTCTTTAAAATCCCTTAATCAATGGACCAGGCTACACTGTCAGCGCTGCCAAACTTAACGCAGATCCCTCATTGTTCTGCTGCCCAGATTATAACATTCATAGATGAAAGAATAAAAAAAAAGTCAAACATGCCTAAAAGAGGAAACGTGTTCTCTTCTTTTCTCCCAACCTACTAAAACAAATAGCATCAAGAAGCTCTTGAGACAGGGCCTGGAAATGAACTTGGTTTGGGTCTCCTCAATCCCAAAAGGTCACTCACATGGTTTGGCTGCAGGTAATGCCCCCTACTGCTTACTCTCTCTGAAAAATATAAGTAAGTGTTGCTTTCTAGAAACAGGTTATTTTCTTTCTTTCACCATATTTAAGTCAAAACAAATGCACTCCCAGTATTTTTGCTCCTCATTCCTATTAGGAGAATTTTACATTTTAACTCCTTGGTTCTATTTGCTGATAAAAAAAGAACATGGAGAAGAAGTTATTTTTATGGAAAGCAGCCAGTTTCTCAATAGAGGGTGATGTGGGACACTTCCAGAACTGCTTCGTGCTCTGTCTACTCATGTCTTGCACTGACTTGCCTCTCCTCCCCCATCTCCTTCAGCTAATACATGCAGTCCCTCAGAGCATACATTTATTGGGGTGGTGACAAGTACAAGTAGTCCAATTTATTTGAGTATTTAGACATTTCTGCAGAGTGACTGTCAAACAACACAAAAGTACAAGATTCTAAGGATTCCGTCCAAAAGGTCTTACTTTTTTTTGCTCCTGTGTTCCCTTTGGTAAATAATTTGATTACATTTTTTTTTCTCTCATTTATCTCCAAATCCTGTGGGCAAATCCCATTTATCACATTTTAGAATTACTGGAAAAGCTCAGAAAGTCAGCATTTCCTAGAAGTACCACACATCAGAATTTCATTTAAAGTAACTGGAGGAAGAAATGATGCGACCACATTTTCTTGATTTTTGGGTTACAGATTTTTAAGAAGTTAAATTCCTTCTGCTCCGGAAAACTAGTGGGAAAAGTGAACAAATTTGATTTTTTTTAAAGTCAAATTACATTTTTAGTTTGTGAGCTAATTTTGAATTAAAACAAAAATCTCTAGGATTTTACTTTGATGAAAGCCATAATGCAGTAACAGCTGCATTCACTTGAGTCTGAAGAGTATTTGGAACTAAAACTCCAAGATCTATACCCAATGAAAAGCTAAGTCTTTGCTCCCTATGACATATGTATGCAGTATTGGCTCCTCTCAAACAAACAAGCTCACAGACTTTTACAGAGTCAAAAAAATCCACGCTGGGTGTTACTCAAAAGAATTGTAAACTTCCCTCATCATCCTACTGGAAAGCTGATTTGAACAACTTTAATACAAGTACTTCTGAACAACTCTCAACTACTACTTTTTTCTTTTCTGCTAGTACTAGTGCACTAAATCCAACTATTAACTACTGCCTTTTCCTTTAATCTCACTTGTGATAAAAGAAAAATGATAAAATGATGCCTGTACATGATAAAAGCATGCATGTACTTCTATGAGTTCAAGTATCCTCAAATTATATTAGTGCCAGATGGTGAAAGAATAAATGAGCACTCCCAAAGTCTATCTTACTAAACAAATAACTAACTAAATAAATAAATAAATGCCTCATTTATCTATTACAGGTTTGCATAGAAGTGATAAAACTACACTGGCTCCCAATTTTTTAAAAAAATTAGGTAATTGTTCCTACTTGTGTTATTATCAGACTGTTACATGTTAGAGCAATGCCTACCAGTGCTTCTGAACAGTATTTTTTGTACTACAAATTTACTAGAAAAGTTAAAAATCCAACTGCAGTTATTGTTACCTTCCGTCATCCACATGACAACATTCCTGCCAAAATCTGAGCTCTGGCTAGCTTTCATACATGTTTTTCAGCTGTTCCTCAAGGAAAAAAGGTCTGTGCAATCACACTCTGTCCACTTGTTTGTTGCCCTTAACTTTTGAAGCTATTGCCACTCGCAAACGAAGAGTTTATCAGGGACAAGAGATTCAAAAGTGATTAAGCTCAGCAGAAGTTTTAGAAAAAACAGTGGCTGAGTGAAGGGGAAGCTTCTGAGTGTAGAGATCCTAATAACGGGAAAAGCCAGGGAAGGCTCCACGGATATTCAATCTGTCCGGGCTTTCAGCACAGCATGCAGCAGCCCATCGGGTAACACGAGTACAGCACACAATGCCTCTTGCCAAGACAGCAGAAAGAGCTTTGAGGAGGAAGTGTCACACAGAAGGAAACACAAGGAAAAAGGAGAAGCTGGAGTGAAAAAGAGACCATGTACAGGGATGCAGACACAAATCCATAGGAAAGGAGGCTTTACAAGGCACAGAGCAATACAGCGAATTTTGCTTTTTTCTTTCATTGCTTTCTGAAGAATTACTACAAACAGTCTTATAAGGAACACAAAGAAAAACAAAAGAATAGGTGGGTCATATTCCAGCTTTCCAAAAGCAGGAGAATTATGGTTGCTTTGTTTTCTTTAGGGCTTCAGAAAGTCTGGCTTTATCTGCTGAGGGCTTCTTTTGAAGCAATTACAATAAAATACCTTTGATGCACTTAGCTTTAAACTTCAAGTATTCCAGAGTGAAAAGATGGCCAACCTATCAGAAATAAGTATATAATTATATAATTATTACCTCAGACCCTATACATTCAGTCTGCAAATACGATGTTCAGGGTTCATGACTTCACTATTTCTAAAATTTATTCATGTAGCATCTTCCACCACAAAGTACTTCACCAAGATGAAGTAAGGCTTTGGCCCACACATAAACACAGTCATATTTTACATTTTTTTGAAATCTTTCATTCTTGAATACCTGAAAATATTATCCAATTTCTTACAAAGAGGAGTAAATCTATCATTGCCATGTGGCCACTGAGAGGATAAAAAAATGATAGCAGCACAGAGCTGCACAGCAATTCTGCTATTCAGGGAAGTGCATGTAGAATGTTATTTTTCATTTTAAGCAACAGAATAATTCTGTTTTCAGAAGTAATTAGCAGTTTTGGAATTTGGTCAGAAAACAAAAATCATTGTCTCTATTTTTGCAAAACCTTCCCTAGAATTTTGAGCAACTGTTCAGAACAAAACCACAGTTTATTTCTTATTCTAATGGATGGAACATGAGGTTGCAAAAGGTCCTAATAAGTCAATAACATAAGTTTTCTGAAAATCACTTTTTCAAAACATTACATAAAATAGATAATTACATTCTAGCATTCTCATATGGCATAAATTTATTGTTTGGTCGGGATTAGATTGTCAAGGGATTTTTCCCCGTCTCTTATAATATTTTTAAATACATGAGGTAATGTTTCCTGTGAAGACAATTAGATAGGGAGAGCTATTTACTTCCACAGAAAAAATCCCAGGGTTTTGCCTGCCTCTAGACATCTTTTTATGCGCAAATATAATATCAAGGTGGCATTCATTATTTGATGGCAAGTCAAGACTGCTAAGCACAGGACAGTTTAATGTGTCAGAAGCCAGCACAGCAGTGCCCTGTTGCCTCCTCTATCCATCACTCCATCCTTCCCACAGCACTGCTTCCTCCCTGGGCTGCCCAACCACCCATCAGCACAAGTGGCTGTGTCAGTCCTCAGCTAAGTCTTCTTTTTTTAAAGCTGCAGTATGAAACTTTCTCAGTTCTTTAAAAATCTATTTTCTCTGAGGAATATTGGGAGAGACTAGAAGGAATTCCAACTGGATTAGAATAAACAATCCAATTCTTTCAGTCATTTGAGGTGGAAGCACCAATTCAGAAAAAGAGTGTGAGCGCTCTAAGGAGGAATCTTCTGATTCCATGAATAAGATAAAGATTGCACCTCATAATTTAGAGCTAGGAGACAGTTCTTCATTAATTCAATGAAAAAAAGTTAGATAATTTCATAGAATCACAGAAAGGTCTGAGTTGGAAGGGACCTTAAAGATCACCCAGTTCCAACTCTCCTGCCATGAGCAGGGACACTTTCCACTAGACCACATGGCTTAAAGCCCAATTCAGCCTGGCCTTGAACCCTTCCAGGCATGGGACATGCACAGTCTGGAAAACCTGTTCCAGTGCCTCACCACTCTCCTAGTGAAGAAAATTCCATTCTTCTTTCTAACTTTAGAGACAAAATAACCAATTTAACAAAAGTTATCATGTGAAGCAGTCCAAGAACGTTCAATGAATTTACCCTCTTTCAGGAAAGCTGATCAAGTGATGACAATTCCTTACAGTGTGACAGTACCTGGATACTATACATATCAATTTTAAGGATAATTGGAATACAGAAGAAAAAATAGCAGTATATGTTACTTATTTTTATACCGTGTCTAGTACTTACTGATGTGGCTTTGCCTTAAAATATGATTTGAGAATATCTGCAATGCAAACGATAGCAAAAATCTTCTAAATTAGCTTAAAGTTAGAAGCTTAATTGTAATTGATTTTCTATTTAAAGATAATGCTTATCATATCATGCTGCGGACATGAACCACCACAGAATGCTCATACAATGTTTTCTTTAAATGGCACTTGAGTCGTCTTCACTGGTTAAGAGCTTGCTACTGATGCCATAAGATACCTGTACAAATGTAGATATTTGATTAAAAATTAATACTACAGGTTCAAACCCATTAAACTTATTCCTATGATAATCTCAACCTTTGTTTTACAGAGATATTTCTCTTGTAGAGGCAGATACAGACTGTTTATGTGGCCTAAAGAACAAGAATCTCCATGTTCTCTTCTTAAAAGATCAGGCAAGAAATCAAACAGAATTGTTAGTCCTTTTCAATCACTCATTCATAGATATGAAATGATTTTGCCACAGTAACACAGGAAATGGGTATATGCAAGTTCCAGGTCTTTAAATCTACTCTTGCTAATGCAATGTATATACAGTACTGACCAATAAAAAATTAATTCAATCATCAGATGCTTTGAAATGTAAGTTATTTAAGGAAGATTGGTGAAGTCTCTCAGTGGAAATATGTTTGTGCCTCTCAAATGAATTAGCGCATCATTTGATTATTACTATAATTTCTACTGTCCATGAGAACTAAGTATTGCTCCTGCCTTGGACTTTTTTCAACTGTTTCCATAAACAACAAAGAATTTCCACGTTGAACATTCCATAAGAAGATGACAAATGCAGCCTACCTGTGAGATCAGTTCCTTCTGGAAAGATGAGGAGTTGTAGTGGCTCACGAATGTCACAGAAATAATCCAGCATTTTTTCAAAGTGACTCTTGTCATCTTCCCACTTTCTCTGAATGAAAACAAAGGCAGCAACCTGCATCGCCCAGCCTAAAGTTTGAAAAAATACACCTTTAGTAACATTTCACTCTGATATTTCCACAGTGTCTGTTATTCCAAAATATTTTATAAATTGTGTTAGACACCACATTTTATTTGCTGCCCACCTGTCCTCAACTGATTAAGAGCACTTAGTTACCTTGTAAAAAGAGTTTTGGACAGGAAGAAAAAGAATCCGTAAACATATTTAAAACGCAAAACTCAAGTTACTAGAGTCAGAAAAGTTTTCCAGAGAGCAAGAATAGGGTCCATGCTGTCACGAGAGGAGGTTGTAGTGAGGTGGGGGTCAATCTCTTCTCCCAAGAAGCAAGGGACAGGACACAAGCTAATGGCTTCAAGTTGCACCAGAGGAGGTTTAGATTGGATATTAGGAAAAATTTACTCACCGTCAAGGTTGTCAATCTACCCCTAGTAACAGGCTACCCAGAGGAATGTTTGAGTCACCATTCCTGGGGGTATTTAAAAGCCATGTAAATGTGGTGCTTAGGGACGTGGTTTAGCGGTGGGCTTGCAGTCCTGGGTTAACGGCTGGTCTCGATGTTGAAAGTCTTTTTCAACCTAAACAATGATGTGATTCTCTGAGGTGAAGCATTTAAAACTACGGCCCTCACAATAGTATCCTTAATCCCTGCAACTCTGATTTGCTCAGGTGATGGCCATCACTACAGCAATGCACTGCAGGGTCACAGCTGCGTTATGGAGAGATCCCTGCCTGCTAAGCATGTGCAGTGTGCAGAAAATATCTGTTGCTTTAGGGGCTTTATTATATATACCTTCCTATAATTTTCATTACTCACAGAAGAAAATATCAAGCTTTTCTTTACAGTTAATTGTAGAAAAAAATTATGTGTATCCATTTATTTGTATTAATATACAAGAAGATTTACAACCTGACATCAAACTGACAACGTAATGCAGTTAAGTGAAACTGCTGCTGAGCCTGCAGTTCAGGGGTCATACACCTTTATCTTCAATAAGTATTCTTGGCTTTTTTTTTTTCACACAAGTATATAGGATACAGTATATGACATAATATTAGAAGTTCTGTCCACTAGCTCAGACAGCAGGACGAAAAATCAGGATTCCAGTCCCACCACATGCCAGCGATGCTCCTTTCCTAAACAGGGCTCAGAAGAGCATGACATTGCCTTACCACTGTACTTGGCTAGCTTGTATCTCATCAGAAAGCCTGCAGATAGATCCTCCACATCAAACAGAAAACATCACAGCTTCCCATTCTCCTCCTTGCTCACCACAGTTCTCAAAGCTTGTTTTTCCTTTGCTGGTAACTTACAACATGTTATTCTTGCACTTTATTTCATCTCCTCTTTACAGGGATTCCTTTCTATTCTGTTCATAGCAGTATCTCACAAGAAGCATATGCTAGAAAACCACTTATTGAAGTCACTCATTTTTAAATCAACTTCGTAAGTCACTTAGCCTGGATAACGCATTAACCAAGCTGCATAATCTCTCTGTGTTGGTTAGAAACATTAATTGTGTTGTTAAAGATTTGTGACCTGTATCACGGTGTAGATACTTCTGATTTTTAAATCAGCTCAACAGATGCAACATGCATAACTAGCACGCCTTCTGCAATCTGGACCTAATGCATCTCAGATATCCAGATAATCAATGATATCCAGACAACTGAATACCGGAAGTGGTTATATGCATTACAAAAGAAATGCCCAGAATGCAGTCTCAGCAAATCTTTTCAAACTTGCTCGCTATACTTGTGAAAAACCCTTTGCAAAGAAAACTAAACTTTGACCACAACATTTTATGTGCATTTATGCACATATCACATTCCCACATCTGCAGTGTCAAGAAGTATCAGTACAGCTTTATTAACAAAGGTTACCCATGTTTAAGTGAATTATTTGAAGGAAAGAAAATAAAGGTAAGTTTTAAAGTAACTTTAAAATAACTTACGTAATTTAACTATGCTATCTTCTGGCAGGTAATCATCTCCTAGTGCTATAATACATGGCACTAAAATGCTACAAAACCAGTATTTTAAATTGAACTAATCAAGGCTTCATACATAGAGATTAGGAAAGTTCTGCCATGGTTTTGAGGTTTTCCAGTCATTCTGATCTCTCTGCCCAGACCTTTTTTATTTTTTATGTACCTAGGACACTATGCCTAAAGTAGAATATGGAAAATCTGTACTGTGCAAAACCATTTTATTGTGTGGTATCACACATCAGGCCCAAATTATTCAGTCCTTGTGTTCCTGTTGCAACAGACTGTGTAGGCCAAAAGAAGGGAAACAAGAAGCTGATACTTTCCCAGGTCAGAAGCTCCTTAGGAAGAGTGATTTTGGCCCACAGCAGAGGGAGTATGGAAAAAACCTCACTGCCACATACCACCCTCTCCCCTACCTTTCTTCACGCAGCACAAAGCTTTAAATCATACGGAAACTTGCACATAAACTCTAACTATCATTCTTCAATAGCACTGTGAACATCAAATTATAAATACCTTTAGCTACAAAAGATGCTGCTTAGGTGACTTGTACTTTACCTGACTATACTGCATAGAACAGAGGATATAGTGCAGTAGTTTCCCATTCCTGCTCTAAGTGGTAGTGTTATATACGGGCTATGAATAATTAAACAGAGCCAGTAATGTAATGACAGTAGGATGTCAAGGAGGAGGAAGAAAGAAACAGTGGAGAGGTATCCAATTTTTAAGATAAACAACAGGTTTGATTTTCTGACCTTTCCAATAGATAACATCCACTGTTCTGGAAGAGTTTGTCTATCTTTAAGTCCGTATCTAATTAGATAGAACAGTCCTGACTGTTCAGATAACAACAGATTATCTAACAGATAGATGACTAATAGTAGAGGACCCAGGTTTCCTCCTGACTTACGCCAGCACAGCACACTGCACCAAGCTACTTTACCATCTGTGAAAGAATCTTCCACATTTGCTCATGCTTTTAGGCCTCCAGTGAAAGGCAACAAAAACATGAAATCTTGGCTTCTACCAAAACCCTGGTCCATGGACCAGTTGGGGAGAGTGCCTGCTGTACATGTGTCTCACCACCCCAACAGATTCAAGCAGGAAAGAAAACCCCACACAGACTTGCAGATGCCTGCTTTTGAACAAAGCAAAAGAAGCTCTTGCTTTGATTTCCATTCCACAGTGTGTCTGCATTGTGCTGCTAGAAAAACATGTAACAAGCCCAAGGCATGACGTGGGAGCCAAATGGGAATGCACAGAGAAATGGGAGGAAATCAGTAAATCAATGGGCAGGATGAAAGGTTTTGCTAATCAGCAAGATTTATAAGCAGTAGAAGGCAGTACCTTCTCATGTGTAGCCTGCAGTGAGACATGCTGTTCAGTTAATTACTTTTAAGTTTAGGTCAACACATTGTTCAACAAAAGAAAATATATTTTGCTCTTTTTGCTCAGTATTTTTGGGCAACAGGAATTTTCCTAGGAAAGGCAGCATTTACTTGACTGTGGAAAAATGGTTGCCTTTTGATTTGCAGATTGTTGAGAAATCATTGATTACAAAAGCACAGCAGAGAAAGAGTGAAGCTAAATAAACCATAACAATGCAACTCCATTTCTTTGCTAAAATAATCTTCTTATAGCAGATGACATTTTGGATAAGTAACATTGCTTGGAAAACACTGAACAGTTCTTGTTCAAAACTGCAAAACAGCAGTGCAAAAACCTACCAGACAGAACAGCTAGCCACACTGACCTTCAAATCAACTTTTCAGAGCTGAAAAAATAAACAAGGCAGCTTAAAATCCCTAGTAACACATACACAGTAATGATATGTATTCTATCAGGACGTAACTCTACACAGAAAAAAAATGTGCTTACACAAAAAGGAAAGCCTGCTATTGAACTAGAGAAATGTGCTCTACATAAGAATTTCCTTACTGCCTTGGGGATAAAGCAAATTATAGCTTATACAGGTCAAGAATTTGCAGCATTGTATTAAAAATGCTAGCTCCAAGTCTAAAGCTTTTTAAATTCTAAGACCCTGCACTTCTATTCTCTTCACCCCAAAATCCTTTAAAAGAAAATAACACTTGAAGCTGAAATTTCTTGAATGTGTTTTCATTGTAAAGGTAATTTGGAAGTAAGTAGATACCAGAGATGGAGGTGGCAATGAACAAAAGAGAGAAACAGGTGAGTTGTGCCAAAAAAANCTTTTCCCCCCTGGGGAAAAAAAAAAAAAAAAAAAAGTCTTTGCTTAGTTTTGTATCACAATTTGATACAATTAGATATCCCCCTGAAATGTCACATCTCAAAGAGGAGTATTACGGCTGATATTGAAAGCAAACGTACACACACTCATCAAGAAAATGGTATCTATGTATTTCCTGTAACAATGTAAGAGAACAACTAAACCCTCCCCCAAACAAATCCATTAAATGATTCAAAGATATAGAAACAAGGTGGAAATAAAAGGCCTAACTATGGGATTTTGTTATTATATTAATTCATCCTCTCTCTTTTCTTTCACTGCATTATTCACTGTTTTTTCATAGCGTTATCTTGGTCAAAAATAAAAGCCTTATTCAGTATGCCTGTATTCAACAGGGGTCTGGTCCTGATCAGGGCTTTTGAGGCATCAGGGAACCAGACATCTAGGCTTAATAAGGGAAATCACTCGGAAGCTCATGATCCCACTGTATACAAATAATTGGGTCCATTAACAGTTTGTTATTCCAAATGTTTTGCTGCATAAAATTACCACAAGGCAACAAGCACGCAATTCTGAATGTTCCCTATTTCAAAGATCCGTAGCTATTGAAAACATGTAGGCACACAGAAAACCAGGCAGGAAGTCAGGGCATAAAGTTACTATGTATATACACTGTTGAGCTGTCACCAGTACAGACTGATTAACACCTTTCTGCAAATTCAATTAGAACTGGCCATTTTACTGTCGTTGTTTCGTTTTCCTGGATAGTTTTATGTCTAAACCCCAAAGCAAAGTTAAATATTTTTTAAATTTAATGTAATCATCTAAGTGCACAAACTAGGAAAATAAAGGAAAAAATGCTTCCTGAAGCAATCTTGTGAAGTACAATCTCTGTTCCTGCAAGTTTTCTTTAGCCATGCTCATTTCCAATAATGTAGTTAATAGGAATATAATGAATTGAACGATTACCATCTGATTGGGTGAATTCTTTGAGCAAATTACAAAACTAGAGATAAACTAAGGGATAAAATTCACAAATGTAAATTCACAGCAGTGCTCCTAATTTTATAGTAAAACATCTAATTCAGTCTATTTGTTAATTTGATTTAATCTATTTGTAAGGTGTCTATTTAAAAACCACTATGCTTTTGCTATTGCCTTGCCCTATCAGACTCTGACCATTACTTTAACCTACATCTGTTTTAAAATTATTTTTATGGTCATGTCCAGTTTATGTTCAGACTATATATTTCATATATGTCTATACCATGTAGTCTACTAAGTATTCTACAGAATATCATTTTTACCAATGTTCCAAAGCCTAAACCTTTTCTTCTTACTAAAACTCAAGAAACAGCAATGTGAGAAACACAGATTTTTAAGGTAACTGAAAAAAAGAAAAATATTCTGGTTTTGCTCTGATCACTTGGTTTTACCTTTGACTTCCCCATAGTTCTCATGCATTTGTTTCAGTACAAAATTATTCTAAATTTTATGTTCATTTAAATCACTTTCAAAAATTAACGCTTTCTGTATTTCCTTTGCTCTGCTTCATTCTCTCATGGGACAATAAAGGATGTGCCAGTACAAACCTCAAAAAAGGTTTACAACACAAGATTTCATTGCCAAGGCAAGAACAATGCTGTCAACAAGCTAGTCAGATACAGTGGCCTACATCTTAGGTGTGAAAATTCAGCTGTGGAACCTTCTAGAAAGGATATTCCATTGAAGAATTGGTGTCTCTCAGCCAAGGCGCACACACAGAATGCGTGAAAGTATGTGGGAAAAATTCACTACAGTAGTAGCAGGATATGCATGTATATAAAGCACCCAGACAGAGATATGTAATCTTCTTGGAAAGTATTGTTTCAATATTCAATCCCTTAATCACGGTTCAGAAGAATGCTATTTGGACACTTCATACTCAAATACTCATTCTGTTTCTTAAATTATGCAATTTTTATAGAATATGGACAATTAGATGATTAACTCTACCATTGTGTTAGTGCTACTTACAAAATGCTATAAATGTCATTAAGGACTATTAAAACTATTCTGTTACAGTATTCATCTTAAAATAATACTTCAAATTCGAATTTGATTTGATGCGCTGTGTAAAATCAGAATAACATAACATTACTCAAAAGTAAAGCAAACTAAAGCAAAGGCTTAAACCTCTAGGATGGCTGGAAAGTTGCTTTATCTAATGAATTTTAAAAACACATCAATACAGTGAAACAGTGCATGAAAGCCTAAACATTAAAAAAGATGAGTTTTGCCTAATACATACCTGGAGAAAAGCCCCACGTCATTCCAAAATCTCCAAATACATAGAGAAAACAACCTCTAGTTGTTAGATTGTGAGGAAAAACACCCAGGCCCTACCAAACAGGGTGAAACTCTCCCACGGATGTGTCACTTTAACTGCAAGTCAAGAACGGCAAGAGATTCTATGATGAACTATCTCTTCCATAGGCCTACATCCTCTTTAGGCATTCCATCTCCTTCATGGAGGACCATAAAAGTAAGTCAGCATGATTTGCTGAGCCATACAGATGCTTCAAAAAAATGAATGTAATTTGGGAAAACAAGCCATCCTAATTCTGCTGTTACTTGCTTCCTGAGCTTGGAGGAAATAACCACTCTCCATCACTTGTAGGTTACAAAATGGGGAGAATGAGAGAGGTTAGCATCTGATCTTACTCTTTTGATGTGTATTTTGGAGAGGTAAAGGGGTGTAGAGAAAACGAAGCCCTTATAATATAGAAAGGATGAGGAAAATTTAGTGGAACACAGGCTATTTGAGTTTTGGCTGTGGTTTTTTTTTTTTCCCCCCTGACAGAGTTGGGAGAAACCTATTATGCCTTTTCTAGAAGAGACAAGCAGGCAAATAGACACCTAAGTCTTTTGTTCCCTCCGGAAAAAAAAAAAAAAGTCATGTAAAGTTACAGCCAACTTAAGCTGCATTTCTGCCTCAAAGTAATAATCCTTCCTTCACACTTAAAATTTCTTCAAGAGAGTCTTCAAAAGAGTCTTCACCAGGAATAACTGGTAGAATAACGATTTTGTTTTCCATTAGAGAGCATACTTTTACAACTTTTACTTTAAAAATCACACAGGATAACAACTCTGGCAATTAAGTCTGGCAGCTCACAACTGAACTGCTAGAAGACATCACAGCTTCTCAACACTCTCATTTCAGTCTATTTTAATGTGAGATACTTGACACGTGAGCTATACTAGAAAGTTCAGTAGGTTACAGCTTTAATTTTTTAAACCAACATCCTCTACTTGTAAGAATTCGAATGTAAATCCAACCATAACGTGAACAAAGATGCTTTATGTTGAAGCATTTCTATCCCTACCTGTGGAAGTAGCTGTGACAGCACAAACACTTCCATGCCAATATAAATGTGCACAGATTTTCTGCAGCATGCTGCCTTAGCTATACTCCAATTGAGCTAAGTGTTAAAATTTTCTAGGCTTAGTGACAACAATATTTTACTTCATGGTAGCTGATCCATCATAGCTGTCGGTGTGCATGCTCTTAGCCCGTGGCAAAGGCAGGATAATTTGAGTTGTTTTGCCCTGCTTCATTGAAAACTAAGATGACTCAAATTACTCTGAGCTTGCTTCAGGGGAAGCTCACACACTTGGACAGCTATAATGGATCAACTGACATGTAGTAAAAGATTGGTGGGGCTAAGCCCAGTGCTGAAATAGAGCAAAAGTCCTTTTTTCTTCCTCCTCCCCCCCGGCACTTAAATACAAGGGCCAAACCTAACTTGAGCCTTTGAGAGCTACAACACATGAGTGAACAGATGAATGAAAAACAACAACTAAAAAGCTCCTACATCTTGCAGTCTTCTTTGAGAGCAATGTTAGCCACAGAGTAACTTGAATATAGAGATGAAGATCTGGACAGAGTTACTCAGTTATTTTTGCTTCTAACTACTATGGGTTTGTCAGCTTTGCTTATTCTCCTCTTTTTCCTTCATCACCTTGTCCTTTCCTTTCCTGTTCCCATCCCAGTCTGCTTCAACTACAATTCCCTGCTTTAGTAGTCTCAGTGAGTCTTTTCAAAACAGGTAAGTCTTCAAGCTATGTCCATCAATGGTGCCTGTAGCACCTGCATACTTTACATTTGTGCACTGAATTATGATAGTATTTCTCTTTTCCATCTGCATTAAGCAAAACTAGGATTACTCTTACCTCATGTAGCAGCCATACACTGACACTAACCCCTTATCCTATTTCAGTTTTCTCTCAGTTATTCTGAGTGCTCAAATGAAACCCAAATTTTGATTTGTTTTTCACATACATGTTGAGGCACTTTTAACCACTATAATCCAAATATTACTGTAAGCCCATGCAACATATTCAAATTATCCATCATTAAAATATATACCTATTTCCAGTGAAGTCTTATTGGTTATCACAACAAGACTTTCACAAATGAAAATATTAAGAAAAGAATTAAAATTATATTCTAGTCATTACATGGTCACCTGACATTACTGTGTATGTCCCTTGGTGCCTACTTGAACAGTGTGTACTCCACGGCACATTCTGAACACAACTGCACCATAATCTGTATCAGTTCCAATATAACTCCTTATTAATTGAGAATAGATGAGAATATTAATTGTTCATATCTATTACAAGTACTGTAGAGAAGTTCTATCATGTTCAGACTATGCAGGAAGCTGTCAATGCCATTAGAAATTCTCCTTGAAAACTGATACCGCAGAATGTGTCAGTCCTTTCTGATGATGTCAGATGAGAAACTGCAGCAGCAGCTAAGAGCAGAGTAGTGCTCCCTCGAGACGCCAGCTTTGGCAAGATGTACTGAAATGCTGCAAGAACGTTTCTGAAATTGAGATTACTGAAATGTAATATCTCTTTTTGAAAACTTTACTGCACACAATTCATCAAGCCAAAGCTGCAGTTCCAGGAAGACCAGACCATCTGTTTTTCTTTGAACTTCTTTTTTTAAAGCTCACCTTTAATCAATTTTAAGTTTTTTTTCATACACTGGAATGAAAAGACTTAATAACTGGATAAATGACTCAATGTGTCTCCTTGAAATACTGAATCCTCTGATTTTAATTATAATTAACTAGAAAATAACTGCCTACTTGTAATACAGACTCATTAAATGTGATATCTTTAAACTTTTAACCCACAAAGGGGGCAACAAGAACTCTGGATCTCTTTCCATTACCAGCTTTGCCCTTCACCTACCTTATATGCCACTTGAAGGATCCTAACCTCTCAGAGACCTATTTTTACACCCCAAATGGGAAAATACTTATGACAACAAAAGTGCTATGCTGAATACTGTCAAGGTTTTCAGAAACATGGAAACAGAAGCATTGCAATATAAACCCTATCTTATACACAATTCTAAATTAAATTCTTGTTTAAAAAAGATCAGAATGTCGTTTGAAAGATCAGAAAAAATGCACTGAAAGCAATACGGTGTATTCACTCAAATATTTCTCAAACTCAAAGCAAAATTACCATTAGGTTAAGATTTACTAAAAGTTATGTTTAGCCAATGTAGCAAAGTTCCCTAATCCTATACTTTTAACTACGTACAACTAATCCATATAAATACATGAAAAGATACAACTGAAAGACATGATGAAAAATAGCTGGTTGAATTTTTACTGATATTATGTCTTTAATGACCAACATTAAAAGTATTGATTACACATGCAGTGCACTGAAACTGTTTGGTTGATTTCCAAGTGATCTTCTTGCTTTTGCAAGCTCATACAATAAAACTTGTAGGTAAAAACTACAGGACACAATATAAAAACCAAACCCAGAACCTGACAAACACTTATTAAAGGTGTATCAAGTAACACAGAAGAGCTGGGAGTGGTAAGAGAAATTCTACTGTTACTGCTGAGATTCAGGGTTGTCCTCTTTAGACACCATTTTCTGCAGTGATACTGCCCCAATATACTTCATACAGATTCATCTTTTCCCACCAATCTTCAGTTAATCCAAGAGTCTCACTTTCCAATGGTCCCCTAATTATGTGGCTATACAGAATACTTTATTTTTGTAAGGAACTGCCACTCAAAATAGCCTAACTGAACACAGAGGGATGTATTTCTAAGTCTTCCTTTCAGATACAGTTATGATAAAACAGAAGCTTATCTTTCATAATTTTAAAGCATCAAATCATGGCTTGAGTGAAAGACATAAGTTTAGCTGAATTCCCTTCCTGTGATTAAAAACAGTTATAATTCACAACATTACAATCAAAATCCTCAAAGCCTAACTATTGCAGAGAGTGCTTGGGGATCTGGCATTAAGAGTAGTAGGTTATAGCACTACAGATCCAGACATCCACTCTACTTTATCAGCAGAAATTTTCATCCTGTAATGCAAACAACAGGAGTAAATGTCTGCCTGTGTCACCTCTACATTACAGCCCACAAAGCACAGTATGAGCCCAGAATTTTGTCAGTGGCTTAAGCTACTACATTACAAACAAAGAGGGCATGACGGTCTGCTAATATTGACCTGCCACAGATACATCTGCCTGAGCCTAGTCATCAAATCTATTAGATGTGCTTAGTGTATGCAGAGAACTGAGAATGGAATTTGGAAAAAAAAATTAAAAAAAAAAAATCAACCTCTAAAAACTCCTAACACCCTTTCAGGAATCAAATTTTGTCAAGCATAACTTAGCATCTAGCCTATTGGAGCTAACCTTCCAATTTTATTAAAGGTATTAACAAACATACATACAAATGTTTTGTTAATAACAAAATATATGCTGCTTTTGAAGAGGTAAATCTATGAATCTTCTGTACTATACTCCTGATTTCATCTTCCATTATTGCTTTAAAAAGTTGCATACTCAGCTGATCCTAAGATTTCAAAACATCTCTGCTGTGTTACGAAGATAAAACATTTATCTAAATATGTATTTTCTCATTTCCTGTCACGTTAAAAGAGATGTCTTCTGTCAAGTAAAATTGACTTTAATGTTTGGCCACTAGGGAGAAAACCAAAAAATCATTACCTAGTTGCAGCTCTTACTTAAGGCCCAGCAAGTGAATGCAATACAGTGCAACAGTATGAGAGCTCCTCAGCATGGAATCCTGCCAAAATTGTCTGTTCAGATAAATGGCCTGACAAAAGGGAACCATAAATAAGGTTACTCTTTTGGCATCATAAAGTTGACGCATATGCTGCCCAAGCTAGTTTTGTATAAAACAGCAAATAAATCTAAGAGATAAATAAAATGCGGAGATGTTTTTATTTCAGATAAGTCTGCCTATTTATTCAGAAACCATTTGCACAACAATTTTTGGCCTATCTGAAATGCTTTCTCTGAGTACGTGCAGCTCAGATCTGTTTCCAGCCTACAGCACTATAAATCCTGATTATTTCATATCCAGCATATTTTGCATAGCATATTTTGCATAGCCAAGTTCAACTTAAAACTAGTTATTAAAATCAACCAGCAACTTTACAATTGCCTACAGAGCTTTTTTTGTCAATCTTCATGACAGTATACACTGGATAATGAAGAAAGAAGCTTGATGAGAGCATGTGCAATGTGGAGTGAAATAGCACCAAAAAATGCACTGTTGAAAGAGACTTTGAAAAAACTGAAAATAATTTTTCATCATTTTGAAAAATGCTTTCAGTACCTAAAGTAGAAATATTTTTACCTACAAGCAACAACAGAAGCACATGTAGTATCTTAAAAAAGCTTAAGCATGTAGTCCAAGCGTCCTCTGGAGATTTAAGGTTTAATCACTCAACATGCCACATATTTTACACAAGTGTTTTTTAAAATACTGAAATAGAATTTAAACCTACGTCATTTAACAGGTTATGAACAGTGCTGAGCATCATTTAAACATATTTTCCTTTCAAATTAAAGGGTTTAGTGACATACCAAATCCTGGAATGCTTTTGAGACTGGATTTGAGACAGATTTTTTCAAGTCTGAGGTAGCTGTATCGCAGCAGGCAGTTCCACAGGAACATCCAGTCCATTCGTGTGCGATGGTTCATGATAATGACACTCCTTTCTCCAGGAACAAATCCGTCTCCAGTGACAACCACCTTGGCACCAAACACCATTTCCAGCAAGGCCTAGAAATATTATCTTCATATTATAGCTTTACTCACAGATGAAAAGCATCAGCCCATTAGCAATAAAAATTAATTTGAATTGTATCATTTCACTTATTCACTCATATCATCACTGGTAAACAAACTTCTGATTGTTTTCTTATAAAGCAGCCAGCTTTTCCGCAGTAATAGCTGTTTAATAGAAGAGGAAACAACAATTAAATAGCACTTCTTAAAAAGCACTCCATTGCAATCACTGCATTAAACTTACCGTTCCCTGTTTTTCCAAGAATACTATCACATAAGAATATAAGTGAGTCAGTATGGATTATAATTTGGTAGGTAATCTAAGGAGAGACTGGCTGCACAAATAATATATTGCTCAATATTGTCGGGGTTGGGAAGGCATCAGAAGCTGCCTTGCTTTCTGCTTGGGACCAAATGGTCAACATGTTTCACTCCCAAAGCACAAAATAAGCCTCAAACTTGGAAGGACACAGACATAAGCCTGGGCAAACAGCTGTCTCCATTTTGCCCAAACAGCCAGTGATGCCAGAAGGTCACGTAAAAAGCATGTTTCTTGCTTTACCTGCCATGTATGGCTGTGAAGGGTCAAGTTATAACGCACAGGTCAGTGGTTTATCAGAAGGAAAGAGCAGGCAGGAGCTACACAGTAAATTTAACAGGGCCTGGTGTCATAATCTGGGCAGTCACACCATAAGCACCTAACTAGACTAGCTGTAGTAAAAGTACAACTGTGGAGCCCAACAGCATGCTCTGGCCACATCCACACCTTATCCAAATTGCCTACTGAAAATGGTTTCTGACCCATGACCATTCCCAAATCATGCAGGAAAATGTATGGGGGAGTGCTGGTTGGTTACAGCAAAAGACCAGGACTAGGCAAAGAATTAAAAAATATGGATGACCGAGCCTGCAACCTTTTAATGCTTAGTGGAGACACAGTGGAAAGGTACAAAATCCCAAGAAACAGATGCAGACAATAGACATGACCTAGAGGTTTGATTTGAGTCCCTTAAGGTCAGGGTCACAGGCAGGACACTGTCCAACCCAGTTAGCACAGAAAAAGAAACCAGCAAAACACAATTGGACATCTAGAGGAACAAACTTACCCCTTGGCTCTAACATAAAAAGCACTTCAAATTACCTCCTTACCTTATGTTCCCCATTCTTCCTCTAAAAAAGTATAGAAAAAGAGCAAAGACTGGGGATTTAAACAGAGGTCTATAAAGTAAAACAATTCTCTGTTCTGTTCATATTTCTGCCAGCTCTGTGCCAAAGAACATAAGTCTCCCAGGTTAAGTCACCTGTAAAACTAGAACGACATTCTCACAATTGCAAATGGCTTGAGATCTTAGAATGAAAAGCATTATATTTGTCAAGTATTAATACCATTAATAAGTCAGCTCACTATAATTCCAGAATAGGTGCTGCTATCAAGAGTAACTATGGGCCACTGCAAGACTGGTACAGGCAGTATAGCTCAAAATGGCAAAGATATCTTCTTTTCAGAAAGAAGAAAAGTAGCCTTTTTTGGGTAGTTTAATAAGAATCATATGACATATTCAACATCTAGTTAAACATAATAACGAACGGGTGTCCCATTCTACATCCTCTAACTCTAATATAAGCCAAACTAAACTGAAACAGTTAAGGCCCACCTCACTGTCCCATCCTGCCGGCTCTTCCAGAAAGGAAATAAAATGTGATAGAGTGAGGAAGGTGGAAATTTCTTACATCACAGAGATCAGGGTCAGAGTTATCCTGCTGGAGTCCAACTGGTAAAACAGCACTTTATTGTTTGGAGACACAAACCAAGAACCTGCTTTTCCTGACTACGAAAGGAGTAAGTGTAAGGACAGAAAACTAAAGGAGACAAGGTCAGAGCCTCAAAAAGGTTGGGTGCAAAATCTTTTTAAGCCTCCTTTTCCGATATGTAATAAAGATAAAACTTCTTTTACGCCACAAAATACACACTCCTGCATACCAATATGCCATTTTACTTCAGAAAGTGAAACAAATCTTCAATGGTCTAGAGGAATAAAGTCTCTTGGCTTTTAGAGAACAGATGAAGCAAGATCCTCTCCCATTCATACCGCCTTCCCTCTGGAACAATTCCGAGAAGAGCTTTGTTATTGATTCCCAAACTCATATAGCTATACAGTTGATAAAGGTGAAGCTCTTCTTTTTCACTTGAAATCATTTATCTCTAATTCAACTACAAGGACTAAATTCTAAGAGGATTAAGTAACAGAACCATGAAGGTTGGCAACAGTGTACAAGACAGTGGATAATTTTCCTAATGAGATAATTGGAGTAAAGTCCAAAGGAAGAGTTTACAAGACGACTCATTTAGGAAGTTTGCAATTTAAAAAAAAACAAAATCCATCTGTTTACCAGTATTTCACCTACTCTTCTCTGCATCTGAGTGACACTGCATGAAGATGTCACAAAAACGCCTTTTCAAGCATAAAATTAAGCAATAGCTTACATATAAATTAGAGAGGGACTGTAAACAGGCACACAATTTGCAACACTGAGCTAAACCCCAAGTTTCAGAGATAGTAAGCGTGTTAGGGCCTGTTTCGACAAAAGCATAAATAACTTTGAAAAAAATAAAATAAGAAGTGTTAGTGGGCAAATTAAATTGTGGGATTACAGACAGTTGCCCAGAACTTGGCTCAAACTGCAACTTACCACTGGGAGCGTGAGCCAAGTGGCCACGATGCAGTCAGTGATCCAGCGATACCAGGCCGGTGAGATGAACATCAAAGGCAGAAAAGGACCAAGCATGAATATGCTTCCAAAGAAACTTCCCAAGAATAGTGCAAGTACAAAGTATATCCCTTTCCATGACACCATGGCTCTGAAAAAGAAAGTTCGCATTATGTTAGAGAGACAAACTGAAATTACGTAAATCTTCAAGTCCGTAAGCCCAGTTTGAGGTAATATTCCCCCTTTTTTCCACGGCTAACAACACATGATGACAGTAAACACAATCAAAATGTTCTACTTCACAGGCAGCAGTAAGAAAAGAACTTCATAAATACAGTGATTTGTAAGGTGAATTGGGATATTAAAAAGGCCATAAAAGTATCGGCTACATCATAATTTCCTCCACTTATGACAATACATAGTTACACTCAAAAATTCTCAGCAAGTTATTTTTATTATCCAAAGGTACAAAAGAGCAATATAAGAGAACACCAGCTACATTAAACTTTTCAGCCATTATGTTTGTCATTGGTGAAGTACTAATGTTACCATTTTCTAAAGACAGGAAACTTTGCTAAACATAGTGTTGCAGAAACTCATCTTCCCCACCTAACAAGGGTTTGCCTATGTGAGACCTCCATCACAAACCACTCAAACCTAATGAGCCTGACCGGCCATTTCAAATGCCAGTTCCCTTTTCATCCCAACAGGGCAGGCAAGCAGTGGCTGAAGCCTCCCAGTCCAGCCTGGCTTAGAGAACTCATCAGTTTTTGAAGTCTGACGTACTTCAACTGTCCTTATCAGCTATTTTCCAACTTACTGCACCAAAAATCCAACAGCCTTTGGTTTTCAAGGCAGCAGTCTAGACTTGAAATATTTCCGCGTCTGTGCTATCAGCTACATCCCTTATTATAAATTGAAATGTACAGTACACTAAGCTTCTTAATGCATTACGGCAGAACACTCAGCAATCCTCCAAGCATTTGTAATAGCTACAAGTTTTCACAATTTAGCAACTACTACCAGCTATGACAAAGCAAATGTGGAAATATCAATTCTCTAAATTAGGGCCCAAAAATAGACTGTTTTCATCTATTTAGGACTCAGCCAATTGTTTATAAAATCAAAGGTTAAGTAGAAGTCACTTTTTAGTCACTTTACTGAATTCCTTTTTTGACAGGCTATTTTAGAAATTATAAGAGCTCAGTTAGACAGGATTTCAGGACAAGAGAAACAGGAAGCTGGTGGTTTTAATTTTAAAATGAGCAATGGAAAAATAGTCCATTAAGCCTTATGTACTGTAACATACATGATTTATCTCAAGCATGGTTTTGTGCAATGTCCATAGCAATAATGTTTGCACAGCAAAGTATTTGAAAGTCAAGAAACGGCAACGCTAGTGTTGCTAGCACACAAACTTGCTTCTGCTCCTTCATGTTGACAAGTAACAAGAAAGTAGCTCTATTCTGAGACACTTTTAGGTTTAAACAATTTCCTAAACTGTACAGTATTTGGAGAAAGGCCGAGAGAAGAGGCCATGCAAATTTGTTAATGCAAGGAAGCTGCGTTTAACTCGACTTTCGCAGCATTGTAAAACAAGTAACATTAAATACAAATGTTTGCTGACAGCCATATCAGAAAGATTTTAACACAATGAAATTTGAATTCAAACAAATACATATTATTTACATCCTTTCTACCAAAAGCAGGAACTAAATAACCATATGTCTGCACATATGTACAAGTAGCACCAATTCTGACACATCAAGGGACCCTTGAAGAGCAACGCACTGAAGTAAAAAAGTTCCAACTGCCTTCTTGTATTTTGTTATTGCAAAACTCTGTGGGGAAAGTTCAAAATAAAGGCAGAAGAGGACAAAAAAAAAAAAAAACCAAAACACAAACCCAAACAAAACCAGAAACAACAGAAAGGGAATAAAATCCCCAAACATTAGTTGCAGCAAGACCAGAAGAAAAAGCCATCAAGATTTGAGACCTACTGCGAAAGGCAGCAGAGAGGTTTCAAATTCAATATGCTTGATCTAATCATGCATTTTTTGAGGAACACACTGGAAAACAACTGGAAACATGTAGGCACAGCGCTCTCAGGCACATGGTGTGATTCTTGGGGTGTCCTGTGCAGGGCCAGAAGTTGGACTCGATCCTGATGGGTGCCTTCCAACTCAGGATATTCTATGGATTCTATGAAAGACCACTAGCAGACAGAGAACACAAGTTTTTGAAGCTTTAGCCGCGTACTCTGGTCCTCTGCGAGGCTGCTCAGAGCCTCTGGTCATCGGTCAGATGCAATGACCTTCCCCAGGTAGATACCCCAGCTCCGACAGGCTGCGGACAACACGGAGGTGATGCTCCAGTCCCAAATACCTGAGTACTGCACACAGGTAACCACAGAGCTAACGAGACGTCTCTCTCTCATCCTTCTAGACTCCTAGGAAAGCAATGTGGGTCATTTATTTACAGGCTGTGCTTTTCACAATTTACACTGGTCCTTTCCTCAAAGCATTGCACGGAGCCAAAGATCTAAGGAAAATTATTATTTTTTTTTAAATTTATGTGAAAGACTGTCTTCTAAACACTTTCTTTGTTTTAGATGAAGATATCTGAGCTATGGAAAAGACCTGATGAAGTTCTGAATTTTTTCTTCTTCAACCAACACTCCAGCAGTACTTTCTTTATCATTACAATATATACATATGTGAGTTATATTGCATTCCAGTGGGCTGAACACTGCGGTGTTTATTTCTAGACACAAAAGATACCATGTGTGTTTTCAATTGATGCCATTTATCACTCTTGAAGCCAAATTTTTAGTGTGATACATACCACATTTTGCTTATTGCTTCTATATAATACATTATAGATCTTTACACACGTACATATGCATTTATATAGAATAATGGGTAGACCTTGCCTCTCAATTACCTCCACCATCTACCATGCTAAGAGGTATGAGAACAAAAAAACAACTCCCTCTGAATGAATTTGAGCAAAACTGTGAGCTGAGAAGCCTGTAATAACGTGAAGAACTTAAGCAGAGAGTAACCATCCAGCTGGCTTTCTGAAAACAGTAGAGCAAGCTTATTTTAGTAAAAAGTCAAATTGTTAATACACTTAAACCCATTTGTTTTCATTTGTCGGTTCACATGGTGGAGTTACAGCCTGGACAATAGTTTACATGATTTAAAATACATCTGCCTACACATGTCAGTTGAGAAACATTTACATATACTCTAATTTTAGCCAATAGTCTAGAATGGATAGCCATCACCCACGGTGCTGCTGGGCACTTTGGCTGGCAAGAGCACATGCCCTGGGCTGGCCAGCAGAAGTGTTGTTCTGCATGTGTTTTGCACAGGGAGGGCAGAGAGGAGGCTGAAGCCCCAGGATGGATTTGACACACCCGCCAGACCAAGTGCACTGCTGAAGATGTGTGTGCTCTCTAATTTAAGTGGTGCACAGAGACAAAGCAGCTCCTTGGCTGGGAGTACACTGCACATGTTCATAAACTGTGCAGAGCCAGCTCTGGGCAGACAAAAGAGTTTGTTACAACTCTGTGTCCTACCAAAGCTTCAGTACAGTTTGGGAATTGCCCCATCTCTGAAGCAGTACGGTCATGTTCATGCAGCGCTGCAACTTGCCTAACAAATCCTCCCCTGCCTGTCTCAGCTCTGTATCCTCACCTTTTCCTCTTTCCAACAGCAACCCTTCTCCCAGCCCTGCATCCCACATCTCCCATCCTACAATACCCCTCCCACAGACACCCCCCATTCCCTCCCCCTGCAATACCAGCTTGTTTGGGCAGGTGAAGGGCAGCAGGCTCCAAGGGGCCCTCCTGGAAAGGGAAGCCACAGGGCTGAGGACTGCAGGGTTGGCAAGTGGGCTAAGTTGTCAAGTCTTGCTAGGCCAGGCCATGCTCTGCACACCCCTGTCAACTTGTATCGGCTCTGCAAGGGCTGTTGCACCCAGTTTACCATTCCAGAAACCTACCACCAGAGACAACAGTGAACTGACTCTATTATCATCCTTTAGCATCCCTCAGTCTCTTAAACACCTGTGTTAGAAACAAACTGCCTCTAAGATATGTCAGCCATCCCAAATCTAACATCTGCCTTCAACAAGAGAAGTAACAGCTACAAATCAATGCAAAATACATGCCTGCAACTTCAACACATGATTAAAAAATAGCCAAATAATCTCAAAGCAGAAGGAGTACTTAATGAGGACTTGTAAAATAATCTGAAACAAATGTGAAAAATCTCAAAACAAAGAAAATTGGAGCTGACTCATGTCAGCGATGAGACACCCAAGAAATGAATTAAAGGATTCAATAGGAAGTCTGAACAGAATCCAAGAATTTTTAAGGTATAGAAGTATTCTGTTACTGCTGCTGGCAACTATCTCTTTTTAATCCAGCAATCACTCTCAACACTGCATTTAGCATGTATGATGGCCTTTATGCATCTTTAAAGCCACTTTCCATTTGCTGTGTGGGTCAGAGCTGTGGAGAAACACTCAAAATTATTTTACAATTCAGACTGAAAGCTCCAAACAGTGAGAAAGACAGCACCCTCATACTGGGCTTGTAGTTCTTCATCTATTTCATGGCAGAACTCCAAGTTATTGGGGTACTGTACTTCACATGTTCTCGTTGCCATAGCAGAAGGAAAACATGCTCTGTCTCCAGGTAACTGGAAACAATAATTCTTAAAATACAATTTCTGCTGCCTATTTCAGTTAATTTTAAAAATGCTTGGCTACAAGGGGACAAATTACTTTCCCAAACAGTTTTTGTAAACTTCGTATTTATTAGAATACTTACTTAAAATTATTTCAGCGTTCTATACAAACAAAATGTTTGCATAGTAACGTACAGCAAATGCACCTTCCTGTGATCAGATTTTGGCTTGTTTCGCATAAAATCTAAATACTTTTATTGAAGGTACTGCTGGAAGGACAGATAAACCACAGGTTATTGTGATGACGATTTCAAAAGGTTTTAAACTGCCTGTTCTCTACATCAAGACTTTTTTTTTCACAACTGCTTCTATGGCTTGTAAGTGGGCAAAGGATACAAAATAAGTTTATCTCCTAAGAAACAAAAAAGTTCTAAACTTAAAGGTGTATAAATTTCAGAGGAGTCAGGACTCACCATAGGATTCACGTTTCCTTAACAGCTCCTGGCTAATTCAAAGTTCTTGTACAAACAGGTTAATTTGCCTTCCAGGTTCAATGTTCAACAAGATTTTAACTTCAGCATGGCATTAAGCAATACTACCTGACAAACAGAGCCAGCTGCCTTATAATTAGCGAGATTTTTTTAAGGGCTTAGAACTATGAAGTGAGCAAATCAGGTTTTATTACATCTCTGAAAAAATAAGAAATGCTCTTCAGTGCCGATAAAACAACAGTGTATTATTACTGGTCAGCATGTTTCCATTCAATCAGCACAGGCAATAAAACTGTTCATTAGCCTTCAAAAACTGAATGGGGACTTCTAGGCACTGGATTTAATGCTTCTTTCAGTCAATTACCGATGGAAAAGATAAATGTTATCGTCAATTAAAATCAAGCAGAAACTCACATAAACAAGCAATTATGACTTTTTTCTAACAGTTCTGCAAAGAAAGTAACCAGTTAACTACAAACTCACTTCATTTACTTCTACATTTCTCCTAAGCATGGTAAACGAAAGAGGTGAGCTGGAAATTTCAGCTCCCATATTCAACTCTGCATTCTGAAACATAATTCCCAAATCAGAAGACACAATTTTTATAACCTTTGATCAGTGTGAAGTGAATTGAACTTCAACAGGTAGGCAAGAGGGGAACGAAACCTGCCAACTTCCCAGGTGTCTATTAAACAAGCCATCGAATGGATGACTCAAACTTTTACTTGTTTACTGTTTTTTAAGGTTCCTAAGCAAAATCATCTAGACAGGAGAGTGAGTAGGCAGAGGGACAGCCCTTCCCAGCTTGTGAGGCAAATAAGAAGGGTCTCAGCAACAACTGAGCAGGTGGCCAAGGGACAAAACACCAGCCAGGCAGACAAAGTTTCAGTGGAAATGACACATCTAAGCAGAACGTCTCAAGTTCAACAAAATCACCACACTTTTCTATTTGAGCATTTTATGCTGTTCTTCCATATTAGCATTTCAAAGGAAATTTTTATCAGTCCTCAAACTCAGAGCAAGAAACTAGTTTCTATGTAGTGTCATATTTAAAACGAAATTTGTTCACAGCAAGCTTTTGTAGACTGACTCCATTGTATTTCTGGATCTAAAACTTACCCCATCTCTTCTCACTTGTGGCTCAGTTAAAAGAACTGCAGAAATAGCAGAGGTTATAGGGGAAGTAATGACAGAAGAAAGCTGAATTATTAATTGCAGAGATATCCGCTCTAATCAGTAGCCCACACAATACAGACAAGAAGCTCCATCAGTCTCAACAGACCTCTGTATGAACTACACTTTACTTCTGATCCTTCTCTTGGGCACTTCAGTATTTTAAGGAACATACAAATATGGCACAGATCACTATCAGAGAAAAAAATATGAGAAGAAACAGTCACTTGACCATTAAAACCACTTCCTTTTTATTCAGTTCTTGCATTTAAAAACCTTAAAAGACACATGTATCATAAAACAATGCAGGATAGAGCAATAAGAGGTAATAATCATCACAAACGACATCCCTGACCCTATATAACAGTATAACAGATATTAGCTTACACATGCCCAAAATAAAAAGTACAATACTTAATGAGAAATTTCCGTAAATATTACCAATAAAATGATTATTGCTGCATCTTGCAACTTATTTTCTCTTTTATTTGCCAAGACTTAATCTGACTATTATAATCCAATAAAAAACTTAACAGAATATTGAATTTGCTCTTCCAAGTAATTGTGTCTTTCCAAATGCAAAAACCCTGGCTGAGATCCTTTGCAGTACAGCCTTTAGATACTAAAATCAGGTAATTCAGTCAGGGTACAAACATCAAATCAGCTTGATGCTTTTTCACCCTCGTTTACCTGTACTCTTTCCACTGTTGCTCCAGACAACCATTAGACCAATAAAGCCTGAATGAGAGCATGAGCTAAGGTATTTGAAATCATTTGTAAGAGGCTATCATGCAATAGCTACAGCTACTTCCTGACAAAAACCCAACGATTTATGGAAAAGTAGCTTGCTTCTATTCCTTACTGTAATCAGAAAATTTAGATGAATTGACAAATTTGAGCTGCTGTAGGAAGAACTGCACAAGAGTTTTTTCTACCAAAAGCTATCTCACTTTTTTATTATGCTTATTGCATACACACAAATAATTTTGAATTAATTCTTCAGGGCTTTCCATGCATACAGTTGTTCTCTGCAGTATCCATCAAATTACTGAGGCCTCACAAGCCTGTACTGAACAGCAACCAATATAAAAAGAATGCCCTGGTTGACAAGTCATCAAAAACAGGTTTGGCAGACAAAGAACAGCTGTTTTATTCCCCCCACCCCCTGCCTTTAAATAAAAAGAAACAAAAAAACCTCCATAACCTTGCAACAAACATGGAACAGTGATCAGTTTGTGGGTTTTATTAGATACCTTACGTAAAACCTGCAGGTCAGCTCCAGGCACAGTCTGTTTTTCAAAAAAGTTATATATGATCAACAGCTGGCAAATCTAAGTCCCCTGGTTTTCAAAGTCTACAGCAGACCAAAAAGCTGACCAACGCTGATGGATAAAAAATCCAAGTGAAAATTATGAAAAACAAATAAAATGTTCTACTTTGTAATTTGAGATGTTAAAAACAAACCAATAAATCAAATTTATTTTTTCCCCTGCATAAGAGCACCCCAACATCTTTGTTCAGAGCTATTCTTCATGGGGAGGGGTGACACTTATAACTTCAGAAGTACGTATTTCACAATCAAATCCTCGGCTGGGGAACAGAAATAAAGGACTCCAATGCCGAAGAACAGTTACTCAAATACAAAACTAGCAGTGTTCAGTGAAGTATCTTTAAATCTCTGCCAGTGGCATTGAACCAAAATCACACTCAGGGAAGGATACATCCCTGAAACTTCTAATGGCTTTTCTATTCTCATCTTGACAGAATCTTCTCATCGACTTAACTCAAAAGAAATGCAAGAGAGGTGTATGAATAAAACTCACACAGCCTGTTCAACAAACTATAAAACCACTGACCACCACTAACAGCATGACAGAAAGCTTGTGCTGACTCATATTATTTGAAGAGTGCAATTACGAAAATACAGAGGGGTGATGTAGAAGCAGACTTCCAGAAGCCCTAAGCAAGCTACTCAACTCAGAAAAAGTTTCACTGAAAGCTTTGTATTTGTGACCATTCCTTTACAAAAAGCTCTCTCATTTCTAGAACAGATTATATTAACTCAAACAATTCATCCTTTTCCAGTTATAATGTTTGGTACAAATGAACTTGATTCTGGGTAATACTACGGCATAGTTGGGGTTTTTTAAACCAACAAAGCCTTTTTCTTTTAGTATCTTTTATACTATGACAGGCATCTGTCATAGTATAAAAAAGTAAAGCATTTATACAAAAATGTATAAAACTGTAAAGCAACAGTGATTGCTAAACTGCTTTATACCTTTTCTCAGCAGCATGTTACATGCTACGAAAGTTCAGCAGGTCCCCAACAGCAAACTTACTGAAACCACAAGTGAGGCTCCACCTAGAATCAATTGCAAGATCAGATTATGAATTTTATCTACTCTCAGAATTGGAAAAGTCTGAAAAGAAAGACTAGACACTTATCTTCATTTCCCTACCATGTAAGTAATTCTGGTTCAACAGTACTTAGATAAGAAATGGAGAACGCTGTCCACAGACAAATTTGTGTTACTATATTATTTTTTTTAATAATAATAAAGATAAATTGCTGTTATCAATGGCATACAACTCAGCCAAGCCTCTGAGCCTGTGCAACTACTTCAGGCTTTGTAAAATGCATTTCCAAAACAAATATCAAAGAAAAAACCATTTGCAAATAACATTAAAAATGTTCCAGCCATTTAATTGGAAAATTCCATTTGAGAACTTGAAATTTTGCAGGGCTGCCTTTGTGTCAGGAGTACCTAGCACTGAGGCATACTTACACATCAGCAAGTATCACAAGTTTATAACAACTTTAAAAGCCACATAAATTGCAGTTTTCTACAAGTTGTGCTTACAGGCTGGCTGCTTTCCAAGGTAAGCATAGAAGAAACAATAGATCAGTTACCTGGGAGGCTCTGAAGCAAAAGAAGAAAAATGCAGTAGTTTTGCAGAAAATTGACAAACATTTCATTCCCACTAGAAGCAGCAGAAGTTTATTTGCATTTGCTCCATTTCCAGACATGAAATGCTGTTTTCAATCTGTTCTGTTTTGATGTACATCAACATCCAAAGTGCTACAGTCAAAAACCATGTGTTGCCAAACTACTGTCCCACTATTAACTAATAAAATTTCTACTTCAAGACCTTACAGCAAGAGAGGAAGTTCTGCTGTGCTTTTCAGAGTGTTCTAGACAACAGCCTTCAAACCTCATTTGCCGAGCTCACCAGTATGATCAGTCACCAGCGTATCTGGATATTTCTAAGGTTACGTTACAAACCACCGCTAAGGAGTGTAGCTATAATCCCATCTTCAGCTCTGTAACTCTTTCTTTCCAGCAGCCACAATGGGAAGCTTCTCTCTTCTGACAGGACTCCAAAGGGATGTCCCCAGGGCTTCAAGTGGATGTAGGTCTTCAAAGCCATTTCTAACAGAGCACTGCATTTCACACTGTAAACCATCTGCATGGTGCTGTGCATAGATTCAGGCTTTGCCTGGGAAGGTGCAGAACTGGGTTTGTCCATCTGTACTTGAGCTAATAGAGCTCTGTGTCTCAGCAGGGACCTGCAGCAGGATGATGCAGACATGGTGCCTCTTGTGCCAGGGCTACTGAATCTGATTCTATAAACCCCACAACACTTATCTTCAAACTTAAATGCTCTCAAAGCCAGAAAATGTTTTACCGATATAGTATAATAAAGCAACTCATGTTCCTTGTTAAAGCTGAATGGCTTTGGTCCCTCAAACACCTAGAAAGATATGAGTGACCATTTAGTTCTTACTTGTAAATTTTTTTGCATTTACCTGCAAAGGATCCAGTGTTATTGACAAATGAATAACAAAATATTTTGCATGAACATTTATCAAGGTCATTTTAGCCTATAACAAATTACCAGTATAAGCAGTTAAATAAAGTAATTCAGTGTTGAGGCAACCAGGGAACTTATCTGCCAGCGCTTATGCAATACTTTACTAAGCTGCCAGACAAACCGAAAAAACAACATCTAAGACCAAGATTTTTAGCTTTTTATTATGTAAAATAGTAGCTCATTTGAGACAGAAAGTAAGTTTATAATAAAGTTTGCCAGAACTGAAAGGAGCTTATAAAAATAATTAAGAGTGGTTTAATAGGTGTATTTCCCATCACAAAGACAAAGTGAATGTAAGAATAAGTTTCAAGTCAGCTGCAAACACATTTGGCAGTCGCAGATTCATTAGACAGACCTGCTGTGGCAGACACAGAGATGCAAGGCAATCTAAGAACAAAGTATCCACGAAATAATTACAGAACAGCAAGTGACCTAGTCAGGGAAATAACCTTCTATAGCTATTCAGGGACTACTAGATTTTACACACATGAGCAATCCTCTGGCTTAACAAGAACAGGAAGGAAAGAAGGAAATCCTCACAAGAACTGAAGAGCCCAACACACACTTGGGGCGTTGTTACAGACCAACTGACCCCTTCCAGACTCTTACTCAGTACCACTGATACTGCTATGAAAGTGCCTTAAAAGCGGCAAAGCGATAGGAGAAAGGAACAAAAAGGCAGAACAACTTCTAAAAGACTGTGATCATTGAAGCAAAAACTTGTTTGGATCATTCAGAAAACTACGCTGCTCAGACCTAGAGAATGAGAGGCCAAAAAATAAAACCCTGACCTACACCAAAACTGTCACATGGAAGATAAAGGAGACAGGTGACAAGTCAGAAATAGTCTCAAGAACATTATTTATAGGTATCCACTCTTCCCCTTAAAATGAATAACAATGAAAAAGAATGCTAAGAGGAAATGCAACGCGTCAATCTTTGCATTAGGTAAATCACATCCAAAAAAAGGAAGATATCATCCAGAAATATCCAGATCAAGAATCTTCTCATAGCAGTTTCTATAGTCATGTAACATGTTCAGCATCAGCTGTATCTAGATTTTTCTTTAGGGCCAGAAAAATTTGAGTTATTGACCTAGCAACTCATTGTAAGGATTTTTTTTTTCCTCCTCTCTTGCTACAAGAATCTCTCTTCCAAGATCTAGCATTCTCTCAGTTATTTCCAAGTGGGAACACACCCTGTCATGTGTTTCCCCTTTTACCAAGTGCCCTGACCTTTCAGGAAAAAGATTATACAAAAACACAGAATTCCTGGAAAGAATCTGCTCTTTCTGATTAGCATACTAGTATCACAGACACAGAAGCGAGAAAGCTTACCTTCATGGTATAAAATACGCTCATTAATAAGTCAAGTAACTGGGCAACTGGACAAGGATATATATAAGAAAGCACATACAACTTTCTAGCTGCATTTGTAGAAGAATTCTCAAATGCAATCACAGCTCTTGAAATGCATTTAATTAGTTCATTGCAATGGGCATTGTCAAGGTGATATTTTTATCAGGGAAATTACAAATCATGGACTTGTCAAAAATAGATGCTGATGACATTCCACTTCCCTCTCTTCCTCATCAGCTTGAGGCTTCTCTCCCTGTGTGTTCTGAAAGTAAACACATTGCTGAAACTGTCAATGTGATTCCAAATAACCGAAGGACAGTATGCTTTTACTTACAGGGACACTTTGCATTCAAACACTACAGCCTCCAGAAAATGAGTCCACCTCTGGTATAACTGCAAGCCAAGCTGAAGTTAAGGAAAAACACAAGTTAAACACGGAAGCATCAGCATTAAAATAACAGCATTGAGAATGAAATAGTCTTTTGTTCCAGAGCTATGTGACATTTTCACCTGAGCAAGGAAGAGAAAACTATCGTATTTCAGAGCTGAACATCTCTGTATACGATATTTTCGTTGACAGCATGACCATCAACCAAACACCTGGAAAAGCTCTTGATAAGGGAAGACTAGTGATAGGAAATGATGCAATACAAGAACCGAGGACCTGATATTACACAGTCTCCCTTGGAGCCTATTAAAACCATTCCTTTGTGGTATCTCAAGTAAATACTAACAGAAACATGGAAACTATTTAGAGAAACTGTAGTAACGTAATTTTCATCAAACAAGGGACCGTAAAATTATTCCAACCCTTTACTAAAACGTTATGAATTAACTGGCAGTTGGGTCAACTACCCTTCTTTCCCAGAGGTATAAAACCAAGACTACTTGCAGGGATGTTGCTTTCCAAGCTCACAGGCAGAATGAATAGTATGGGAATTCCTATTCTAGTGGAGGCACCAAATCAAGATGTACTCACTCCTGTATGTCTTAACTCATACTGGGTGTTAAACCTAGTTCTCTACAAGGGCACTGAAATAGGAGCCCCAGTGACAAACAAGGTCCTGCCCTTCTCCCCTCAGCAGGTCCACCTTGAACAACAACTGAGGCACTAACACCTCTGAAAAAGTTAGCTGTGATTAAAGTTAAAAACTCCAGCTTTCACAGGGGAACATTATGTGGACACTTCTTCTGAGTGCTTCCACTCTTAACACTAACATACTAAGTATGTGCCTTGATATGAATTTATGTCAGAGCACTGGCTTTCCATGAGGGTAGCTCTTAATATGCAGTTGGCCCTAAAAGCCCTCCACAAAAACGCACAAAGCATTACACTGCTTAATTTAAAGATTAACAATACATTTTTCATATCTTAAATAGAAGATAAAAGTTTTCAACTTTTACTATGGTATCTGCAAATACACTGTGAGAAAAATCGCTGGCTGCTATAGTATCAATTATATACTTGGATTAACATAAATAACTTAGAATAAGACCATTCTTTTCTCAAGGCTAAAACATATAATTTTAAATTTTATGTAAAGTTGCTTAACATTCAAAATTTTCTTCTCATACAAATAATTTTCACCTGCTCCTGCTGTTGTTGCAGATTAACAGCCTGAGAGAGAGGACAGAAAGAACCAAAACAACACAGTGTTGGGAATAAAGGAACACAGTGTCCAAGAGGAAGCCTACAGCTATTGGAAAGCCCTGTATTCCAGTGAAGCACGGCAAAACAACGTGCCTTCTAACAAAGACAATTTGAAACAAACTACAACCCAGAAGATTAATGCACTGACTCAGGCGTAAATGAGCCTGAATTTTCCACCGCCCATCTCTCCCAGCAATCCTTGTCTAACTCGCGGAAGGAAGGGTAAAGATGGTTGTAAAAGAGGTTTCAAAATGCAGTAAGGAGTAAATTTGAAAACAACTTGAGGAAACATGGATTCCTGCTGAGCACAGAGTTTTCAACAACAGCTAAGATTTATTATATTGAAATTTTTTTCCTACAAGCTACAACAACGTGTGTTTCCTTTCCAATTCAGCCGCAGCTGAACATTTTATTGAACCATTACAGTAAGAAAAGAAGCTTTCACAATAACTTTAAGAAGCTCTCTTCTTTTGGGATCAAACAGGTATATTATTAAAATAATGCCAGCAAGAAGAATCAATCATTGGACTAACTGATGTCGAGGATTGCTGAGCAATTAAATCCAATTACTAACTTTGATGCATTGATGAAAACTTCAGAACAGAGTATTCAGGAAAGAAAACTGAAGACAAATGTTCATGAAACAACTCTTTGAGCCTTTACTTTCCATCTGTCATGGATTTGCATATCAAGAAATGCAAACAACCTTCTTCATCAATATTCAGAAAAGTTTTACGGGCAATATGTACAGTAAATTCAGCTTTTAATAAAGATATTACTACCCATACTTACTGTGCAATCAAAGTTTTCTTTTAATTTGTTTGTTTGGGGTTTTTTTTGCTATGGAGAATTGGAAACAGGCAAAACCTCAAAAGTGACACCTTTGCTAATTTCCATTGTAAAAGGTAAGCTAGCAATAGTCACCAAACCCAGCATTTTTAGATTCTCCCCCACCGTCAGCAGTTTAATCATAAGACAAATTAACACTCTTTGAAGGGAAAATACATAACCAATTCAATACAATTTCAATGTAATACAAAAACAATGAAGCAACCTCATAAACTCTGTTTGGAAGCACCCGTCTGGTCAAACAGCACATGTACAGCCCTGTGCTAGTCCCAGCATGTGCTGCTCTTTGTTATATTCCCATCCCAAAGGATGTGGGGGCAAAGCTGCAGTTGGTTCTTTGAAAGGAATACCATTAAGGGATAAAAATAAAAAATTCAAAGTGTCAAGTTTTTATTATGGAACAACCTATTTTCTAACAACATCAGATGAACATTCCCACTGATTTCCTTGCAGAAAGCAAAACATTTTTTGTAGAATACTAGAGTATTTTCAATCACATAATCTTTATTATTTACATAAGCCATTTTTAAAACCTCTCTTCGTAAATCACATTTGATTCTAGTACTTAGTTTTATTTTATCCTTTTTCATTTTCTTTTTTCTTTCCTTTTTTTTTTT
>VZRE01004340.1:240006-576729 GCA_013396775.1 Cephalopterus ornatus | reverse complement strand
CCATGCGTAGGAAGAAGGATGTTGCACAGGGTAGAGAGCCCAGCAGAGCAGAGGGTCCCAGCTGTTTAATTTGTATAATTAAGGAAGGGGGTGGAGGAAGGGGCATGAATGATTTATCTTCATAACTGCTAAAACATGCATTGTAGCAGTCAAAATAGAATATGCCACCTGAGGAACATGAGCAAACCTAAGCCTATGGAACCTGACAAGGTGCATCCCAGAGTCCTGAGGGAATTGGCTGATGGAGTTGCCAAGATACTCTCCATGATATTTGAAAAGTCATGGCAATCAGATGAAATTCCTGGTGACTGGAAGAATGGAAACCTTGCACCCTTTTCTAATAAATGGTAGAAAGGAGGACCTCTGTGTCTGGGAAGATCATGGAACAGATCCTCCTAGAATCTTTGCTAAGGCTCCTGGAGGACAAGGAGGTGATTTTAGAAAGCCACCAAGGGCAAGACCTGCCTGACCAACCCAGTGGCCTTCTATGACGGAGCGACTACATCAGTGAAGAAAGGAAGGGCTATGGACGTCATCTCTGGACTTTCCTAAAGCCTTTGACACAGTCCCCTAAAGCATCCTCCTCTCTAAACTGGGGAGTTGTGGCCTTGATGTGTGGACTTCTTGGTAGATGAGTAATTGACTGGATAGTTGTATCCAGAGGATAGCAGTCAATCATTCAGCTGATGATCAGTGAAAAGTGGTGTTTCTCAGGGCTCCATACTGGGACCAGTGCTGTTTGATCTCTTCATCAATGACATGGTGCATTCCAGTGCACTAGATGGCTCTTAAAAGATCCAAATCCAAACTATTCTATGATTCTATGACGGGTAGTGTCTGCTTTACACACCATTGGACAACATACATGAGTCAGACAGGCATGCCATATACCTTGCAAAAATTCAGAGTTTACAATTTTCTTCACCAAGAAGAGATAGTTTACCAGCTAAAGCAGTGCTAAATTATGGAAGAAAAAATCAAGTGCTATAATTGTGGGTGTTTATCACAGTTACCGTTTTTTTCTATTCATAGAAATTTGATTTCAACAGGGTGCCCACAATACAAATGAGATTATCTGCAAACAAAGTAAATGGAAGAGGCACTTTCTATGGCTTTGTTTTATAACTGTTCTGTTTGAAGAGTTATTCTTCAGTTTCATTTTTTCTCATATGTTAAATCAAACACAGTATATTATAACTCTGTAGTGGGTTGACCCTGGTCAGATACCAGATACCTACTAAAGTCACTCTCTCACTCCCTCTGCAACTGGACAGAGGAGAGAGAAAAAAAAAAGCGAAGGATTCATGAGTAGTGATAAGAGCTGGGAGAGGTCACTTACTGATTACCTTTACGGGCAAAACAGACTCAAAGTGGGGATAGTACTTATATTTATTACTAACAGGATAAGAGCCAAAGAGTGAGAAATAAAACAGTCTTAAAAATACTTTCCCCCCATCCCTCCTTCCTTCCACATTCTCCCTCCTCCCCCCAAAGCGGTGCAGGGGGACAGGGAATGGGAGTTCCAGTCAGTAGTTGTTTCTGCTGCTCAGGGAGAGGAGTCCTTCCCCTGCTCCCGTGGGGTCCCTCTCATGGGAGACAGTCCTTGATGGACACCTCCAGTGTTTGTCCACACCTCGGGCAGCAGTTCTTCCCAGTCTGCTGTCCCGTGGGTCACTTTTCCATAGGGTGCAGTCCTTCACGGATGAGCTGTACCGACGTGGGCCTGCCACAGGGGCCACAAGTCCTACCTGGGAAAAACCTGCTCCGGTGTGGGTTTTCCTCTCCACAGGTCACAGGTCTCTGGCAGGACCGTGCTCCATCCTGGGCCTCCCATGGGGTAACAGCCTCCTTCATGCATCCACCTGCTCCAGCATGGGATCCTCCATGGGCTGCAGGTGGGTCTCTGCACCCTGATGGTCCCCCATGGGCTGCAGGGGCACAGCTGCTCCACCATGGGCTGCACCACGGGCTGCAGGGCCTCAGCTCTGGTGCCTGGAGCACCTCCTGCCCCTCCTTCTCCACTGACCTTGGTGTCTACATTGTTATTCTCACTCAGCTCTTCCCTGGCTGGAATTTTCTACTGCGCAACACTCTTCTGTTCTTAAATATGTTATGACAGAGGCATTACTATTACTCCTAATTGGCTCGGCCTTGGCCAGCAGCAGGAAGTCCGCCCTGGAGCTGTCTATCATTGGCTCCGTGGGACAGGGGAAGCTTCCAGCAGCTTCTAACAGAAGCCACCCCTGTAGCCCCCCTCCACTACCAAAACCCAGCCACAGAAACCCACTACAAACACTTCAATTAAAACAGTTTTAGTTTTTTTCAGTAGGAAAAACACTAAAGGATATTACGAGTCCAGTTAATGTCTGTGAAGGAATTCTGTCATTGATAGAATGAGAAGTCCCTGCAGTTTTTTTAATTTTTTGTTGTAGTAGTGCAACAAAAGTTCTTCCCAGAAAGTCTGAACCCCTTTACACCACTTGAATAGCACCCCTTGTAAAGAGCTGGACCTTATCCTCAGTATGTTCCCCAGTGAGGGAAGCTTTTTAGTGGGAGAGAGCTGATGTATTAACCCATGCTTAGCCTATTGTGTGTTGACTGGTGGACAGAGAACCAATTTGTCAAAACCATGCATATCCAGGAAAGGACTATGCCAGAATGTGATGTACATAAGCTATATTCCACTGAAAGATAGGACAAGGACCAGTTAGCTTCTTCTGGGAATGGGGAAAATCTGTAACAAGCTATTGGACTATTAGAGCCCTTGCTGTGTTCCCCAGGTCCTGGTGGCAGCTAGACAGCAGCTCAGTAGGCAATGGCAAGTGGAAAAAACTGGTGGAAGTCATGTAGAGTCACTTCCTCACTTCTCTAAGTCTCTTAATGTTTCCCCTTTTCCCCTACCCAGAATGTAACTAACCTCATATGTAAGCATTTATGCAAGCCAGGTCTTCTGGGACTGGGAAACAATTCCCAGTTGGGTAGAAACTTGCTAAGCCTTCAAGTGGAAATGCAGCATGTGCTCAGTTTCTTAGCAAAGCTAGTTTCATCATTTTGGGGTAAACAGACACAAGCAAGAGACTCTTTCAAAACTCTTTTTGTTGTGTGGTAGCATAAACCCAAGTTGTTGCTAGACTGCCTGCTGTTTATTTGTCTGGCCCCCAAACTAGAGCTCACTAGCCACATTTGACCTTCTACCTTAAAGAAGAATAGGTGTTTCATCATGGTGTCCAAAACAGTGTGGCTTATGGGGACCAGCAGGAAACTGGAAGAGCATCATAAATTCCATCAGTGCCTGCAGCAGGGCTCTGGGAAAGCCCTGTGTCCAGTCTGGGCCCTTGAATACCCTCCCAGAGAATCAGCATTTACAAAAACGCTTTGGAACAACCCAGCAGCACAATTATCATTTTAAGAAGATGATTACCCAGAAGAGCAGGAGGTGATAATAGCTGGGCAACAGATGAAAAAGAATAAAAGTTACATGGGACCAGAGAAAGCTGAAAACAGAGCATGACTCTTAACACTACACACTGCTATTCACAATTGCAAATAGGAGACAGCAGCCCTTGATTTTTTGAACCTTGTTCTCTCCCGTTTGTCCATTTATGTTGGTGAAGAAATTATGCTCCATTATAATTTGAATATGTCAATATTTTGCTGTAGCCTGTAAAACTGACCACAGTGTACATGAAGACATAGTCACCTACCAGGTTTCAATTGTCTGAGATTTCCAAATTAGAAGGTTGCTGGTTTCCTCTCAGTTCATCAAAAAATTCTGCAGCAGTTTGTGTTAGGAGACTAGTCAGGGAAAGAGTGCATAACTGCCTCCTCTCTGCCCTTTTCCACCCAAGGAAAGGGTCTTGCTGTCAGGTCTGCCTGGGCTGATTCTCATTGCCATGACTTTAACCTAAGATGACCTCTGCTGTCTGAGAGTAACTCCAGTGTTACTTTTGTTTGTTTGTTTGTCACAGATGGTAAACATCCTAAGTGTTTCACTATACAACTTTTGAAATAACTTTTATCCTTGGTTGTGAGTTAATCAGTCATATTTTCTTTTTCTCACTATTACCACATACAATGCCCTGTTTAAGAATGTTAGAGGAGGAACTAATTAGCAAAAACTGTATTTTAAAATGAAGACAACTTGCTGCTTAGTTTAGTAGGATGGGAACCTAAAATACTTTTCTCTTTCGGTTTTTAAAAAAATGCCTTTCTTCCAAATAAGTAAACTTTAACTTATTTGGTTTTCCTTGCTGCAGAATGTCCCTCACTGATTGACCCATGCTGCTACACTTTTGTTATAAATCATAGCCAGAGTGGGAACATTAAACTATGATACACAGCTCTATTCAAATGACACTCGCTTTTCTAACTCTGAGGAGCTTCCCTGTTGTGGAGACTTGTGAGTTATAAATAGGACAACATAAAACGAGGCTCATTGCAAAGATATGCCAGACAATATTTCCTCTGTGGGGAGAGAATCTTTTAAAAGAGCCTTTTGATTTTCCTTCTTTGGTACCTACTTCTGCAGTTCCCAGACCTGAATATGCAAACACTCAACCAGTGTGGTAGGACTCAACACTTCTGGACTTGCTGCTTCTTTTCCCTGCTTTGCAACTGACCTTAATGGAGCATTTCAGTTTGTTCACATGCAGAAGAAGGAATTTCTCTCAGCCTGGATTATAATTTGAGGATCTGTTCAGAGACATCATGAGACAGCATTATTACACAGAAAAAAGACTGTGTCCATCAGCATAAGGTGTTTGAAGCTTCATCTTGCCAGAAGCAGAGGAGAAAACTAGTTGTGACTTGAAGTTAGATTCCTTAACTGATGTCTTTCTCCAGATATCCTGGGTAATGACTGTGGGAGTCAAATGCCTGCCTCTGTCTTGTAGTCCTCCTCTTCTCTGCTATGACTGGTTTGGTGACTGTGAGTCTGACCCACAGAGAAGAAAGGAGGGAAGGGAAAGACGGTCTTAGTGCCCCACTAAGGGTGGAGGCTGGTTAGGGCTCAGCAATGGGGCACAGGTACTGTAGTTACCTAGGACAGTTTAACAATCACAGTGAACTCTGACACAAATCAACTTCTCTGTATTAACACTCCACCCTAAGGTTTGTGGTAATCATCCTGCACAAGAATATTACAATTAGCTTTCCAGACAGCTTTAATAGCTGATGGACAGTGAGAAGACATGGTCCTGCCATTGCCACTCGCTTGCTGAGTAACCTTGAACTTGCTTCTTTATTTCTCCAGGGCAGTTTCCCTCTCACTTTTTATTATTGTGAATCTTGACAGGAAGGATGACCTCTTGCTGTGTATTGGCATCATGTCAGTCTTAACTGCTGTTTCACCTGTGGTCTTCCAGTGCTGATATAATCTCATAATTTCTCATAGTGATCATACTACTGCTGAATGCAAAACTGTATCACTATATTACTGCTAATGGATCATTCACACCATTGTTTTTCTGAGCTCTTGAAAATTTTTGTGTAAAGCAGTAAATAGCAGAGAACTACTGAAAGTCCTCTACATCGTCTGGAACTGTGATGTAAGTAAACATAAATCATAGAACAATAAAATCTTAATTTTTAATGCTTTTGCTTTTTCTGCTTTTGTGATGGATTTTATTCCTTCCCCTTGAAGTTCTAGTGACAGTTGACTGTTACAGACAGCCTCCCAGCCTCCATTAGGAGAACATACTTTGTTGCTATAGCAATCCTTTCTCACTCTGATATTTTATTGCACTTAGATGCTGCTGGTAAAAAAAAAGAAAAAAAAAAAGGAAAACCAAGGCCCAACCAAAAAAAAAAAAATATCACTGTCCTCCTCACAAATGGTCAGCCTCCACAATCTCTCATTTCTCAGCAACTTTTTACTGTATCTCACAACAATATATATTCTGGTAAATACTTTGTGTGAGGCACTATCTTGAAAGGTTTATTGTTGCTTTATAAGTAGCATACTGCACACAGCAGGACACACTGCAGCACAGTGTCTGACATAGCAGCTATAGATTACTGTTAAGATAAATTCATCCTTTTTGATCTGAACATTTCACCATCTCCAATTTGAAGTCTTGATATCACCCTGTCAAACAAAGGGGATGTTTCTAAGTAAGGGAAGAGTTATCAAAGGTTTACCCAAAGTTCCTTTTAGAATGGTTTCTACAAGAACACAGATATATATTTATTGGGGGTGAACGCAGAGCTCATCAAAAGTGCTAGACTAAAATCCCTGTAGACATAAGGCATCAGATACTGAACACCAGTTTCCAGTTTTCTCTCTTCTGTCAAAACCAGATGCTTAACAGTTCAATTAATGAGGTAAAAAAAAGGTCATTAATTCTGTCTTCTGCTGACTGCAGGCAGCTGTGCTTTCCCACCCAGGACACCAGCATCTTCCCCCTGGGAATAGACGTTTGTATGGACCCAGGGCTGCCTGTACTCCTTGGCCATGTAATCCAGATTGGAACCAGAGAGAGGGCAACTCCATGGGAGGGAAATGGAGAGCAGCTAAGGACATCACTCTTCTTCCTTCTCTCTGGTTCTGAAGGTAGCATCATTGTAATGAGTAAGGCACTGCCTAGAAATAGATGTGTCCAGCATGTTGGGACATATGGACAGCAATCTCCTCTCCCAAGAGAAGGGGAGAACACAAGGTGAGCAGTGGTGGGTGATACCGTTCCCCTGCCCTTAGCTGCCTGAGTGGGCAAAGTAAATGGTATGAGATGGAACAGGAGAGGTGACTCCACATATGGAACAGTGTCTTCACCAGGCCCATGGTACTCCTGCCTCCAGATAGCAGCATTCAGAATACCACGAAAAGGTGTCTAAACCCAGTGGCATCTGCTTGCCAGCTCCTGGTTTTCTCCTCTCTGGGTCCTTGTGTTACTCTGAGGTTTGAGTGGGACTGGACATCAGAATGTACAGGAGAGCAAGCACAGCTCTCACCAACTCTAGCACAGCCTCTTGTCTCCTTCTCTTCACCTGCATCACAGCTCATCAAGGAGACAAAAAGCAAAAAAAAGAGCTATTTCACAGTCCAGTGACTGAGACTTTGTGTTGCTGGAGGGCAAGGCATGAGGGTGTGATGGGGGAGGGCAGCATGAAAGGTCAACTTCTGCAAGACTGAAAGGCAAAGAGGAAAGCCCGGAGGGGCAGCCTTTGCTGCCTACCTTCCACTGTGCTCTCACTGCACAGAGTTCTGTCTCGCCAGGGACCTGCTGTGCATTCCCAAGCAGTTGTTTGGAGGGATTCGGGGGCAAAAGTAGTGGGTGTGCATGACAGCACTGTAGAGGGTATTCAAGAGGTACTCTGCAGGCTTTGAAATGGAGCTCTTGGTCCTGGCACTGCCACGTCTGTGGTGGGCATCGTTGTGCTTTTGGAAGTGGACTAGGACCTACCAATTCATTGCATGAGGAGCAACTTGTAAGCATCCGACAGCAAACCAAATGTAAAGACATGGCTTGCAGCTTGGATAGGTTTGGGTCACGTGTCTGCAAATGTCCGGTTGTCATCAGCCAGGTCCGTTAAATTGAAGAGTTTCAATTCCACATTCTATTTTCAGCCTGAGATTATAATAGTCTTCATTTTGTCAATGTACATATATTTACAAGAGAAGAATTTGTGAATAATCCTAACTCAGTTTACTTACTGCTTGTGGCACAGATAAGTGCATGTTGCATCATTATCACAACAAAGCCCTTATTATTTAGGTGCTTACAATTTTGGCAAATACATGGAGGCTGAAACTTTGCATGCTTCAACTCAGTCCATAGGTAGAGCTTTTGGAATCTGGAAGTAAAATGATCTTTGAATTGTGTGTGCGTCAGTAACATATATTCACCCCGAAACACAGCATGTTGTTGTTTATCTTTGTAGTAACATAAAAATGGGTGAGCTGAGTCATTTAAACTGTCTTGTTTCGTAAATCTTACGAAGATTTCCAAATAGAACTAAAAGTGGTGCAATTTTGAAATAAACTGCTTGTCATGCTAAAACAACACATCTTTTCCCAGATTTTTCCCCCCACATATACACAGGAGACTGAGGTGCTTGACTCAATGGCTTAAAATATCTGGGCTTTTGTGAGATCCTACGAATTTATTTGAAATTGCAAGAATTATTTCTGTTTCCTTGCTAGCAGCTCCTAAGGAGATGCTTTTCCCAAGAAAACAAGCATCCATGCTGTTGGGTTCCCTGATGTAGGATCTCTTCTTTCCCAGCAGGCTAGTCTGTTATTTGCCATTCAAGATGCCGGGTTGTAAAGCCCTGAGGGTTTTTAACTAAGCTGCAGCTTGCTCAATCTTTTCCAGCTGGTAAAAGACTTGAACTTCTTTTACTTTTTGTTATTCATATGGGTGGATCAAACAAGCCCCACTGAAGCTGCAAAGCCAGCAGACAAAGGTGTGGGGCTTTCTGCTCACCAGCACGTGGTTGAAGGGAAGAGCAAGTGACAGAGCCCCACAGCAGAGGTCTGCTCCCGCCTCCCACTCTAGCTGGCTTTCACAAGCATTTCTTTTTTGCATAGCACGGTGAATCTTGAGTGTCATCCAGTTCCCCATGCAAAGTAAATATAACTACTCCTGCTTTACAGAGAGGGACTGCAGCTTGCCCAAGATTCCCTTGCCGAGAGGGAAGGGAGAGTGTGAAGGACCAGAACTGAGATTTCAGCCCTCATTCAGGTTATGTGATTTCACAGCATTAGTGTTGCTTTTGTGTTCACTCTGCAAAGCGTTGCTGCCTTTTTTTTTTTTTTTTTTAAGTAAATTGTAACTGAAATCTGTAGGGAAAAGTAACTCCCCATCCCCCAGCACTTTAGATGGCAGCCATATTAAATAAAAACACTATCTGCTAGGAAGGGATATCTACTATAATCTGCTGTGTAAGGATCATGAGAGTTGCATTTCTTTGAATAGCTGGGAAGCATAGACTTTTCAATTTCATTTTTTTCATTTATAAGTTTATTTACATACCTTCTTAGGATTGCCAGAAACCTTATTGTCATGAATTTCCATGGAGGATTTCCTTAAGGGAAAAAAAAAAGTATGTCCAAAACCAAACAAAAGCTCTTCTGTTTTAATTTCGTACATTTCTTGACTACTAGGGTAAGTGTTTTGTCATATTTGCAATCTCATCAAAAACAGTGTAACAGTGTTTATGAGCCTAATGACAGAATTTTTCACAACAATAAATGTAAACAATCAAAATCCACAGAAGTAATAGAAATTTCATTATTCAGAACATAACAGGTAGCCAATAGCTGCCTTGGTGACTGTTTGTGTGACTACCTGCCACAGTGGCTATACAATTTAGTGATGTAAATGCGCAACGAGGCATTTCAGTACAGTGTCCAAGGCAGCTGTGAACAAAACCTGAGTGCAAGGTGCCACTGACATCCATCTGGCAGAGAGACACTGCTCTGCCCATGGCTGAGAGGCCTGGATGCTGTTCCCTCCTTTGCCAAGAGCCTCCCAGGTTGACTTTAGACAAGCAGTGAAATCTCTCTCTGCTTTAGATCACCACTTGTAACATGAATAGTAACGGCTGCCCACCTCCAGATGTGTTAACATATTCGATGTTAAAGTTCTCTGGTGAGGACTGTGTCATCTAACTGGGTTTGTTCACTGCTACATTCAGAGCCAGGAACCTCTCTAAAGCACACCATTATCTCAAGGTCTTTCCCCTCTGATTCTGTGTCAAGTGTAAGGATTTATTAACAGTCAGGGATGTTATCCCACAAGCGAGTCCCCTGGCTTTGTTCACACCAAGAAGTACCATCCCTGGAAACTTTCAGCTTGCAATCTTTCATCAGGTGTGCTGTGGGAGGGAAAGAAAGAAGGTCCAAGGACCTTTGTATGAAAAATATAACTAAGGTGAAATTAGCCATTAGTTGTATAAAAAGGAAAAAAGTTAAAAGGAGCGATATAAATTGCAACAAGCATTAAGAAGCTTCTTAATAAATGCCATGCCATAACTGCAAAATAGGAACAGAAAGTGCCCAGCTGCCAGTGGGTTTCATGCTAGATAATGTAGAGTTGTTAAACTGATGTTAATGCCTAAGTAATTAACAGTGAATTATTTTAATATGTCAACTAAAGCTGAGCTATGACTACTGCTATAGCACTAACAGCTGAGCAGCTGTATCATTATCTGTGTCTTTGCCTGTGTAATCTTTTTACTGTGAAATGCCTTTAATTTTAGTTTGCTGAAATAGCTCTGAAGGGGCAAGGGAGTCAGATATAAAATATCCACAAGCTTACAGAACGTGTGCTTCCATTTATACCTGGTAGGGCAGTATGACCAAAGGCCTGTTATCAATTGTTTGAGGTAACTTATATGCTGCAGTTTTTCATGTTCTCTTCCAGAAACAATAACTGTATCTATCTCCAAGCCCTAGTGTATCCCTCTGTAGGAAAAGCAAGAAGAAATAACAGGAAATATTTCTTCCTATAGCATAGAGCGGCCTGATATAGCAGGTATGTGAAGAGTGCTTTGAAATTATGCTTACATAATATGAGGCTGTGTTTACATCTTAGTTCTGCCCCATCAAAAAGCTGTGTCTCTGTTCAGAATAAACTGTTTCAGCTGATCATTTAGAAGGTAGCTCCTTAAAACCACATTTGCATTTTTAAGTCTTGTGAAGTAAAATCAAGTGGAAGGTATAGTTCCAAGTTTTGAAAGGATATATTAATTCAAAGTGGATCCTCTGAACTCAAGTCACTACATGCTTTCAGGAGCATCAACATCCAGAAATTCAGTAAACATCATGCAACAACACACAATGATACAGTTGCTCTGGGCTACCATGCATGCTGCTGAGTTGTTATCTATCACATGCTGATATTACAAACCATCAGTTTTCATCAGAACATAAATACCTGGTGCTGCAGCAACAAAAGAGCTAACTGGATTTTGTTTCTCTGTTGCACTGTTTTTCTTGTTTTCTGGGGATTTGGAGCACAGTTTGTCTTGGTTTAATTTTTATGAGAGCTTTGGGGCTTTTGTCTCACTTGGCATAGTGAGGTATAGCAAGACTTCATTTATGATTGTATACCCAATGTTTTTAGAGAAAATACTGGAGAAAGAAAAATACCATTTTATGATGGACTCCCTTTCTGCATGTGTAGCACATAAACTGAGGTTCCCTGGACACCATGCTCAGAGGTTTGTTTCAATCCCTGTTTGTCCTCTGACAGCGGCAAAAACTGATGACTAGCAAATCTATGATTTGATTTCCTCAGGGCCATGAATTACTTACCTGCGTAGTCACAAGTTTGCACCATAAATATAGATGTGGGAGGTGTCAAATTTCCCATATTCATCAAATAGAAGACAGTAGGTAGACATTAGAAGACAGTAGAGGACTGAAGTAGTAAGGTAGCTCCCACATGAGACTTTTAGGGGTACTGATACAGGACTGTAGGAACTTTGTATCCCCATCCCCTACAGTTTGTCTGTGACAGATGACTGACCCCTCATTTTTTAAGCCAAAATGTCCTACTTCCATTCTGGTCTCCTGGAAAACTACTTTTCCAGTGATACTTTGATGACCATTCACTGTAATCTTCCCTAGCTCTTCGCCTAAAGAATACATAAAATGTGGAATCAAAAGAGGTTCATCTTCCCTTTGCAACTTTTCATTCATGGGATTGAGATGAACATAAAATATATTGTGAATTGACTCTCATATCTGCTGTGACCCTGTCTCCCATAATAAACTCCTGAGAATCCCTTGTTCTAAACATGCTCCTTCATTGTACAAATACGTCTTTGAATATAGATGATAAAATCTAGAAGCAAAGTTATAGTTATTGAGATTCCTGAAGGCAAAAATAGGAGACAGTGAGAGATGTGAGAAAGAAAATTGAGAGACGTTGGAGTGATGCCTGTGAACATTTCGCTGATCTGTAGCTGGGACGTGTATTGGAAAATATGTGGTTTGAGCAATCAGTATTCTACTTCAGGGGATGAAATGAAACTTTTGCTCTGAAACTAATGTGTGAAATTGTTTCCTTATGTCAAATCCCACTTAGCATGTAAATTTAAAAAAAAAAAAATAGATCTGTTTGCAGTGGTTTTCCTAGACTCTTTCTGTGATCACCCTTCACTGCTACCACCAATGGAAAATTATTGTTTTGTCTCTGCTGGCCTTTTCATTGGAGATTACAGGTATGTGCAGTAGTCACCTCTTTTCTCATCCTTCAGGCAAGAGGCAGAATATGGCCTTGCTCTTGTACACTCTCCCCTCTTAACAAGGACTTTCCATACCTGTCAGGGAGGAGTCTCTCCCACAGATCAGGTGCTAGCTAGCCAACCCCAACCAAAACTGCCAGGGATGGAGCACAGGAACTGACTGGGTGAAGACAAGCCTCTGGGTGCAGCACTGCTGGCACACGCCTCTCACTAGCCCAGCACTAGTCCTGCATGGGCTGCCACATCCCAGCAAGTCATTTCAGTGCACATCACCCAGTGTAACCCGAAGGCTGATCTCGGTTGTGCTACTGACTAATTATATCCATCTTGAGGAAGGTAGTAGAGGAGGGAGGTAGCTTTTGGCCACCTTTAACCTTGCTAATAGTAAAACAGATGAACTGCATTTTTTTGACAGAGAAACTAAATTTCTAGAGGAGTTAAATTTTCAGCAGCAGCAGCTCAATTTGGCTACCATAGTTTTAAGGCACTGCTTTGAGATATCAAAAGCTTTGTTTCAGTGGGCAGTTCCTGATCATCCTGGTCATGCTGGAGGGAATCAGTGTTTATGAATACCAGGGCCAAGTTCTTCTCAGATATGACACCAAAGAGCTGAGACAACGTGAATGAAAAGCAATACTGGAAATGTGAGTCTAATTAAATTTCATGAAAGCAAAGCCTATTGTAGAGGTATGATATACTCTGTATATTCCTGGTAATATTTTTGAACGTGACCTACATTTTGTGTAAAGTTTTTGTACCTGGTGCTTCTGCTTTGTTTTGTGTTGTGAATGTGCGCCAGAAAAAAATGTTCCTTATCTTTGTAATTCTTATAGCAGCATGATATGCAAAGAGACAGAAACTGGCTTTAAAAAGGCTAAACTTGTAGTTAGTACAAAACAAATCCTGTCTAGAGTAGTTGTCTCACGGTCTTTGTGTCCCTCATTTGCAATTTGCACATCCCTTCTGTGAAAGGCAGTCCTTCACTAGAGATGGCGCTGATAGGTAGGGCTCCTGTCCTGGTAATTTTTGTCTTGTTGCCCTGCATGACCGACTGGAAATAATATCCAATATTCAGTGCTGAGATGATCTCTTGCTGAGCTTACTGCAAACTGTGGGAACTTGAGGGGAAGCTCACCAGGATCACTTAGCCACTTGCTGGTTTGCAATGTGGGTGTTTTTAAGTTTAAAAGCAAAACAAAAAAGAAACGAATCCCAACAACAAATGTTTCCCTAGATTCAGCAGGTTTGCCAGTGTAATGAGCTTAATTAAAACTAACAACATTTTAGTTGTGTTGTAGCTTTGCTCTCTAATGGGTTACCCTTGCAACCTGCCTCGAACCAAGCCATGTGGTGCATTTTGGAGTCCAATTTGTGCTGGTCTGCAGACAGTAGTGAGTATCTATCAAAAGAGTGTTTGATGCACTGCAGCAACCCAGAAAAGAGAGAACAATTATTGGCCGCTGTTGTTGCCCTTGAATGGGGTAAGCCATCTTTTAGGAGCAATACAATAATACATCCTTGCATGGGCTCAGCAGAAAGCTACAGGTACTATCATACCTACCCACCTGACCGGGCCAGTGAAGGGCCATGTGCTTCACTTGTCCATCATCGTGATCTCCAGGAAGGAAATGCTTTGGTCTTCAGGGGGCACAGATTATTGTCCTTGCTCACAAATGCTCTGTGTAATGCTGGCTCTGTGTAAGGCTTTTCACATGTCTGAGCACTTTGCTCAGCAAACAACAGGGATCTGGGTTTTTCCTGCTGGCAGCCAGGACTTGCCACCATGGATGGGCTAATTTATAAGCAGCCTGTGCAGGGGCCTTTCATCCAGTGCTGCTGTACAGACCTTGAACCGAATGTGCTCACTCTCATTGTTTCAGAGAGGTACGTGGTATGTGACTGGATTTAGACCAACAACATGTCCATGATTGTGATGTATTTATTTCACTTCACAAGCAAGCCAATTAAAACATAAAGTATCTATGGCTTCCACCAAGCCAGTGCTGAACCTGATATCCTGGGATGCACTTGGCCTTTCTCATCTCATCTTCTTGAGCATCCCAGCAGGCTCAACTTTCCATCCGTTTTTTTTTCTTGCCTACAGCTTGGCACATGCCTCTAAGTCAGGCTGATTCCAGTGACTGACAAAGAGTTTCAGATGCTTTTTGACATTGGGTGTCATGCTGTGAGTGGAGCTGTGCAAAATAGGTCCTGCTACTGTTGTCTGACAGCCACAATGAATCTTGCTGTCAGTTTGCTGGGTTGTGTGCCATTTCCTAGTGTGGGCCTTGGTGCTGAGAATTGTCCCCTTTGCTCTTGATAATCCTGTCACCAGATTTGCAGAATGCATGGTTAGAAGCCATTGGTGCTATTATTCAGCTCCCTGGTGAACTGAGGGGTTAATCTGAGGTTTCTGAGAGCAGACTCTTCCTCCCAAGTGGAGGAAGAGAGAGACAGGGGATTTAACCCTGTGTCACCTAATCTTAACACTAAACTGAGATATAGAATTAAAAGGGTTTGTCGGATTATCCTTCCTCTGTATTTTGCTCTCAGTCTAAGTTCTGGGGTTTATTCCGTTGACAAGATAAAAAAAATGATTTGAAATGACTTCTTGCACCTGCCTTTCACTGTCTTCTTCCAGTGCACTGAGAGGTGAGTGATACTGTCACCAAGGTCTGGAAATCCTGCTTGGATAACTGCATCCCATGCATAACTCCTGGCGGAGTAGGCTGTAGCTTTTCCACAGGGAGAGGGATATCAAACCAGCCAGAGCAAAGTGGTGGTAATGAACCTAATCCCATTAATCAAAGTGTTAGTAGAACTGGAGATGTTGGTTGCTTGCACCTGCCTGATGGCTTTCCCAGGAAGCACCTCTGGGCTCTTTAAATTCCTTGGGAGAGGGGCTGGTCCCCAGGATAAAAAAACCCATATACGTCTTCCGTTCTTTGGCCTCCACCTCACCCACTTCTTTCTGTTGCCTGCCTCCTCTGGGATAGGTGCAAAGTCATGACTAACTCTCCTATTATTAAAATGCAGAGTCCTTCTTTGGTATCCTGGGACCTGCTCTCTGGCAAGTTGGTTTGCAGACCACAAGCCTGCTGTGTGTCGCTGTAGAAAGTACCCTCATTTGTAAGTTTACTTTCAAAGTATGATTTCTTTTGTTGGGTTTGGTCCCTGGGGGCTAGTTTTCAGTGAAAAGATTTAATTGTGTCTGGAGACTGTGCACTTGCTCTAATAAAAATGCATGGCTGTAACTTTCTGCTGGTCCAACCTTAAGGAGCTCAGATTTGTGAGATAACGCTGCCCTTGTCCCAGCATCTTTTCATGCTTTACCTTCCCTGTTGCACTTGTTTTGTGCCTGTGATGAGTGATTGTATAGTAAAGACCATAAAATCTGTGGGGAAACTATGGTCCCTTTAAAGACTATCTGTATAGAGCCTCAGATGTGTGCCCCGAAGCCCCAGCTGAAGTACTTGTCTTCTCCCATAATAATAAAAATGAGGCCAAAAAAGCACTTTTCTTGTTAATGGACTATTGCACCATGTTTAAAAAACAACTTGTTAACAATCTGTGATGAATGTATGGCAGAGAGAGTGGCAGGCCAGGTATGGAAAAGGAATAGTGTGTGATGGTTTTTCTCGGCAGGAGGTGAGGATCCTCCATTTCTTCTTAGCCCCTGCATCTGTGCTCCTGTGTCCTAACCCAATTTAGCAGGGAGTGGGCTTGTCCTAGGAATAGCATCACTGTTCCGGATTAAAAAGTGATTAAGTTTTTATTTTGCAGGCTTTTCTTGTTTTCCTTGAGTCCACGGTGCCTTGCAGGCCTGACAGCAGGGGCTGTCTGAGCTGCTGCAGTGACACAGCTGAAGGAATGGTAAAAGCTGGAGGGCAAGAAGAGAAGGGACATCTTTAATTGTCTTGGCTGCTAGGGCTGCACCATGGGTGACTTATCAAGGCGGAAGTAACTTACTGAGTAGTGACTCTCTGCACTGGGTTTAGTGGTTGGTTGAGGGTTTGGGGATTTTTTTAACCAGAAAACAGCCCATATATTGCAGCCGCAGTAATGCACATGTAGTATATGTCCTACAGTTAAATATTGTGTTGTTTACAGCTTGGAAAAGTTGACTACAATAACATTATGGCCTTACATAACCCCCCCAGGAAAACTTCAGGAGTCCAGTTGAATACAAAGAATTTGCATAGTGGGTCATTAGCATTTAATTTTATTTTTCTAGCAAATAACTCTCTTTTCCTAATGAAAGGAAGAAACTGGTATTATTTAGGGTCTGCATAATTTAATATTAAGGTATATACCTTGTAGAGTAGGAATTTCAAATAAAGGTTAATGCCAGTTTCAGCTGGCCTGTCTATACTATGATTTTGCCTTCCTTTGTTCAAAACCAATTCTTAAAAGATTCACTAATTTGCAGATAGAGCTGTGCTTACATAGCTGTAAGTACATGTTTTATGAAAGAAATTATACCCTCAGCAACAAGATTATTTCCCCGACCTTCTGTTTCTTGTTTGCCATTTATTACAAAATTCATAAAATGTCTTTAGTAGGTGAGTGAAGTAAAATGGAACAGTAAATTTGGCCTTAAAAAATATTGATGAGAGAATTTCCTTGAAAACGACTATTGTAGGATTTCTTTCTGAAAGACTGGAAGCAAAATAGAGGGTGAAATTTGAGCCTGAAATCTCTATTTCTCCAAAACCCTAGATCCAAAACACAGCTCTCTAATTTGATTTGGGTAGTAAGGCATTTGCATGTGCATTATTTTGGCTGGCAGGTACCTGGTTTGATTCCTAGTTATTCCACAAAGGCCAGTCAGTATAGTTTTCCTAGCAAGCCTTCCCACAGTAGACAAATCTTATAATAATGTAATATTTCTTTTTCTAAGTAAACTTGAAAATGCTGTTGTAAAAAAAAATGTTACCTTTGAGTAATTTTTTTTCCCTGTTGCTTTTCCATGCGTGTTTATGCCTATCTTTAAATAGGGACCTGACCTTGGAGTTTCAAAGCTGATGTACGTATGTGCAGCTGAGTACACTTTTTTTCCATTGGGCAAGTATCTGTAAAAGAAAAAGTTTTATGGCAGCGTTTGACCATTGGGTACGAAACCCAAGCCTTTGCCCTGCACATCAGTGAGCAACTGTTGGCAAGTCAGCAGGCAGATGTGAGTCAAATCTGGAAGCATCTCTGTGGGGTACAAAATCTCACTTTTGTTCCTCTCTGGGATAAGCTGCTCCTGCTCCTCCCCTCAGGTGATACTGAAACAGGCCTGCAACAAGCAGAGATGACAGGCCCTGGCACCAGAGGTGGTTTTCCAGCAGTTATTTAGTCTTGTGCAATCTTCATGGCAGAGCCCAGGAGGGAGGCTTGGTTTGTTCCCTTCCCAGGGGTCCACTGGGATTTAATATCTTGAGCTAAGGGGCCTTGCTATACAAAAATGAAGTTCTTTATAATGTGGGTGGGGGAAAAAGTAAAATCGCCTGCTTGGGTTTATTCTACATGATAAATCTAGTCTTATTTCTTTCATCCACTCTGATCCCTGCTAGCTAGCCAGGCGGCTACCTGCTGCTGCTTCTAGTCAGCTCACACTGGGATGATTGTTGGCTTAGCAGGATACACATTAAGTGGCACTAAAAATAAATAGGAAGTCGGGTTTTCTGGCTCTTTGTGATTTTCGTCCTTTAAATGAAAGAAATTGTTAAGCTCTTACTTTTCTTTCTGTTTTAACAATTCTAAGAAGCCTCTACACTGTGAATACCTCCTGAAAGCACCATTACATGAGGAGGAGATGCTGTCCTTTGCAGATGCCACAGTATAGGCATCTCCCAGACGAGCCCTTTCACTCCCACAAGGAGCTTCACAAAGCTGTGCCTCTTCCTGATGCAAAACCCACAAAGTCACTCTAAAATGTTGCATAAGCAAGCTCAGAAATGACATTTTTCAACTGAGGCTCCTCAAAGCCTAGGGTGGGTTAACACAGGATTTAATTCTGAACAACCCATTTGCAGGAGACAAATGAGACCATCTGACTCCTCTCTCTTTTTTTTTTGCCCTCCCCACCCCCCAAATGTTGTAGCTGTATAGCAGTTGTGCCAGACTAAATGTTGACAGTCTTTAACGTAATTTGTCTGTACTAAAGTTAATGCTGTACTTCATGTACTATATTTATATCCATCTATTCCCTTTCATGTCAGATAAGTTTCAGTGTGTGGGATGCGTAACAAGATTGACTGAAAAATAATTTTTAACCCTGTGATGCCTACTTCTTCCTGCAGGTAGGGAAGGTTGAAATTATTTTCATAACAGACAGTTATGGTGGGCTCTACTTTTTTTTTTTTTGCCTGACTTTTTATTGCATTATTATAAAAGTATAATGTGGAAGTTGCAAAAACCTCTATTGTGAGGCTTATATGCAGTGCAGCAATGTAAAGCTCATAATATTGTGAGGGCTGCCCAGAATTTTGCTTAAAAAGCAGCTCAGGAAACCAGCTCAGCTGAAATTATCAACCTTCCAAGAAAACTAAAAGCATAAAAGCAGTATTTTTGAGAGTCAGAACTACTCTTATGTTATTAATTAATGGACTTAAACCTGTGGAAAAAATGTTGAATCTGTATTATACCTTTTGGCAATTACTTAGTAATTGGTATTTAGAAATAATAAAGAAAGATTTCAGGAGGACACAGAGGATAGATCCAGTTTAAAGTTTTCTAAGCAGCAGTGCTTAAAGGCACCTGTAGCGTGTCTGCAGCTGAGAAGGAGCCTTGGCAGGGGTAACACCCTTCTTGTGCGCCTCTGCCCCTTGCCGAGCTCTGTTTACCCGTAGGCTGTAGCACTCAACTGCAGTGTTCCTCCTACTAAAGGGAGGGAAGGCTCCTATTAAACCTTTCTGGAGAGGAGGCCTGTAGTCCTCCTGTGGCTATGGTCCAGTAGACATTCCTGTCTGTCCCTAGGAGGTGGGACCTGAAGTTTCTCTTCTTGGGTGAAGTGAATTCTAGTGTGGAGGTGCCTCTTCAGGTGCTCTCTTTCCTGCCTGCGCAGGGAATTGAGATGATTCAGCTTTGTCCTAGATGCTCCTATGAAAGGTAGTTGTCCTCCTCTGGCGAGGGAAAAAGAGGGTAAGACAAATGGTAAACACCTCTAAAAATTTATTTATATATGTATGTATTCATGTTGTCAGAGATGCTTCTTTAGGTTTATGCCATGCAAGGTAAAGGGCAGCAGGAGTGGTGAGCAGGAGAGTCAAGACTGTTTTATCTAGGGATCTACCTTTTGGAACATCCGACAGACAAGGGCCAGATTTGAGTGACTTCCTGGCTTTAAATTCTCAAGACCAGGCTCTGCTTAAAAGCCCCTCTGAACCTAAAACAAAATCACTTCTCGTATGCCTACCTTGGTAAGCGCTGAACACAGATGCTCAGCTGCTGTAAATAATCTTGGCTCTGGCGTCAAGGCACTTACAACAATTGACATCAGCTGAAGACGTGTGTATGGCTAAGTATAACCCACAGGTATTACAGCGTGATTTACAAAGGCTCTTAGCATTGTAAACCATATGTTTTATAGTTGCTAAAAAGAAGAAACTGTCTGACAACAACCAAATGTTTAGTAGCATTTTTATATGGATGAAATTGCCCAATTAGGGATTTTTAGGAAATACATTTGCTGTGATACACAGCACCACATAGTTCAAGCACATAGTACTCCAAGCATTCAATTTATCACAATCTATCATGTTAACTTGGCTAATTTGACACTGTTTCCTGCCAACATGCTCTCAGACAGTTCTGCATTGTCTGCTAATCTCCACAACAAGTCAGCCTGTGTGAAGGACCCTAAAGAAAACGAGCTCTCAGTGTATGGATTTGGGCAAAGGGAGGAGAATAGATCTCAGTAGTTCAGAGAATCCTAGAACCTCCTGAGTTGGAAGGGACCCATGAGAATCATCGAACTCCAACTCCTGGCCCTGCACAGGACAGCCCAAAGAATCACACCATGTGCCTGAGAGCGTTTTCTAAATGGATCTTGAACTCTGCCAGGCTTAGTGCTGTGACCACTTCCCTTGGTAAGCTGTTGTGGTGCCCAATCACTCTCTGGGTGAAAAACCTTTTTCTAATATCCAACTTAAACCTCCCTGGCACAGCTTCATGTCATTCCCTCAGGTCCTGTCACTGGTCACCAAAGAGTATTCATTATATTCATTATGTTATATTACGCTATAAATAATATATACTATATATAATATATATAATTATTAGATTAATTCATTAGTATTTCTTGTAGTTCACTTAATTTTTGAAAACAGCATAGTGATATCCTGTTCTTCCTATGGTGTGAATAAATGCCAGCAAATTTCAACTAAATAGGCCTTGAAAGAAGGGTGATTCTCCAATATCTTGCTGTGGAAGAGCTGGACAATGAACTAAACTGTGAGTGAGATGCACCAAGGACACACAGGGCATCTCCTGGAGGTGCAGGGTTTTGCTTAAAGGTCCTGTGACCATCTGAAGCCTCCCTCTGGGCAGCTGAAGCAATGCTGTCAAGTCTCTTGCAACACCCAGCAGTGACTTCAGCATTTCCCAGTGTCAGTACTTGAGAGCTGACACAGAGACTCTTGCTGCAACACCTTCCAGGAAGGCAGTAATGGTTGTAGGCCAGGAGAAATGCTGTGCCAAACTGCTGCTCCTGCACATGCCCCAGGTTGACCTCAGGTGCATCACTGGGGTTTCTGCATCACTGTGAACTTCAATTCCTCATAGTTTGTGTAAGAGATTGTTGTGGTTTAGGAATGGTGTTCCCCTATTTAGTACTCCCACTAAAAAGACCACAAGACGTTCCCCTTTCCCCCCCAACTCAGATGGGAAGCACAAAAGGCAGAGATCTCAGGTTGAGATAAGAACAATTTACTGGAAACAGCAATGAGATAAGAAGACAAACAGTAGCAGCAACAATATTAACAAGAGTTTACAAAAGAAAGGATGATTCATACGCAAAGATGCTCCCTTTGGACCCTGAGGAAATGAACAATGGCAGACAATGCCACAATGCCACCATGTTTTTACTACTGTAAGCCACATCCTTCTTCTCAGAAGCCAGAAAGGTCCTCTGTCCCCAACAATGACATGAGGTGGTATAGAATAACCTCAGAGTTCTGACCTAAACTAGGACAGCGACAGTGCTAACCAGGCCTGGACTGTGCAGAATGGGGGTAGATGGGTAAAGGAGAGGACAAGAAAATAAGGAGAGATGCCATCAGAACAGGGGACAGTCTTGTGGTGCAGGAGCCCTGAGTCAAGATATAGATCCTGATCAAGAAATGATGTCATCTCTAGCAGAGGGAGGGCTGGATATTCTGGTCTCCTCCTGAACTGGAGATGCTTTTGCCGTTATGTAGTCCCTGACAACATGTTGTGACAGTGCAGAAGTGAAAGGGAAGGTGTAGTTAGGTTTTACCTTTGTAAGTCCCAATTGTTGAGCTGTATGATCTAAACATTTAAGGAAGGTATGTAAGTGGGAAAAGCATATTTAGGCTGCTCTAACTTGGATATTTAAATTGTTAAATATTTGCAAAGACAGCTGAAGATCCAAAGGCAATTATTTTGTCTATTATTAAGTAGTTGAACATGTCCTAATTGATACTAGATTGTCTCTTTCATTAATAAAAATTACCAGGGTTTATGCAAAATTAGCACTTGCAAGTATTACCTGTTTAAATGGATTCCTGAGTACAGACTAGTGCCAATTTGCTTTTGTAAGTTTAAGAAAAGTACTAAACTTGAAGTGTCTTGCAACCACTAACTCCTGGCAAACAAATGATGCTGCCAACATGACTTCTCTTGGATAGTCTATCCACCACAAAATCCAATCATTGTGTAATACGTAGGGATGTTCATTTGGTATGTTAAAAACTAAATGGGTTTACAGTGAAATTGAAAACTGCTGACAAAACCTGGGTTGCAGCATCTAAAACTCTGCTTAGAAGCGTGTCTTTGAGGCAAAGTTCATGGTACCTTCTCTTCCTCAAGTTTCAATTGTGAATGTGCATAAAGCTCTATCAGTAACTGAGCTGAAAAAGAAAAATAAAATCCATTTTTTAATTATAAAAGAGCCAGCGTTTCACATCTGGGCTCTGAGCAGAGAAGAGAAAGGAGCCAGGTTAAGGTAGGCAGTACTGAAGCGACAATACTGAAGGCACATGTCCCTGTAAGAAATCCCTCTCTGCACTGGATGTGTGTGAGGAAGCTGTGCAGTGCCCTGGTTTTATATTGCCTGCAATATAAAAACAAAACAAAATTTGTTATAAACAGTAGGTAACTCATACTTGGTGATTTCACGGGAAAGTCGGCTTGCTCACAATTTACCTTGTCAAAAGCAGAGGTCTGCTGATGCATCCCTGCTTTGCTGCTTGAGGGTCAGACTAAAAGATCCAGGCCCCATAGCCTGAGTCTTAGGGCAATTTCTGTCCCTGCTTCTGTTGGTATCAGCAGAGAAAGCAGAACAAGTACTTGGAGCACAGCGGAATTACTCCTTGGTTGATATTTGAGTTGGTTGGCTGGGGGTCTGTTTACAGAGCCTAGATTGAGAAGTAGTGCCAAGCAAATTGGAGTGTGCCTTCTGGGATGTATTTCCAGTCTGTAAACTAATGGGTTTGTCAATATAGTTGAAATACAGGGTCCCCAAATAAGCATCTTCTGGGACATAGGTGCACAATTTGAAGTATGTGGACATGGTAGAAAGGTTACATGCCACTGTGTGTTTAAAAAACAAAACCAAACACCCAAACTCACTAAAACAGATTCATTTCACAATTCTAGGTATTTTGTAAAAAGTGTCTAATGTTTTCTCCTGCAGTTAAGAGAGTGTATATATATATTGTCATAAAAAGAAGCAAAATTAAGGTTGTACTGATGAAGCCAGTTCTGAAATTTCTTCTGTGACCTTGGCTATCTATAAGTTGGGGGATGTTGCTTGGCTTTGGGTTTTTTTTGTTTTGGTGGGGGTTTTTTTGTTGTGTTGTAGAACATTGTTTGTTTGTTTTTTAATTGTTGTTGTTTTGGTTTGGTTGGTTTGGTTGGTTTGGTTTTTTGTTTGGTTGGTTGGTTTGGGTTTTTTTATTGTGAGATTTTAGAATTTTCTGAGATCATAAACACAGTACATCTTGTGGAAACTGTTCTTCTTCCTGTAGTGTTCCTAAGTGAGAGATTTACTGCATGAAGCTGTCATGTGAGCCACAAAAGTAGAAGGCACCCGTGGCAGGATGCTGCAGATGTCAGCCAGCCATCAGATCCAAATGAAGCATCGATTTACTATTTTTCTGTTGCCAGATAATAATGGTCTCTGTTGTGACCTCAGGCTCCTGTTGCACTTCAGTGGTAGACTTTCATGCTCTCACCTTCCTTCTTATTCTTCTTTTTTCTGTCTGCAATTAGCCCCTGTTACCAGCTGATATTCCTGCAGACACTTAGCTCCTGTTTCTAACTTTCCTAAATCTGTGTAGGTACTACTGAGGAAAATGTGCAGAATATTCTCTGTGCTCTGAATCAAGCCCACTGCCACCTCCAGCAGGCAGGAGCAGTGTTTGCAGTATAAATTGTGCTTGTACCTGGAGTGTTGTCTCAGGGAAGGCTGTTCATGCACAAAAGTGTTGGCACAGAGCAGTGATGTGCAAGTGGAGCAGGGTCAGTACAGCTGGCAGATCCCTGCCACTGCTGAACTCCATCAGGTTATAGCTTTCACTCAAAGTCTAGCAGTTTCTCAAGTGGGTGATTTATATTCACTTTGGTTTTCTTTGTGTAGGTAGCATGTTCTTTCTGTGAACTCACACCAAGGAATCACTGTGTGATTTCTGCTGAAGTCCTCAACAAAAGAAATTCAGAGCAAGCCAGAATAGCTGACAGTATTCTTTCATGCTCCGACAGGGTCTCTCCAGACCCAACTTGAATCCTGTATCCCATGTACTCAACTTTCTCTCACCCTAGAAATACCCTAAAATTGGGAAGTGGCATCTAAGTTCCCACTTCAGAGATTGGGCAGTGTCTAGTTTTGAAGCAAAGCAGGTAAGAGGTGCTACATAGCCTACTAGTGTGAAACCAGCCAAGAAGAAAAAAGTGAATAAAAGCATTTAAAAGTGGGAAGAGGTGTGTAGGCTTTCTCAAAGGTCAGTAGATAATTGGAGTGTGTTTTGTATTATTTCAGATATCATCTGGCAATTGTAGTTTGACCCATTATATGAGAATTATTTTTTGTAATATACCACAAAGGTAAAACTTACATAGAAACCTTGTAAATGTGTATTTAGAATAAAGAACTTTTTTCTTAGTGCCAAATGAAATCTTTTGGAGATTGACTTTCTTCTTTACTGTGGAGAAATACATCCTGCCTACATCTGTTAGCAGCAAATTTTGACATCTGTTACCTAATAAATAAATTTATCTACTGCTCTTCTATTTTGAAACTTACTAATTTAGAAAAATGTTGAAAAGGAAGGTTTGTGGAATGCTCCTTTCCTCTGAGACATAAATACACATGGCTAAATTGAAGACAGGTTCATGTGAAATGCCTCTGTTACCCAAATGCCACATTTTAGGTTATTACACTTTTACAAATATTGCAGTGGCAGAACAGCTGTAAGAAAGGTGATACAGGGAGAATGCTAAACAAGAGAAATGATGCGTGTACTCTGCAGTTGCTACATATTGGGAAGAGGGATGTATGTGGCAGGGGAGCACCTGGGAGCTGGAGGGAGGTCAGAGGAAAGGCTGCCCTGAGAGAATTCAAACCTTCTTCTGGGTTCCTGTGAGGACTTTGGAGGTGGCATGAATTTATATTGTAGGGAGAGGTAAAATCTGCACTCCGCAGGGTTCAGCTGTGAAACTTGTGCTAAGATCAGTGACACCAAAAAGGACAGGAAGTAGGTTCTTCCTCAACTTGAATCTCCCAGCAGTAGCTTGGCAGGATTTTAAAATAGAAATAGAGGAATTAAAGGTACACCAGCAAAGAGCAAGGAAACTCTCTGCTTTGCAAATAGTACCTGGTGGCAGAACAGGAGCAAAAGCTGATAGAGGGAAAGAGCAGAGCAACTTTGTTAACATCAGTAGGAAAACAGTGGCTTCTGAAGGCAAGCCCTAAGGACTGAAGATCAAAGTACTGGAGTACATCCCCTTGGCCAGATGATGTATTGAAATAAAATAACAGCTCTGCCTACAGATGCTACAAGTTGAGCAACATTACCATGCCAGTATTCTGTGTAAAGAATGATCATTCAAATGCAGGAGAACAGTGACAATTAAATGGCTGGAGATGGAGTATTCAGAGAGCACCAAGGATGCAGAACAGCTAAAGATAATTAAATTACATAGAAATAAATTAGTTACCATAATTGTCAGATTAGGAAATAAAACACAGAAGCATAATCCTGCCAAATATTTGAGTAGAGCAGCAGAACTGGTACTTAACTGAACTGACAAATAAGAGAAAGATTTATAGCTCTTACCTAAATTTACAAACAACTATGAGTATTCAAATTTTACTGTCACATCTGAAAGCAATCACAACTCATCCTGCCTGGACCTTGTTAAAATCCTAAATTTCAGTCTTTTCTGTAAGGTTTTGAGGCAATCTTAGTTGATGGCTTTGACTGAAATTGTTAGACCTGATGGATTTTGAGTCTGCTTTGCATCTCGGGCAAATTTACACTCAAAAGAAGTTAATCTTGTGCATATGAGAAATAAAACCTTGCTTATCACAAGACCTGTGAACCAGAATAGTGACACTTGCATGGCTTCAGTAATGACAAACTTACTCACTTTGTGCCATGGCTGTGACTTAATTTCACTACTTTGTGCCTGAAAACAAACTGTGAACAAAGGTAAACAGCAGAGAGATTATCTTCTCTTAGCACTTTCTGAAACCAGCAGAATGCATTAGCTGCTGCAGTCTCATCTTTTGGCAGTCTTTTGTCATGCTCCTTGCCTGGGGCTGTTTTTGCCATGTTCAGAAGGAATGGCTGTGTGTGTTGAAGGGCAGCTGGACTCTGATTAGGGCCAAAGCTGTTTTAGGGATGGCTGACACCCTCTGTGAATGTTTTACAATGCTGCTACCAGGGCTTGGACTGGCACCCAAAGGTGGTAGCTGTACCATCTTGATTCCTGTAGCCATGCAGCTCACAGTGGTGAGGAGGGGTAGGGTGCTTCCTTTCTGTGGAGTTGGAGGGATCCCCATTTCCCAGGCATAGACCCAGGCAGGGGTTGAGGGCTGGGACTGCCCCACTTTCTCTGGGGAGAGAATAAGCCATGGTCATCCCAGTTTTTTCTTAGCCTGAGCACTGCTCCAGCCTGTCCTTTAGGGAGTGAGTGTCTCTGGGAAAGCTCCCATGATGTGGTCCATAGAGGACCATTGTCATCTCCAGTCTTTCATAGGTAGCAGTGCTGAATTGCTTGCTAGATAAACTTGGGGGAGGCTGAATTACTAGGGTGACAGAGGAGGAGACAGATAGATAGATGGGGTCCTGAGAACATGCAGTACTGAGGTACCCTGCATACCTCCAGCATCAGCATCCCAAGCTGGAGTGAGCCATGTGGTAAAGGATCATGGACACTAGGAGCCTGTTGAGGGGTGTGAGTGTCACTACTGAGCTATAGCTGTGCTCCTCACATGGACATGAACATCCAAGAAAGTGCAGAGCAGGTTCTGATTTTTTTTTTTATTTTCAATTTAATTTCAAAACTTACTGACCTTTCATTGGGGTTCTATTAGCACCCCTTCTCTTACAGTCTGAACCTCCTTTCTAGGCTGCTACGTGTGCAGATTGGTCTGTCTTTCATGGTGACTTTGAACTGACTGGAAACAGATCTTTCTTTTCTTTTTTATTTTTAATAGTAAGCCTCCATGGGCTACATTTTGACCTTGCAGGGGAGAAAGTATGAAGTAGTAGTAGCAATTGATGTATGGGAAAAATCTGGATATTAATAAATATAGCAATCCCAGTGAGGCTAGAGCAACGTAAAGAGATTGATGTTTTTTCTCAGGTCACAGTTTTGCCTCTGGCAGTATTAGCATAGATGCCATTTATTCATCAGTCTGATTTGTTTACACAGGAAGCCGTATTCCTGCGTTCTTTATTATATTTTGAGCTTTTTTTTTTCCCCCAACTTGGAACTTGAGGGCTGATAATCAGGTGGTGAAGCTGCTGGTACTTGGTTACTTTTCAGGCGTAATCAAGAAATGAAGAACCGAGTATACCTTTGATTCATGCAATAACTGAGTAGGATGGACCAAACTGGGAGGACCTGTTGACTCCCTCAAAGGAAGGGAGGCCCTGCAGAGAGACCTGGACAAATAAGAGAACTGGGCAATCACCAACCGTATGAAGTTCAACAAAGGAAAATGCTAGACTCTGCACCTGGGATGGGGCAACCCTGGCTCTACGTACCGACTGAAGAATGAAATGCTGGAAAGCAGAGCTGTAGAAAAGGTCTATGGCAAGTTGAATATGAGTCAGCAGTGCCCTGGCAGCCAGGAGGGCCAACCATGTCCTGGGGAGCATCAGGCAAAGCATCGCCAGCTGGTCGAGGGAGGGGATTGTCCCGCTCTTCTCTGCACTGGTGTGTCCCCACCTTGAATATTGTGTGCAGATTTGGGCACTGCAATATAAGAGAGATATATTAAGCTACTGGAGAGTGTCCAATGGAGGGCAACAAAGATGGTGAAAGGCCTTGAGGGGAAGCCACATGAGGAGCAGCTGAGGTCACTTGGTCGGCCTGGAGAAGAGGAGACTGAGGGGAGACCTCATTGCAATTACAACTTCCTTGTGAGGGGTAGTGAAGGAATAAGCAGTGATCTCATCTTTGTGGTGACCAGTGACAGGACCCAAGGGAATCACCTGAAGTTGCATCAGATGAGGTTTAGGCTGGAAATTAGAAAGAGGTTCTTCACCCAGAGGGTATTTGGGCACTGGAACAAGCTCCCCAGGAAAGTGGTCACAGCACCAAGCCCGAGTTCAAGAAGTGAACTCTCAGGCACAGGTTGTGACTCTTGAGAATGATTCTGTGCAGGGCCAGGAGTTGGACTCAATAATCCTTGTGGGTCTCTTCCAACTCAGCATATTCTATGATTCTGTGAAATGATTAGTTTGGCCTTTCTGGTCATTCATGGTCTGAATCACAGAAACACTGCATAACCATTCATGATTTTCTGTCTGCTCTCACTTTTCTTCCTTGTCATAAATTGAGGGAGAATGCATGTGCTACCCTGCATTCATTACAAGAGTAATTTTGATGGCTAGGGTAACGAGGATGCTTAATGTTGTGAGGGAACAGTGTTTTCAAGAATACTTTAAATAACATGTTTAAGCAAACAGTTGGGCAGTCAGAACCTCCCACAGATATGAAATTATCTCTAGCTTCCAAGAGGGGAGAAATTTTAATAATTTCTCATCTTTCATGATTTGTATTTATTTTTGTATTTATTTAACAAGTTGACACTCCTCATTAAAATTACTAACTTGTTAAAGGCTCTGGTTTAAAAAAAAAATAATTAAAAATGGAAACAAAAAACCAACAAAAAAAAGCCCACAAAACAAACCAAGGCTCCAAAATATGTTCTGCTGACCGAAAAAATGGTGTGAAAGTAAATCTTTCAAATCACTTTTCAATAAATGCAAAATAAAGGCCAACTTTACTATGCTAGGAAATAAATGGCTGTTTAAGCAAGCCAAGACACTGGCTGTAATGACATCTACACTGCAGCTGGCCTGTCACCGCAAATGGTTTTAGCAGGCTATGTTTCCAGCCTTGCAGCTCTCAATTCATCTGAGCTGATGCTGATTGTGAATAAGTTAAGGAAACAGTGGTAATGTTTCAGTATATGCTCTCCAAAAAGGCTCGCTGTGATCCATCTTTGCAAGGGGTTGGCCATTCCTAGGCAGCTTCTAGGTCCTCAATGCCTTCCATGTGTGCACACCACTTCCAGGTTAATTTTGGAGCCCCTGCAATGCATTTTCCTCTCCTGGCCATGCAGTCCCCAGGTGATAAGAGGCAGGATGCACCTGCAGCCCAGCTGTGTCACACCAGACAGCTGTCGGCTGAGCACCACTATGTCAGGAGCAGGAGCCATCCAAGCAGTTGGGCAGCAGCGAGTGAGTCAGAGCTGTTGCATAAGCTGCAAGGTGACAAACTTTGCCTACCACAAACATTCCCAAATCAGAAGTCTTCTCCCCTCCCCAGAAATCATAAGCAGAAAAGATCCAAAGATAATACACGTCTCGGGTTGGTTTTGATATTTTGAGATGCACGTAGTTTATGGTTCCAGGCCGATCCGTAATCTCTAGGGCTAGAAATGCAATTAAAAGGAAAGATGTGTTTGTATGTGTGGGTGGGTGTGTAATATTCTCAGGCTTATGGCCTTAAGAGGAAACAGTAAATAGCATATGAAACTCCATAAAATGGTAAGCGTTGGCAGTTTTGTTCCTCGAGGATTATGCACCAGCCAAAAGAAGAAAAATGTGTTACCTAATAGGATAGACAGCATCTTGGCAAACATGAGACTGGCAGGTATTACGCATGGGCAGATTATGGTCAATGTTGTTTGCTATGATTAAAGTTCATTGCTAGTGTGTGATGAGAAATTTTCAGCAGTGAATTCTGGTTGTTATTTGCAGAGGTTATAAAAATGGAAGCTTTTTTCAAAACCAGTAAGGAGCAAATACTACTTTTCTTCAGTTGCACAAGCTATGCCCCCTTATACCTCCTACAGGTTAGTAGATAAATCAGGGTTCAATATAAACATGGTTGATCTACTCTACTTAAGACCCAGCTATACCAATAAATCAGTATTTTTTTGTTATGTATGTAATATATAAATGGCACATTCACAGATGTCAAATAAGTTTCCCTAACTAAGGAAACTGCTCAACACTTCAGGTCTTAGTAGCAGTGCTTAAGATATAACCCTAATAGCATCAGTGGAGTAGAAACAATTTAGCAGAATAGCATAGACTTTATATAGGGTTATCTTTAGGCTGGTATTTTTAGTCTTCAGTTACTCTTGCTGAATTAATAGAGCCTTCCTGAATATCTCTCTGATTTGAAATCTGCAAGCTTGACATTAGCTTTTCAGCTAGTTCTTCCCTATCATAAACCTTACCTGTTTCCTTCACCTAGCACATACAGAGGGAAGATAAAGCATACAGGATTTGGCCACATTCTCATAAATTCACGGAACATGAGATTTCTTGCTGTGAGAAAAACACCTAAATGATTGCTGCTTTATCTAGTAAAACAAATGTGTCCTTCCCAACAGGGACTATAATTCTTACTGACCTGAATACTTATAGATTTTGCCACTAAGTATCTGATTTTCAGAAGAGCTCAGATCCTACTTCAGCATCTAAATGAAGCTCTTGAAATACTTGGCTTCCAGCTGCTCTTAACAAGGACTAGATGCCCAAATGAGAATACACACACACATACCTTAGTGTCTAAATTGGGATCTTTAGGTGCTAGGCTCATTTAAAGTTGAAGAGAATTGAAAGAATAATGGTAACTTGCCCTTGGAGAATTGCTAAAAAGCCTGGTGCTAATTGCAAAATGAAATGGCAGCTTTTTCATGCTGCCATTTTAGAAAGTAAGTATCTGAAATTATTCCCCTAAATTCTTATTTAGATCCCCTTCTTTAAATCACATGTATATAGATTAAGATGGAGATACCACACTCATGCATACCCATTTTAGATTAACACTGCATAAAAGCCAACATGGGTAATACCAGCTATCACTAAGTAATAAGCTATTTCCACTAAATTGCTGCAGAACTGCTGCACTGAGAGGTGGATGTGGGGAGAAGCACTGAGAGACCATGCCCTGATTCTCTTGTGCTACAAGGTGAATGGTAAGGAAATTATTTGAAAAACTAAATCCTGGTGTACTAGGTTTTTGGTGTAAATATTCTCCTTTTTGTGGAAATGACAAGATCATCTTCTGGGGTAAAGTGAGCTGGTGCTCAAATCCAGGCTAATAAAAGGGGCCAGTGATGAAGGGTTGCAGCAGAAATTGACAGTCTTCCAAGGAAGACAACTAGAATATTTAGTGTTGTAGAAAGCTTCTCATATGTATAACTGGAACTCTTTATTGAAGAGTTGAAAATGAGGGGACGTTAGGATAGTACACAGCAGTTCTGTGATTCTGTAAGTATCAAGGAGAGGCATGTAAGTCTTTTAGCATGGGACCTCTTGGCTTAAATGGAGAGATTTCTGAGACCCTATGTTCTTGTGTAACTGCCTGCGAGGATATTTGCCTGAAGGAGCCTGTTTTGGTCAGTGTTGAGGACAGGGTGGCTGACTGCATGGGCTGCTGCTCCCAGCCATGTTGGCAGCTTGTGTGGTCACTATGTGGCCTTGATTGTCAGATAATCAAGTAGGTACTCAGTCTGATACCTCTTCAGCTTAGCCCTCCACTTCTGCTTCTGAAAAGAGCTGAGCTCCAGGTCAGCACTGAAAAAGTCTGAAATAGATGAAAGTTGGAGAGGAGCAGGAGTGAAAAGAAAGAGAAAATAACTATTTATAATCATCTAATAACTTGGTTGATTTTTATGGTATGCCTAAACACCATTGTGTTGGGACGCGTTCTCAGCTTGGAGAAGGAGGTAATTATATTGTGAGAAAATGCAACAGAGCATATATGTTTGATGTGCATAATAACATGAATCTAGCGTATATGTGAAGATGATTTCAGCTGTCTCATACAGAAAGGCAGCTGGATTTTGGGACTATGCCACCCACTGCCAGGAGAAAAATGCTTGAATCTTCAATACCTTTGATTCACGGGCTTTAGGAGGTGAGAATCATACTGTCACAGCATGTGCCTGGGAAGCATGTTAAATTTCCTACGCCTTGTCCTTTCTCTCTCTCACAGAGTCTGCTTCTAAATTGAACTCTCTGCAGATGAAACTTTGTTTCTGATACCTCTACATAAATCCCCTGTTTTCCATTTTGACAGGAATTTTACTGAAAAAAAAAAGGTTTTTTCCTCTTGTCTCTGCAGCACTGAAGGTTTTGTACTTGTCCTTTCTTGAAATATCTAAGTTAATTTTATAGCTATTGAAGAGTGTAGTGTAAATGCAGCTTTATAACCTTTAACCACAACACAACACCCTCATCTTTGTAATCTCCTCCTCCTGTACCTATTCTTGAAAACTGCCAGAAGCAATGTTTCTTCCTCATAAATCTGAGCCTTTAAGAGAGGTAGCCTTGCATGCAGTTCTATAGCTGAAATAGTCTATCTGACTGATTTTTTTTTTTCAGATAATGCCTTTTTGATGTGTTGCTGGTAAATGGCTTTATTTATAAGAGATTATAGTCACAGTAAAAATCCCTATAATGACAAAAATAACTATTATGGGCAATGCTGGAATTTCCACTAATTTGTAGTTTACCTTTAGCCGCCAGTTAAGCTTGTTGCCACTTGGCTTTTTTGGTGCTTTCTATATACGGACCGCAGAGGGTTTTGTTCTTCCTCTGTCTAAAGCCCCACACCATCAATTAGTACAGGAACACGGGTTCTTCAGCAGTATTTGAATCCAAGCAAACCTAAACTGAGCAATAGTTTGTTAATGCCTACCCGTGTCTGCAGAGAAACCGAGGCTGCACCTGTGTGAAAAAACACCAGCAGCTTTTCATGAGCAAAACGTGTAAATGTAGCAATTACGTAGGGCAAATTGTGAAGGGGGGGTGGTTTATTAGCGACCGCCTTTATATTGTAAGTTCTATGCAGAAAATGAATCATCTGATACAGAATTGGCTCTTCAGGGACCAACATATGCAGATGAGCCCAGATCTGCATTTAAAAGATAAGAAAGAGATCTCTTAGAATACATCTAGAAGAATAACACTGCAAATCGGTGTGGTTTTGGCAGGTAATTAAGGAAAAAAATATCCGTATTTAGATACTTAGGTTCTAGGAACCAAGAACTACACCTTTTCTATATGGTAACTCTGAGACCTGGATGTTTTTTAACATATCTAAAAATCAGGCTGCTGATTTTGATGCCTATGTTCATTTTCAGAGTTTGTGTAGTTGGATGAGCCGTAGGATAATGGTGGAAGCCCCTTTACTGTAGAGAAGGAAGCAGGGTATGTGTAATGGCAACAGCAACAAGCAGATCTGTACCAGCACACAAACTCCCACTGTCAGACAGGTACGGCAAAATATGCTGTCAGAGCTCTGGAGAAGTCCTGATCCAACTGAACACTGAAGGTCTTTCTGTCCCTCTGTGTGTTGAATGCACGCCTTCAGAGTTTTGTTGGCACAGAGCAGCGTGCTTTCCAAAGCAGAGTAATTAATCATAGCCATAGCAAGCAGAAATGGCCACTCGGGGTTAATGAGTGTGTGACAGCAATGAAGTTGTGTGTGGTGGCAGAAACTGTCCCTTGGTGAGTGCTATGGATGTAAACATCCCTCACTATACATTCTGCATAATTGTATGACCAGAGTATTGCCTAGTGTGTCCATTTAAGTTCACATTGGGAAAAAAATGTTTGTTTGTTTGTTTGTTTTTGCAAATGATATCTTTGGAATACTGATATCACCAACACTTTACTTGTCCCTTTCAGTCATGGAACCAGTGCTTCATTACTCTTTGTCCTTTGGCTAGTCATTTTCCTGAATAACATGTTGCTGAGAATATAACCTTTCCCTAAACATTAGATGCTCTGTCTTGTGTCAGTACATGCACAGTGCAAGCATACCTGTGTTCATCAGTCAGCTCAGACGTTTCAGCAAGGGAGTCTAAAGACAAGCATGATGCTCACATCAAAAGGGATGGTGATTGTCTTAGAGATATTTGCAGCTCACTTTGAAGCAAGAACAGTGGCCTGTATCTGCCTGCATAAGAGACCCTTGGATTCCAGGGGTAAGACATTATTCTGTATTTTTTTAATAACTAAAAGATACCGTTTGGAGAACATTTCCCTGTGCTTGCCTCCACATTTTCCCTGAAATATCTTCACCTAGTTTCATTTATAAAATTTTGTGACATTGATCTATAGCTGCTCTGTTGACTTCTACAGAGTCTGCCTTTGACACAGTGACTGTGAACTCACACATTGACCTTAATCCCCAGTCAGGCCAAACAGAAAGATTAGGACTTCAAAATACTTTATGCCTATGCCACCAGACTTTATTAAGAGCATGAGGTTAGGATAAGGTTCTGCTCCACTCTTGGTTGATGACTTGTCTCCTTAAGATATCTCCAAACTTTCAGTTGAGCTATACATTTTCATTTCTCCTTGCTCTGTGCTGTGCTTTATCTGCATCATTAACAGCTCCACTTTTGTTGCATTCCACAATATTTGAAAAGAGGTGGCATCCAAACCTCCTAATCCCATCTTTGCTAGAGGATGAAAGGAGACCTGAAAGCAGTATAGCTGAGGGGAAAAATATCCCAAATTACACTGCTGTATCGGAGTGTGAGAAGGAAAGGCAGAGAACACAGTGCCGTCATCTACAAATCATTTTGTCCCTTCGAGACTGAATTACTTAATGACAAAGTTATTCCTGCCAAGTTCTGATGGCTTCTTGCCTTCACAACATCTGCATTAATCAGTAACTTCACTTGGAAGTCGTTTCTGCAGAGTATTGTTCTTGTGTCAGTCATCAGACAGTGATACCTTGCTAGATGAGAAAGAGCCTCCTTTTATGCAGTTTATTCAGTGGTCTAATTAAATGCATACCCGTGGTTCTTAGACATCACTGGGACACAGCTGAGGTGCACCGGTTATGAGTCCATTAGGTGGTCACAGGATCATTTATGATCATACACTAATAGCACTGAACAAGTACAATAAAGACAAACGTGACTAGAACATGTGTCAGGAGAAGGATTTCCAGCGTGAAGTATCTGGAGTATCATGTGAAGCTTGTTAAGAGTGTTCATTAGAAATGCATTCAGTATGGAAAAGATAAGAAGGGCTTCAAGTAATGGAGAACCTGTAGTAGGTGAAAGTTCTTTCCTTGATTCACACAGCAAAGCAAGACCTGGGGAGATACATGAGTGGGAGAAAGATCAATTTAAGGAAAATTCTGGCCTCAAACCATGTTGGGCTGGACAGCCTGCAGCAGGGTTAGTAAAGGAAAAATAAATAACTGAACTCTCTGTAAGAAGAATAATTAATTCATTCAAGTATTTATATGATGTGGTGCCTACAATGATATAAGTTTGCTCTTAGTAATCTGAGAGATTCTTTCCAATCCCATCTTTTGACTGCCCACAAGAGAGTGGAGTGGTCACTGGTGTGGTGGTATAATCCAATACTTTTTTCCAGCTAGAACACATTCTGTCAGAAGCAGCTGGTTAGTAGAAAACTGGTCTGTTTTCTAACAAAGAAAGAAAAATTAGTCAGGAAGAATTTTACTATTGGTGGTAGAATAGGCACTTGTCAAACAAATAAAAAGAAACCACAACACCCTGACTTTTTAGTTTCAATTCCAGTATTTGGTATCCAATCTACTTAGATTCCAGTATGAATCACAAAAGCCCATGTTTTCTACTGTAAACTGAGCACTGCGCTTTGAAGTGAGTGAGATATAGAAGTTCTGAAGTCTTCCTTGTTAGAGTCACATTTCCACAAAACAACTTGCAGGAAGTTATGAGAAATTATACTTGCATTTTATTGTAAAATACGTGTTCTTTCAGTGCTGATTTACTGAATTTCTCGTAGTCCTTTCCTTACACATCTTCCTTTCATGAACACGACTAGTTCGTATGTCTTCCCTAGAGTTTCTACAACCTCCTCCTTTCTGTGCAAGTGAATAGTGATAATAACATCTCTCATGACAACTTGCCTAATTTATTAAAGGTTTAGAGTTTGTTGGTAATTCGCCAACATTTTTGGGGCGGGGGGTGTAGAGGAAGAAGAAAATGTGGCAAAGGAGATAAATTGAATGGGCTTGGGAATCAGGGTCATTCCAGACTGGTTTTACTGTGTTCCTTCTGTGTAATTTGGTCACTTACGGAAACTAAGAACTCATCTGGAGAGTACAGTGCGTCTGAGGTAAGGTATAGCTGAAGGTTATCCGTACATCACTGCAGACACAGTTTAGGTTGAAGAAGACAAATCTCTCTGGTTTCACACTAACTGGTAAAGACTCAGTGTGCAGACTACCTGCTGAGGGCTGTCTTTGTTAATATGGACAATGTGTTGAATGATGACTTTCTTGGGATGCTTTTTTTCTTATTGAGTGTATTTGTAAATTCTAGAATATTTGCTTAAGATTGACTGCTGTCAAACATTTAGATAAGCAAGTGGTCTAAAACAGCTTATGTCACTGACTAATCCAGGTGCTCTGTGTGAAGGAATTTTGTAGCTATTAGCTATACTCTCATTTTCTCCTTTAATTTTATCCTCTTTAAAGCATTTTTTTTACTGTTTTGTCATCTGTGTCACTACTACTAGTGTATACTACTAGAATCACAGACCCTTTTTTAAATAATTGAATATTGAAGATGAGCTAATACATCAAAGAATGCTGATGTAAAGATTTTTTTCCATAATTTTCACCATACCAGTGCTGCGGTGAATCGACTATTTCATCCGTCTTCCTCTTTAATATCAAGCATAGTAAATTTCGTAGACTAACTGAAATATAAATAAATGACAAGGAAAACCACTTTATGTTGCTAAAAGTGCATACAGACTGGATTTCAGAAATTTTTGTGAATTCATAACTTTTTGTGCGGAACAGCAAGGTATTGACATGTTATAAGTGAGAAAGGAATGATTCCAATGATATTCAAAAATCATAGTAGATCCAAGTTATATAAAAATAATAGCAATTCTTGTGGACTTCACGATTATGCAAAAAACCTTCAGATTCAGGGCTTGGTCTTTGGGTTTTTTTGAAGATCAGGTTATCTCATGCAGTGGGAGCTGAATAATTCATGGTATAATTTAAGGAGATATTCAGTTTTTGCATGAAGAACATACAACACTGTCAACATATACATTTATGTATATGTTTGTATGTATGTGAAGAACCAATACAGAAAAGAAATTAAGTTTTCCATATACCAGTATTCTCTCAGGCATCTCGTATGCTCCATAATATAAGTTGCTTTTTCATGTTCTAATTGTATACAGATTAACTAAATTTACCTACTGAAATATTTTACTTAAAGAGAGGTTGCCACATGAGGTGTTCACACATCAATTGCCTAAAATGCAGAGTTTACACTTCAATAGCTTTGAAAACAATGTCAGTGAAATTGCATTAGTGGACCATTTTCCTTTGTAAGTGTTTGGGGATCAATCGGACAACTTAAACAGGGTATTTCTGGAAAAGAAAAAAGTGTTATGGACCCATAATGTAGCAAAAGAACTACAGTCAAGGTATTTTTAATGTGTTGATAAACCATCTAGTGCTCTGATGTTTGAGCATCAGTTGATAAGCAAGGCTCAGTCTCACTCGTACTTAATTTTTTTTATTCTTTTATACTTTGGTTTTAAGTATCCCAGATGGGCAGAAGTGAGGGAAATGGGTGCTCAAAAACATCGGTTGAAAGTATTTGCACTGAACAAAAAAAGGGACCTGAAATGTTTGGACTTGTTTTGGAGTGCCACCAACACTGATTTTACAGATACGCTTTGACAAGCTCTGGCCACTAATTTTCCACTCCTCAAAGGGAAGGTGAACATGACAGTAAAACAATAGAGTTGTCTTTTAAGATGACTTTTTTTTTTGTTTCCTTCATGCTGTTTATATTCCAGACTATATTCTTTCTGGTCTAAGTTTCCTTTCATAGATTTTAAGTCTTTCTGTTAGAAGAAGTTTTCCAGCTGCTCTGAAAATCAGCCTTTCTGAATACTACTGAACTAAACCCAAGCCCTACTCCTCCTTCAAGATCAACCCCAAATATCGGTCCCCTTTTCTTTTTTTGTAATACCATCTTTTTCCCAGAAGATCAAGCTTTTCTGTACATATGTGGAAAACTTAGAGCTACACCCAGCACTTGAAGAACTTTTCCATAACAGCGATGGCCTTGAGACCGTCTTGTCTTTCTTCCACTCTTGGTCTCTTGGGTAGTGTTTCATGGAAACAGTATGGCCAAAGTGAAATTCGGTGGTTATCCTAAAGTCACTTAGGCTTCTTGTACTGTGGAAAGATGCTGATATGAGTGAGGCAAATTGTTGTCAGGAATAGTTTTAAAAAATAATATGTGTTGCTGAGGTTCAGTCTTAGATTATTAAAGTCTCTGGCAGGTGGTATAGGTGAGAGAATCAGGAAGAATACTTGTGAGTACTGTGCAGCAGTCCTCACTTATATGTATTAATACATTAAACAACATTTCATCAATTTTAAGCACAGTTAGTAATCTCTTCATTGCCTCTTGCTTGTCTACTTTTTAAAAAGACAGGAATAATATGGCTGTCACAATAGGATATTTCTCAGCAAGAAAATTAATCTGCTGTGCAGCCAAACTCTCTCAGCAACATGAGAGCTATGCAAGGCCACTTTTGAGTAACAAATGGGACAGTATTGCACTTGGATGTGTTCAGATGGTATTCAATGAAGTTCAAGGAAGATAAGCCACATCTTAGTAGCAGGAATAGTTGAGATTTGTGGAAGATTAATGCTAGAAAAGGCAGTCTCTTATTTTCATCCGTTTATAATTGATGTGACTGTGGGGCAGTGGAAAAGCACAAGCAAATATACAACAATTTGTCCTATGCAGCAGGGTTATAATTGAAAAAAGAGAAGAGAAAACAGAGGGAGGAAGAGCTAGCTGTTGTTTTTCTGCTTGATTAAGGGAAAAAAAAGCACCCTCTCCTTCCCTTTAAAAGTAGTCCTACTTTTGTCAGTGCATTGCTTTCTGGGCAGCAGCATAGAAGATGGAAAAAGAGGATTTTTCCTCTGTCGTATCCCTTTCTGTTTTTTTTTCTGACCTGCTGAAACAATCTATTTTTGTAAACAAAGCCCCCAGAAGATGCAGTCTTCAAGAAAGAGCTGGGTCTCTGAGGCCCCTCTGGAGCAAGCAGCTCTAAGTTAAATCCCAGATGGCTGGCACGCCTGCCACTATTGAAAATAATGCTTAGTCCTTAAGAAAGCAACTTGAATACACCAAAAATATGGTCATTGTGAAGCTGACCAATTCTTGTGAATGGGATAATTATCAACAGAAATATTTAATCTTTCCTATCTAGTGGAAAATGGGATTTTTTGAGAGATTTAATTTTTCCCTGAAGTAAGATATGCGTGTTTCTAGGTGCTTGTCATAAACTGACCTGTAATACTATTAACTAAAGGAAAATATTTTTTCTCAGCTAGGTAAGAAATAAAATAGCTATAGTTGAAAATGTAAGTGCTACTGGCAAGAATGTACTTTTTAGAATAAAGAGTTTGTGTCCATGTGTGTATGTCCTGATGAATAGCCAGAGCTGTAGTTTTCTGAAGAACCTACAACAGTGGTATGTTACAGCATGACAGTCTTACTGGTTACCAAGGGTAACATGAAGTGTGGGTTTAAAGATATTTCTCTTGGTATTGCAAACATTTTACATTTTCTCTATGTTGATAGTAGATGACATATTGTTTGCACTCAGTTTTTGAGACTCTCTCTTTAAAGGAAGAATGAATTAGTTAATTGGGCATCTTTGAACATCAGGAACAGCTCATGAGAAATTTATACCACCCATTTCCTAGGGTCTCATTCCAGTGCTAACACAAGTTTAAAATAAATAAAGCAAGTTTATATTATAACTGATAGCTTCTGATATGCTTGTACCTGTGTTAATATGATAACTGCAGAGCTTGAATTAAGATATCTCTAAGGGCAAGCTAAAAGATTGCCTAATCTTAATATTGCTGAAAGTAAGTCAGTAATGTTTTTAAAGCTTTTTATTGAGAACTGTCTTTACCCCAGTACAGCGTAATACCTTCATTCCCGTTTTGGCACACTCAGGCTGAATTTTTGTATAGATGGTATATTATGGCTATTATGTATAAATTACAGCATATAAAACTTGTTGTACTTATTTCTATAACGTAGGTACCACTTCTGCATGTGGTCACTTTATGGCATGTTACTATTTTGAATGAATTATCTTCTGCGGAAGGTCAGCCATTTCAATGTCTTTCTCATGACAGGAGCTAGACAGTATTATCAGTTGTAATTTTCAGTTCATAAACTAAACTGCTGCACAACATAACATGTTCTTGTTGGCTTCACCTTGGGTAGATGAATGTTACTCATTTGTTAAATGGTCCTTAGGTGGAGTCTGAGCATTTTCTTTGGAAAGCCTCTGATTCACACAGCACACATGCACTTTCTTGACAGGAGATGTTAGCAGAGAAGGCTGCTCAGCTCCCTTGGGTCTGGGATAGAAGCAGAGGTTGTAATTGGGTGTGTCTTGGAAGGGCCTTATTCCTTATCCTTCACTTAGCCATTCCTACTGGATGTTTCTGTGTGCTTTCCTGCGTAGTGCAAAAGAGTTTCATTTATTTACCACGTCCTGAGACATTCACTTTTTTTTCCATATATACAGTCACTCAATAGCTGTCTCAAGGTTGCACTGTTGGAGCTGGGTATGATAATAAAGCACCCAAGCCAAAGATGCCTCCTTGGAACAGAAGAAAGATACTGATAAGAAAGGAAAAGCCCTTCTCTACATGCTGTATAAAACTTGAGCATTTGACTCTGTCTGCCAATATGTGATCTGGTGAAGGTTGTCACAAGTCCAAAAGAAGGATTTTATGCAGAATTAATTGAAAGACCACACATATTGGGACACAAGAATAACAACTCTGTCACTCCCTGTGTGAACACTTAGGTTCCCAAAGTGCAAGAAAGTAGGATGTCTTGGAGGGTGTTTGCAAGAAAATTGTCAGCTGAGCAGGTAGATTAGGTAAACGTCTCTTATGTTTGGTATAGCTCCAGCTGGATACCGTGACTGTTCATAAATGAGCTGTAATATTCCCCCTTTCTCAACTTCCAATGACATTCCTTGTTCTATTTCTCAGTAGTTCATAGAAAGTCAAAACTATGTATGCTTTCAGCATATGCAGAGGGTTAGCGTTGTGTGTGACCTCTCTCACCTCTTGAACTGTGCTGCAGACCTGGATCCACCGCCATGTGGGCTTCCAATGCTGTCATCTGTGTTCATTGTCAGGGAACACAGAAGTAGAAAGTAAGAGGGAAATGAATGTTCAGAGAGCTGAGTGACACTGTGGGATAAAATGCAAGAAATAATGCAGGGGCAGATTTGTAAAAGAGATGTTTTCTCTGGCTTCTGATAGAAAACAATGTTCCTCTCCAGCTGTAATCAAGTCCACAGGCCAACAAGTAAAGGGCACATCACCAGTATTAATTTACTGGAATGTCCCAGCAGAAGACCAGTATGAAATATTAATCCCTGTGAGAGAGAAATTACTGATGTGACCTTTGACCATGTCAGAAGTGTGTCTGCATGTAGGATTCGTCTGGTGGTTTGTGGACAATTTGGAGTACAGGCAGTACAGTCCCTACAGCTATGAAGTCACTCTGCATCTTCGTCAGAGAGGGTCTTTCCTCTTTTTGTCTCCCACAATGGCATTATTGCTAAGGGTTTTTTTAGCTTTACAGTGGCAGCTGGTCAGGCAGAAAGCATGAAGGAGACCATGAGCTATGTCTTGAACTAGGCAGGTTCAGATATTTGCTGCAAATGTGATTTGTATCAATGAATATTTGGAGAGAAAGGATAAAGAGAGGCTGCTGATGTGCAAGCAGGATGCAGTGTTCCTGACAAAGTCCAATAGAGGAGCAGGTGGGGAAAGTGACATAAAAGCAAGAAACTGCGATGTTTAAAAACTATCATTCACCTTTTCAGGGTGCTGTATGATTAATATGACTACCCAAGTCAGCAAGCGGTGAATGTGTATAATTAATGGTGTGCCAATGATTTATGGATCAAGGACCACTTGCTCTAAGCATAGTCTCATAATTCTAAATAATAAATAATGTAATAATTTATTCGTTTTGGGAGCAGTTCATCAGAAAAAGGGAAGAGAATTCTTCTCGTTGGTTATTTGTTGCATACTCTTCACTCGGGTGTATTTAGTTGCTTATACACTGGCCTGGCAAGGGAGAGAAGAACCTACTGTATGCTATAGTGAAAATAACATTTTTGTTGTTCTGTCCGAATGCTTAAAGATTAATGAAGTCCTCCATGGCTATGGATGTTTCTGTAACTACTGGTTTCCTGGCTGTTTTCCAAAACATGGACTTTAATCTGAGAAAGAAGTAGAAGAAAAATCCTGTCACGTTTTATGCAGATTTCCTGGTCAAAGCAGGTGTAATTGGATGCTGACTACGCAGCCTGTACCAGCGCACTTCAGTGTGCCCTCAAAATCTGGAGCAAAGCTGAGGGAGGAGAAAAAACCCAAAACATAACAGATGCTACCATCATTGTCCTTTTAATCACTGCCAGATTTGCTACCTGTGGGCTTCAGTTGTACTGTGGGCTATGTGAATTGGTGTGACCAGAAGATAAAAGCTTTCATAAATTTTAGGTAAGCGGGAAAATGGCAGTAACTTCTTCATGCCTCATCATCACCTGAAACCTTCTGCAAGCATGTAAGCTCTGGGAGGGCAGAGGCTATCGAGCATCACTTTTATCTATACAGTTCCTGATACAATGGGACTTTGATTCCTGACTGAGGTTTCAAACTGTGACTAAATATTTTATGGTAATTAATATCAAGGCTTAAAATATGCAAATGCATGCAGCTACAGCTCATGCCTTCATATTACCCCAGTGAATTAGGAGAGGGCAATGTGGTGGGAGCAGAGAGGCTCAGTTCATTCAGCTGTTGACCAAACAAGGAAGCTGCAGGTTTTCCATATATTCTCTTTTGTTATTCTTTATGGATTTTTCTGTTATTCCTTGATATTCTCTCATAGCATTGCTGAATGGAGGTGGTCCACTTGTCTAGTCTGCTCTCTACCTGTGCTTCTCCAGGTAGTACAGACGGTGGTCAAGCTGCACCTTCTTTTTCATCACCTGTGGGTATTTTGGATCATTGAAAAATAGTGTTTTTACTGTGGTTCATCTGCAACAGACACTAAAAATATTCCAGGAGTTAGATTACTTGAGTGGTGACATCATGCCAGCACTGTCACCTAGGTAATGGAACTAATTGCCATAGCAACAAGGCTTTATCATTCAGCAGCCCCAACATTTTTGACATTTGGTAGAAACTAAAGATTTGAAGTAGGACACAAATGAAACATATCTGATTGGGCTAAGTCATATTAATAGTTATGAACAGGAATCTTCTGTGCAGAGTAAATCAAATCAGAGTAAATGATATATCTTTTAGAGGCCCATTTACTTCAAATTAAAGTGTTTAATGTAAAAAACTTTCTTCCTCTGGGGAAAAAATAGCAGCATTTAATTAAAACAAGCAGATAATAAACCTGATTGTTTAACATTATTGTACAACCCCTGGGTATTGCTCCCATTCTAGGCATTGTTTGAGACTAAGGAAATTACGAAGTACTTCTAATAAATTTTAGCTGAGCATTATCTCACAGGGTTAATCATATAGCTTGCCAAAATGTGATTGTGATGGGAGCTCTGAAGGCTGGGGACAAAAGTGCCCTGAGCCCTGCCCTGGGGATCTCCAGCCTGCTTGCATATTTCCAGCAGTGCTGGCTCTGCCTCAGCCTTTTTTGGGAACAGCATAACCTCCAGCTACACCTGACACAGTCTAATCTCACTAGGATTAGATCTAAAATTACAAAAAGCCAGAGTGAAGTTTTCCCTTGCTCTAGTCAGTGCAACTTTTGCTATAGAGTCAGTAGACTCATGTTTCACTCTGTGTGTTCTGCTCTTGGTTTGCTTGGAAATTAAAGACTGCAAGTACCCGTTCATTTTATTCTCAGGTCTCTGGGCTATTAGTATTGCAAATTTGACCACGGGCAGCAATGTTGCTTCTGCGGTTGGCATGGAGCGCATCAAGAAGGAATGCAGAGTTTTAGAGGCAAAGGTGAAGGACCTTGTTAGTCCTCCTTGATCCAATAGATGAGGGAGAAGTTTGGATAAGTGTGGACACATCCTGCAAGGTGACAAACGACTATGTAGTTAGCTGAGGAGGCGAGTAAAGACATCTTTGCCCTCAGGCTTGGCAACCTAGTGAGGAGGGCTTTAAACTAAGAACATGAGGGCTGGTGATAACAGGTTACAATTTAATGAGGATACAGGTTGGGATAGCAGGATGAAGTCCTCTTTGGTCAGTCAGGAAATCTGCAGATCATGGACCCTGGTCATTAAGAGACTACTTTAACTTCCCTGCCTGGAAGCACAGCACACTGGGAGGCAAAAATGGCAGGGAGTGTCTGAAGTGTGTAGGGTAATTTCTGAATGCATAAGTTAACATAGTTGTGATGTTCTTCTGGATCTACTCACAAACAAGGGAGATCTGGTTGAGGATGAGACAAATAGTGGCAGTCTTGAGTGTGGTGGACATGAAATGGCGGAGATCAAGAGGCTGACAACAGTGAAGAAGACAAGTAGCAGTGAAGATCCTGGAGCTAAGGGGAGAAGTGTTTGATGTATTTAGGAAACTAGTTGGTAAGATCCTGTGGGAGACAGCTGTGTCTCACCAGTCTTGCTGTTTAAAAACAGCAAGAATGATACTCAGGAAAAGTACAGGTCAATTGGACCTGCTTTGTTTGTACGAATGAATACTCTCAGAATACATTTTTGGACATGTGAAGGAAAAAGAAGTACCACTCATTAAACCCCATCTAGAGTACTACATCCAAATTGTAGACCCCTGCTACAAGAAAGGCATCGGTGAACTGGAGAAAGCTTAGGGGAGGTGACTGAGATGTTTGGGGCAGGATCATTTGCCCTGTAAAGGTGGAAAAACGCTGCAAGAGGCTGCACAGAGACGTCACAGTTGCTCCAGCCTTGAAGGCTTTCAATCCCTGACTGGACAAAGCACTGAACAACTTGTTCTGGATTCGGTGTTGATCCTGCTTTTGAGCAAGAGGTTAGGCTAGAGATGTTCCCAACTGTCTTCCAACAGAGTTATTCTGTGACTTTGTGATTTTACCAGAAGACACAATTCCTCTTTATTCCTCCTAATCTTCCTACCTATATCTAATCTCTTAAAGCTGCATCCCTATAGTGTCTTGTGAAGCAACAACAACAAAGAAATTGGAGAGTTTCTTTTCTATAATAAAGGAGAACGTATCATGCTTAGTTGAAAAGTGGCTAATAACAGAATACAGTGTTTAACTTACATTATATGTTATACTTGCCTATACTGAGGCATGCATTACCATTTTAATCAACTATATTGGTTAAGGCAGAAACAGTGAACAAGTTCTCAGATAAAGAACAGTGACTCACTGTTACTTTCTGCCTCCAACATAAATATTAGCTGCTCTTCAGTACATGTAACTGATCTGTGCTTAGAAATGCAGTACTTGGCAGATAAAATGTCGTTTCTTCCGATTATTTTTCCATGTTATACAGGCTCAGTATTAACTTAAGCTTTTCACTCTGATGGAATTAGATGTAATAATTACTTTTAACATATTGTCTGATTGCTTTCCTTATCAGGAGTTCAGGTTTGCATTCCCACCTTTAGTATCAAACCCTTTCTAATAGAAGATGAGACTTCAGGCAATTAGGCTGGAGGATCGAAATAATCCTGACGATTAATTTTCATTCTAGTCAAGATTGTAAAGACGTAACTCGGCACTAAGAATTTCCCTATGCATCTTGTAAGTTTTTCTCATCATCACCCTTCCAGGCACACTTAGAAATAGATGCTTTGTGGTTTATGTTCTATAACCTCATGGCTTTGGGTCTTGAAAACCAATTTTAAAGGCTCAGAAAAATCACAGCAAAACAGCTGCTTGGTTTTATAAAATATAAATGGTATCATTAAAAATGCACAGATGGCTTCTTGGTGATGCATTTCGCAAACATGCTTAGATGTTGTTCAAAATATGAATTTGAATAAATCTGTGATTAATAATTTTGTAGCTGGTGACAGCAGCTATTGGTGTGAGAGCAGGTAGTCAGATATCAGATGCTTATTTTTCCCTTTTTTGGTTTTACTATGGTTTTGAACAATGTGGAAACATGATGGAGGATTATCACTGATAGAAGTAAAAGTGTAGTTTCATCACAGCTTGAATCATTTCACTCTTTTTATCAAGAGGGTATGGGTGGGTCTGTCTTGCTACATTGTGCTGCACTCACATGAAAAGAATAAAGAGGAAGAGATGCTACCACCTTCATAACGTGTGCAGAATAATTTTGAGTCACAGACATTTGAGTGAAAAATACCCAGTATTTTGTAATATACTTGAACAATAATTGCCTTAAGAGGGGAAAAAAGGGTCCTTCATTGAGTGCTGGTAGGGATTTCTTCTGTGATTTAAGCAGTCCCCGAAAGGAGGTTGTTTATTTTGGTTACGCCACATGACAAGAATGGTTTGAAAGAAGCGATCGAATGCTTTTCCTTGCATACTGATCGTTCATTATATAGCTATCAGTAACTGCCTAATAAAACTAGTCCAAAATAAATCACGCTTTTTTAACTGCTTGGTAAAGATTGGACAACACTTCAGTGCAGTTCTCAATACAGTAGCACTTTACAAAAGCAATCTATACTCTAAGCGCTCATTGCTGTTACCAATTCGTTAAAGTGTTAAGTTAATATATTCAGGTTCCTTTATTGGAAAGTGAAAGCCAGTAACAAAGCCAACAAAGATGCATGTGTCTGATTATACCATGCCAGAAGTAAATAATAGAGCGTTATTCAATCCATGGCACAAGTAATGGATTTGGGATAGCAGCATACATCCATTTGAAAAGTGATGGAGATGTCAAAATGAAATATGCTATAGTCAAAAAGTACAAACTTCTAAAGTAAATGATGATAAGTTCAAGACCTATGCCTGTAATTTTGAGGTTCAAATAAGTCTTATTTGTTTCATTAAAAAAAAAAAAAAAAGTCTGGCAATCACATTTTATTCAATCAAAATGTGGAGTTTTAGTGAAATGTTCACAGGATTTTCCAGCATGTGCCTTGTATCTGTAAAACTTAGAGCAATTGGAGACATGTACTTGGAAGTGAGGCAGCACAGACAGAAAAGCATGCACATTTAAAATATTTTGTGTTAACCAGAAGTGATCAACTTGGCACTGATGCTTCAGGCATGTTTGGGTTAGATTTCATTGAAAATAACTGCTAATTAATAAAATTCGGTGCTTCCAAACATTCAGGCCTGGAAATCTCAGTGCAGGCATATGAAATCAATGAGTGAAAACTCTGTATGGAAATGCTGGTCCTGAAATCCAATACAGTAGTCTCTATTCAATTAATAGTGTTTTAGCTGCAGTAAAACCTGGACACAAGGCCTGCAATACATTACCTGAGTAAATTTGCTTGATAAAGGAAGTGTGTGGAGTCTGTCCTGTTCTTTGCAGCAATGATGATGGGAGAACCTGCTTTTGAGTATCATGAGTAGTCTGACTGTTTGCTCATTGGAGGCCTGTATTTATCAGGCTGATCCACACCAGCTTCAGCCAGTGCTGCAGAGTTAAAGGCTTTTGGCTGCCCCTTTTATGGGTAACAGGGGTAACAGTGGACTTACTTAAGGAAGGCTTCTGGAATCTAACTCTAAGATCTCATTCGTCTGCTGCCTCACCATCACCTCTTCCTCTTGCAAACATAGTGAAGAGGTAAAGAAAGGACAAAAGGGCACGATCTTAAGCTCTGCCAGGGGAAGTTTAGGTGGGATATTAGGAAGAAATTTTTTACAGAGAGAGTAATCAGGCATTGGAATGGACTGCCCAGGGAGGAGGTGGATTCACCGTCCCTGGAAGTTTTTAAGATGAGACTGGGTGTGGCACTTAGTGCCATAGTCTAGTAACCTTGGCAGTGTTGGATCAAGGCTTGGACTTGATGATCTCAGAGGTCTTTTCTGGGCCGGTTGATTCTATGATTATAAAATGGAATTGGAATAGAAATTCATCTGCATGAGAGGGCCACATTTTTGTGTAGCTATGACACTGATGGACAGGGTTTAGTGGTGGACTGGTCAGTGTTAGGTTTACAGGTGGACTTGATGATCTTGAAGGTTTTTTCCAACCTAAATGATTCTATCGTTCCATGGAGTAGTGAGTGGAAGATCAGGAAGTCAAGTAATCCATCTCCCTACCATTCAGGTCCAGTCACGCCCCCGTGGCTCAGTGTAGGTTTTCAACCCAGTCTGTGGGGGAATTTTGGCAGACTGCTGACAATTCAGAGGTGCCACATGTTACTTGGCTTGCACAGAGGAATATGGATGTGCTTCCCTCCCATCAGAAGATAAGGAGAAAATGCATCCAGCTATATGTGCCATGGCTGCAACTGACAGGAGGAATGCATGTTCTAGAGGGTCACACATGTCCCAGGGACTGTATCATCCCTTGCCAACTAGATGACAAGCTTGTACAGAGTTGAAAGAAGATGTAGAGTCCTGGTAAGGCAAGGGGGTTAACATAGCAAAAGGAAAAGTGTAGTGTACCAAAAATCTGATGAAGGGGTTACAATAGATAGGTCAATAAAGGGATGCTGGTGGGAATTGCTGTATGTTATAAAAGCATGGCAGAACTTCCATCAGTGGAGAGGAACTGCAGATATGAGGAACCTAATGAGCACTGAGGAAAGGAGTCTAAAGTAAGAAAGTATAAGGAGAGGAAAAGTGGGTTTTAGCTTCTATGGGTAAATTGGTGTTTTAATGGACTACTTCTCTGAATCTGTTACTAAAGATCTTGAGATGGAATTTCTAAAAATTCCATAGATAATTAAGCATCTTTACTGCTGAAAGCTTTTCCTAATATCTACTCTTGCTGTAGTTGAAGTTCATTAGCTTTTTACAATCTTCCTTTGACACGGGTAAGAGCTTTTTACAGTGTTCTTTTGCATAGATGAACACTGTTACATGCTGCCTCTTAGCATTTTCCCTAAACCAAACTAGCCCAGATTTTTTCAGAAAACAGATCTTTTTCTCACTCACTACTTTTCCCCAAGTGTTCCATATCTGCTGAGAAGTGGTAACAGCCAAAACTGAATGCACTGTTCCCACAGAGGCCTTGTGAGCCCCAGGGAGAAGGGAAGGATTACTTTACATAACTACTTTACTAATTTAAAACTTTGCATTTGTTTCTTACCAAATATGTTTGCAGACCTGTCATTTTAACAGATATTCTATGTTTTATCATCTGATTGTACGTGAATCATGGAGGGGATACAGCCCTCCACAGTGAGGTATTGCATGGGACTGCACTCACAGTGTGCACTCTCTGGGTGCATAGACTCTCTGAATATTTTTCAGGACACCTTGGTTTCCATCCTCTAGCTTCATTTATGCTGTTTCTTACATTGGTTATGAGAATGTTATAGGGGATAAGGTCAGAAATCTTACCAAAGTCAAGATATATGGTATCTATTGTAATTTCTCACTAAATACAAGCCATTTACCCTACCAAGGAAAGAAAGTAGATTGGTCTTACAGCTTTTTTTCCTAGTGACTGCTTGTTGACTGTTTCTAGTCTTCCTTATTTTTTCTTTTAATTGCTTATACTTTCTTGACTCTTTTTTTTTCTTACTAGTTCTCCAAGAGCATAAATTGCGTGGTCTATAATATTCTTTTTTCTACTTTATGGTATAGTAGCATTGCCTTTATCCTTTTGCAGTCTTTTGGGTCTCCAATTAATTTTCAGAAATTCTCAAAGGTAACCAGTAGGAAATCTGAGACTTCTTCAGCCAGTTGTACAAAAGTGTTTTACGAGAAATTTAATCAGACCCAGCCACTTGGAAAACATCTAGTTTATCTTTATCTCAGAATTCATGGCACTGCTCTGAGAGATCATTCGTCCTTATCTATAGGTGTTTAAATAAGTAAGCACCTTAATTACAGCTGACCTTTTTAATAAAGAATGAAACAAAAAGGCATTGATGTTGAGATTAAGTTCACCATCTCAGCTTTCTCTGTTACTTCTGGTATTAGAGCCTATCTTATGCTAACAACTGCATCATCCCTAAAACAAAGAGGAATAAAGGACCTCAGAAACTTCCCAGTCTCTCTGAACCTCTGGCACTTAAAACCCCATCCTATTGGTTTGGATCAAATTTTACTGGGGGAATAACAAGTATAGATGGAATGTGTTCAAGGACTTAGTATTATTTTGAGTCATTTGAGACAGGAAGGGTAAAAGGGGAATATGGGGATGTTTACTGGCAAAGTGTCAGTTGTGTCCCCAGTGGTACAGGTAATGTGAGATTGGCACCAGACTCCCAAGTCTCAACTGCAAATGGCTCTAAAGGACCTCTACCTTGAAAAAAAAAGTAATTTTTTTTATGCTATCTTTTTAAAGGTTTTTCATGCTCTGACATAAGAGAACATTAGCTACAATAAAGAATATCAGTAAGCCTGAGTCATAGATGGGAGTATGATAGGAGTATTAAAACAAGACTCCATAAATTTTAAATGTTTTGGCAAATCAAAATCAGCAGTCAAAAACTCTGTAGTTCACTGTGCAGTATACAACAAGGGATTATTCTGATGCACTGACATACACTAAACACATTGTTTTCCCTTTAACATCCACAGCAGTCTCCCAGTACAGATTTTGATAAAAAACCTAAATAAGTGTGAATTCTACCATTGACAGAAAGGCCAAAAAATGCAATAGTTACATTTCTGAGTCATGCATGGATATGCCTTTTATTGCCAGGGGTATCTGGTCACCAAGTCAAATGGGAAAATCTCACAGGATTTCTGTAATACCAGAGGAAAACAGCAAGTATTAGCTCTGACATTTCTTTGAAAAAAAAAAAAAGCTGCAAAGGCCTTTAATATGACTTTATCATCTTGAATAGCTCCTTCAGGAGTTTGGACTTCTTAGGAGGCTGCAAGAAAGCTGGAAACATTGAGGGAATTGACAGAAATGTAGCACTTGGGACTTTCTTTAGTGCATTTGTGCTGAACCAATAATTTTCAAGAGTAATGTTTTTGGAATTATTATTGTGCACAATAAGAAAAATGCTTTAAAAACACATATATGTGTATGTGTGGGAAGAAATCCTATTCCAACTGAACTCCTCAATCTTTTGCCCTTACTGCACAAATTGACTTTAGAGAAGAAATATTCAAAGGCATCTTCTTGCAGTGATGTCTGTTGTCATCCCATCATAGATAAGAAAGGCCAAGATTTTCCTCACAACTTCATGATGTAGGATGCTGGGAAGGCTGAATTCCAAACTTGGTTGATGCCCTGAGTCTGCTGAGAGGCAGCCCTGGTTGCTTGGAGAGCAATGATGCTTTCGTCTTCTTATCCTCCTGCCCCTGAGCTGCTGCATCTTCCTGGTAGTGTAGCTCCAACACATCTGTCTGTAGGATTACAGGCTACTGAGGACCTTGCTCAGTCCTGTCTGTTTCTAAGGCATGGAATAGCTGAGGAAGGAAAAAAAGTTCACGTGTAAGCAGTATTCCAGGCTTCTGTAAAATGTCTACTGTTGTGCCAGATGGGAAAATATTAGTTAAACTTATAGTAACGTAATTAAGTTAGGATGGAGATTGATAAATGAAAATTATAAAGTGATGGTGAAAGGTTGTCTAGAGGAAGCTGGCAGAAGGCCATGGTAAAAAGGAAACTGTTAGAAAGTGTCTAGCAAAGTGCAATTGTCAGATTGGATCATAGTCTGATTTAATATTTTCATCAACAATCTCAATACCAAAAAGCAGGTGTGAATTAATGATATTTTTTTCTGGTGATGTAAATGTGGGACATATTAATAATAAAAATGCGAATTACCATGTTATATAGAAATAATTAGATGACCTTGAGATCAGGAACCATATAAATGTGATGGAACATTATAGTACAAAATGAAAAAAATATGCATTTTGGGACCGTGAACAAGAATTTCAGGCATTAACTAGTGCTTGAGCTGTGAGCAGAGAAGAAACCAGGTCATATGTTTTAGTCAGCTATAATGTAGCTATGAAAAACCTCACTGGGGTCATAAGTTATTAAATTCTTCTTTGGATGTAGTGACTTCCATGCTGTGTAAAAGGCTCTGGTATGACTGTATCTGAAATACTGCATCTCTATGTATAATCTCACAAAAATTACTTCAAGATGGAATGAGTGAGGAGGATATGATGCTTTTAGCAGCCCATCTTATGAAAGGAAATCAAAAGTGTGATTTCTACAGGTGAGAAAAAACAAAGGTTGAGAAAGATATGACAGTCATCTACAGATTTAGCAGAGGAGGAGACTTTAAAGAAGGGAGGACGAGGGAAGAGAGCTCTTCGAGCAGAAATGGCAGCACTGACACAACAGCATTTTCATATGGAAAAAGGGGGAAAAGTTATGAGAGATTTCCTGCAGTACAGATAGCATGATTCCTGCGACTCATTTTTAAGATAGGAATTGATGTGTTTTAATGAAGAGTTTATTAAACCCTGTTACTTTGTACAGCATGGGGCTGCAGGTAGATGATTGCAGATGTCCCTCTCACTCCTGTGCTTCAAGCTTCACTGTGGAAATTGCCATTCTCTCCACTGCTCCCTTTTTTTTCACTTCCTCTCTGCTTGCTCCCATCTCCAGAGCTGCCCCAATATATTTTATTTATTTTATTTGCATTGCTTATCCTGCAGTGGACATGGTTTGACTGGTTTTTTTTCTGCGATAAACTTGCCTTAGAAAGGGGACAAAAATTCCTGCACTTCGCTGAGCCTTGTAGAGTCACGTGAAAAAGCTGTACTCACTGTTTTGCCTGCTTTTTAAATAGGAAAGAAATTCTCCTTCACACTGGCTTTTCAGTTCATGGACAGGAGGAGAGAGAAGCATTGAAGGTTTGAAGCAGAATTTAGAAATCATACTATTCAATAAGTCGGAACTCTGATGTTTTTGTGTAACATCAGAGAAAAGCTCCCTGTATTAACGTTCAAATAGGTGCATAAAGTAGTTATTGTTTTCCTGGCCATACAGAGTATGCTGCCATATGCTCACAGTCAGAAATGGCATGAGGTACTATTCATAATGGTTTTTATTTATGACAGTTTCTGGGATCCAGGGCTCTAGCTATAATGGCTCAGCAGGTTTCCACAGCTCAGCTGTGACTAGACCTAATTCTGATTCATTCAGACTGTTCCTGCAGGCAAAGGCAGTAGCAAATAGAAAAGATACTGCTGATAAATTGCAGATAGAAAAAATATAAAATCAATATAACAATTATAGCTGATCCAATCAGAAACAAGTAAAGAAATTACGAGAAGTTGAAGAAAGAACATGGGAATAAAATCCACCATGATTAGTACTAAGTGTGTAGTGCTTATCGCAAGAGAGTCAGATACTTAGATATTATGCAGCAGGACAAAAGAATACAGAAAAAATGCTGCTGAGGAAGAAACTATGTACACTTAGAGCTAAGTGTCTTGCAGGGGCAGGAGTGGTTTAGAAAAGTACCACCCATGGCATCACATTCAGTGCTGTCTTGCACCTCTTTTCCCATCTCCACTGTTGCTTCTGTGGGATTTTTGCAGTCAATTGCCAGCTCAGTAGTCAATAAATTGCCAACTCAGTAGTTAAAAAGATAAAGACTACTAAGAGGTTTTGCTCTTCCCAAACATAGCATCCTCTGCGTGCTTGCTAGGTTACAGAATGCGAAGCAAGCCATTCGGAGCTGGGTTTGAACGGACATCAGCCCTTGCCACTTTCACAAACTCAGCATGTGGCAAAGGAGTATTTGTTAGGAGTATTTGTTGTTTCAGCCAAGGACTTAGCAAGTCCTATCTAAATTTACTGTTACTTTGCAGGAGGAACTGCAGCCTTTCAGGAGTTATAGGTAGGGGAAAGAAGGGGCTCTATTGCACCAAGTGATGGCATTCACATCAGCAGGACAAAGGCTGAGGGACACTGGGAGAAAACTATGCTGAAGGAAAATGCATGTTGCCTCTGAAATGTTTTTGTAGCTCTTTTGAAAAATTGGAAAAAAACCACGTCATATTTGTAATATGTTTAACATGATCTTACCTGTGTTCAACCAATTTTGACTGCAGTTATGTTTAATTGAATAATTGTTTATCTAGCAGAGAATAAATCACAGCTCACCAGCAGCAACTTGTTCAGAAGCCCTGAGAGCTTGCTTAGATAGGAATTTACAAGTTAAAAGGGTTCCCAAAAGTATGCTCCCCACATCTCAGCCAATGTCCTGTCTGTTCTGTTCCCCAGCGTGGTTGGTTCCTGTCTATCAGAAGGAAGGACTAGTCCCTCCCTAGGACTAGCTTGAGGCCTTTTGGCAAAATCACAGGTTATTTCTGGGCTGAACCCCAAATGCCCTTAGTTCCCTAGGTGCCCTTACCTGTGCAGGTGAAGCCATGATGTTCTTTTCACTCAGAGCAGATAAACTCAAACAGCAATTGTGTTATCTTAGCATTCCAGTGGACACAGACCTTTCCCCTCTCACTCCAGCATAAATGAGTATATGATAAGTTCTCTATCACTGCAGGACTCTGATCCAGGGGAAGTCATGGACCTCAGGGAAGTCACAGGATCTCGCTTGCACCCTATGTCAGGTACACGTGCACCGAGATCCAGTTGCCCACCCTGGATATTGCTTGACTTCCTGCTGGGGCAAGACCTGGTTATGCAATATCTTGTAAGTCCTCACTTCTATCCTCAAATAGGTGTTTGAGCAGAAGTAGGAAGCAGGTAGATACTCATTCCTTCTTCTCTCACTGACGTGTGTGATGAAGATGGTTGGATACTGACAGTTTTTCCTGCTGGTCACCCTTTAGGATAGTCAATAACCAGGATGCCAGTTTGACTCCTGATCTACTGCCGTAGCAGCAAGCTTCCTTAGAGCTTACAAAAAGCCCAGAATTTAGAAATTGCTCTTGAATGTGAAACACTGTATCTTTTCAATGGACGCTTGAATTTAGCTGAGCTCAACATGACGTGGCACTTTACTGCAATCCAATCATGATAGCAAAGAAAGAATTTTGTCTGTGTTGCCTGCCATGTAAAAGTAAACTTTGACAAGTCACAGATGCCTCATTCTATAAATTCCTCACTAAATTTGTGTGAGACCTGAAGTGATGGAAACAAAACAAGTGGTTTTGGTTGTCTGGAATCTGTGTGATCAGCTGGGATCTGCAGAGTCGTTGCTTCCCTGCAATAAGTGTCCCATTCCCAATATCAGCAGCCAAGTGCAGTTGAATGTGATTCGTATAAGGGAAGAAAAAAAAATTTGTCATCTCTGCAATACATGCAGTTGTTTTGGCTGAGTTCTGATGAAATGTCACTGTGGGTTTTTTCCCCCAAGCTGCTTCAAAGAGGCTTATACACTCTTAATTTCAAGAGCGGAACTAGGTCTCGTGGGACCTTGCAATTTTTTTGCCACATAACTCATGTTGTGGGATCTTCTGCCAGTCAATCTACCAGCACAAACAGTAAGATTATCAAATGTAGTGTGTCTTCAGCTGCTTTTTGAAAGTAGTTGAAATAAGGGTTAGTATTATTAGCTCTTCCTTCTGTTAGCAAAATGGAGGAAAAAAAATTGACTAATATCTAAAACTTGTACTCAAATTCACAGAACAAAGTGACACAGACCCTGGTCTGGCTTCTTCCTCACAGTAAGACAGAAGGTGCCATTCCCATGTACTCGCCTGGAGACGCCACTCCTTGGATTTTGGATGACTGAAGTGAGGGATTCCTCCTCATCTGCCTCCAGGTGTCAGATTCACCAAAACGGAAAAGGTATAAAAACAGTGTTGGGACCACCCCACAACCTTTATCTTAGCTCCCGACACTTGCCATGCACCGAGAAAGGAGCTGAATGCTCCCACTTCGCTCCAGGCAAACCTGGCTGCCAGGGCTGCCTCCAGACAGGAGCTGTACCAGGACTCCCCCAGGACCAGAGCGCTTTTTTTCTTTCGTCCCACACTGTGGGCTGCAATGTAAAAGCTATACCCAGGGCTCAATCTGCTTACTTCAAACATCCAATATCCTTGCTGCTTTGCCAGGGAGGATTATACATTTTTCACAAAGTGAGCAAGTATGCTTTCAGAGAAAAAAATATTTCCATGGCTACAGATCCTTCTCATGCAGTAGAATGGCTTAGGCAACTCAGCTAGCAGAGAGCTAATAAAATGAGAGCTTCCCATCTAATTAGATGAAAGGATGGCTGGGTGTTTGATGTCAGCTTTCTGGTTTACACCTGAGACCCCTGGAAACTGTCTCAGGTGGCCAGAGATGCTGTCAAAGTTTTTATTTTGCATGAAGATCACATTCCATTTTTGATCCTGTAGGTTTTTGCTACTGCACTGTACACAGAAGTGGTCCTTGTGCAGTTTTGTAATTGCAGTTAGTCCATATGCTGTTGTGCGTTCATATCTCACGTGTAAGAAAGCTTACCTGTTATGCAAACAGAAGTTTGACTTACGTTGCTGGCATGGGTATGAAAGTATAAAATCATAGAGGATCTGAGCAGTGCTAAAATACCAAAAGACATTTATCTCTTTGTGCAATACTTTTGTGAAGTACTGGAATTAAGGACATGGTGTTAACAGAAGATAATGGTGCAGGGAATATCTGGCAGGTAGTTTTTGTTATCTATAGGGCCCATCCTCCTGATGCCTAGACTTTCATATTTTGTCTGAGATTTTCTGTGACATGTATCATGAGAGTAACATAAAATTTCCTTTCTTCTACCTAAGCTAAACTGTAGTTTGTCTATAGGTAAACTGTACGAGTTCAATATATAGGACTATGAGACTGTAAACAGGCTTTTGTTTTTTAAGTGTCAAATTCTTGTCGTTCTTGGTTTAATCACTTTTACAGCCATGCAGACTAGGTAAATAGGAGGAAGCAGTCAGAATTTCTGTTCATCTTTAAAACTCTGTCAAATATTTTTTAAATACTTCTGGTCATTTCTCTTAATCCTGCCATTGTAATGAACCTAAGATGTCTCCCCTTAATTTAATGAGGTGAAGGCATTTCTTAAGGATTAGACACTAATGTGACGTGTATTTGTAACTTTAAAAATATCTAGCAAGCTAGAAAGAAATTCTGTGCTAATTGAAGGACAGCTTCAGTAAAGATAAAATGAAATAATTCTCTTAATGATGTATGTATGAACCAAAACAGATGGAAGAGACATTTCACCAACATTTTCCAAGTACTAGTAAGTAAATGTGACAATATTAATTTGGGTGAAAGGACGTGATTAGTACCCTTTGACTTTTTTTATAGCAGATGAATCTAATGTATCCTATTTATATGACTGTGAAGAGCTTCCAGTCATATTGTAAAGATTTCTAAGGGCCAATTTGAAAGAGATTGCACTACAAGTGTCAAGTTGACAAGCTCACATCCTCTCCTTGATGTGAAGTGCTAAGTTCATGAAGATGTCAATGTGTTGCCTTGCCAAGTCTCCCAGCTGGAGAGTAATACTGCATAATAGTCATGAGACTTTGAAACCAGCATTATCAGTTCAAGCATTGCAGGGTTTCATGGGGAAAACCACAGCACGAGAAAGTAATTTTCAGATAAGTTACATTCGGTGGCATTATCGGAATTGATTTCACATTGCTGGGGCGGATGTACAAAATTCACGCTTGCTCTTTCGAGTCAAATAATGTTCCTGGTAACGTTCAGTGGAAGCTTTGCCTGGGCTGGCAAAAAAATCATGAACTCAAAGCAATTTCAGGCTGTTTCAGGAGATGTGCATACATTAGCACATATGAGTAGTATGCCTATACACATCTCAGTTCTAACATTCTCCTGGTTTTCTTACAATGTTAGTCTGAGCTATGATCAGCAGGGGTTATCTGAATTGCTGCCTTCTTGATTAAAATGAATGAGGAAAGATGGGCCAAGCATTAACATATTTCAAAAACTCTTGACAGCTGGTCTGAAAGTGCCTCCTATCTTCTCAGTCTGAGTAAAACAGTGTCTGAGTCAGGGCACATTGTGAAGTCAAAGCGCATGATGGATCCAGTCTTTTCCCTCAAAACAGCCCCTAAAATTAGTGGGACGGTATGGAAGTGACAACTGAAAAGGTATAGAGCTGATGTGATTGGGTTCACTTGTGATGGGATGTCTTTGTGTGGTTGCTTTTGAGAAGTGCTGTGAAGCTGTGTTGAGTGTGCCTATCTTTCTGGATAGGAGCCCTCGCCCTCTTAATAACACTTCTGTACATCTAATGAATCAGTCAATCAATACCAGCTTAAAGAGCTGTGCTTCTGAGTGCTAACCATCTTTTTTTACTGCCACAGTGGTGGTGTTTTCTGTATGACATTTTTGCCCATGTTTTTAATTTGTATTTGGTAAAATACATATTCTTTTGAAGTGAATACCTTACAATAGGCAGCTTGAAAGCTGCCACCAGGCTTACCTCTCTCTGAGATGCTGCCTGCTAAGCAGAGGAAATTGTCCAGCTTGTCAATGCAAAGCAAATAAGGTAATGTAAGTAATTTAAGTCCACAGTGAGACTCTTGTCTCCCTTGGATAGTGACCTTAAAATGTTTGAGCTGTTCCACATCAGATTCACCATGTCTAGAAAAAAGGCTCTGACTACTGCAGTGTAGCTCTTTATCCTTTATCCAAAAGAGAACATATTGGTGGCTTTTCCATGCTGATTAGGCCAACATGAGTCATCCTCAGATCTTCTGGGGTGACCATTGCAAAAGCACTGCTAGACTGTGGTTCAAAGGTTTTTACCTCTCAAAAAGGTCAAAGGAGAAAGCCCAGCACCCAGCAACATCCTTGTGCTCATTGAAAAGCCTCTACCCAGCTCCCAGACCTGTCTTCTGGGACTTAAAGGAGGATTCTTGGAGTCGGGCAGTGTCCAATGAATACTCTCATTCTTCTCTTGAATTTTCCCATTTCAGCTTTTTGCTTTTCCAGCCAGTGGCCCTTGGAAACCACAGTGCCTGACTGCCCTTCAGCACTGGATGTATGCATCTTTGCAGTGTGTCTGGGAGGCAAAGAAATGTTAGCTCCACCAGAAGAGTCTAAACCATGACACTCAGGGTTTTGATGCCTGAAGAATTGGTGTTCACAGTTTTCCATGCAGCAATACTCCTTTGTGCATTCAGTCAGCAAGAGGTCCTTATGCTAAAATTATGGCTTGACAAAGAATACCAAAACACTTTAGAAGCTGGATGAAGGCTTTTCTGCTAACCTTGTAGCTCTGCAATGCCTGAGGCATTGAAATGTAAAGCTTTATATCTGTACTTTAACCAAGAGACCATCCAGCCTCTCCTGGATATAGCAAGGAACTTACTCTGGTTAGGGTTTTTGAGTGGTTCTGTGATACGAATATCCATTCTTAAATTTGGTAATGTACCATGAGATTTCCTTTCATAAGATTTTCCCCTCACTCTGGTCCAGTCTGTCTTCTATGTAGCTTTTGGAGTTTTGCTGGAAGTATACAAAGCAGCTAATATAATCACTGGCACAACTTCAGTAACACATAGAAGATTCTTGTCTAATTTGCTGGAGTAGTATTGAAAACAAGGAATAAATGTAAGGAATTAAGCAAAATGAATGATTACTTGTCCTCACACAGATTCAAGTTAAAATACTGAACATTATTTCACTTGAATGTGCTTCCCTCGATTTATTTGTTAAACATTCCATGAGAATAAATTTGATAAGCTGTACTCAAGGTTGGTGAGTTATGAAAATGGAAGTTTCATTGCTGTCCCGGTCCCAGAAGACAGTATCTTTATTACCTTTTTACTTCAGATTCTGCGAATAATATTATGTTTAAAAACATAGATCAAGCAGAAAGGCAAGTTTTTATGTGAAGTGTGCTGTTTTTAAAAGACATAGGAAGCTGAACTGCTTTTCTTCATATGGCTTTGAAAACCCATTAGAAAAACTGAAATTATTTTCTGCCTGTGCATTAAACCCTTGCTGCACCTTGTTATGATACTGCATGCTGGAAGACTCGCATTTATGTGACCTATAAGTTTTCTAAACCACCTGCCTTAAAGTAGTTCTGCTAACCAACATACACACGGCCTCAATTTTTGTGGTCTTATGAGCAACACCCAGGGTGTCAGGGAGAAGCCTATTAGCCACTACCTAAGCAAGAATGATGAATGCCCTCCCTCCTGAAATCACCCTGCACCCCCACCATGGAGCCATTTGCGAGAGCACCACATGCATACACACACTCTAAATGCATCTGCACCTTATGAGGCACTGACTTCCTAATGGAAACTGGTTTTTAACATGAGCAAAGGCTAATCCATAATTTACATACTTGGGAAAATCAATCAATAAACATGCATGTGACAATGGGATTTTTGACAAGAAGCACTGCAAAATCTTATTCACCTCCTCTGCACAGCCAGCAAATATACATCAGGGAAACTGTTACTTTTGATGTAGACATGTAACTTAAATAATGCTCAAATGACTGGTGCAGGCATTGGCTACAGAGGATAAAAAGGAAAGCTGGATTAGCTAAAAATAGTTGTATTAAAAAATCAGTGTATTTTCTTCCTCGAGGAGAAGGGGGAAAAAAATGAACCCACAACTCTAATCTTGGACTAGAAGACTACAGGTAGAAAAGTTCAGGTCTTGCCCTTCTCATTTTTGAAAGACACTTTTCTAGTTCAAAGGGGCTTTGGTTTAGCTTCAGGGAAAATATCAAGGATTATAATTGGAAGACTTTTCTAGGTTTTCCTAGCTGGATTTCAGAAATACGGTATGTACTTAACAAAGCCACACACAGAAAAAAGAACAGAGCAACTTTGAAATAAACCTTTCATTCCTCCTGCTGCCATGCAGTCTGTACCATCACCCTGCATTTTCCCTGAGAGGGAGGAGCATGGAACAAGGCATGAAAGGTTTTGGAAAATGGAGAAGTGCAAGATTAAAAATAAATCAAAAAAAAAGGAAAGCATGTCGAGAGAGGTGGATTTATGCCAGCTCCTAAATTCTCCTCCTAAATGGGTACGTCTGGAAAGATTTGTCTGTATTTCATGGGATATTTCTGCAATTAATTGCAGCACAGTTGATTAGAAATGTTTGTGGAGATCTAAGAAGGTGGACACCAGAAACAGCTGATTTTAACAATCTGCCTATCTATGCTATGCTCTGAGCCTCTCCTCACTGAAAGCCATGGGGAATGAAATGCTGGCCCTACTGCAGTCAGAGGAGAAGTGTGACTGACTTGAGGGGTTGTGGTGTAGGATTTCACTCTGGGAAACACTGTGTAGACTGCCTAAACATTTGTGTCTATGCTTTCATAGAAGACACACAAGTCACTTCAGTTTTTTAAAAAAGGCTGAAAAAGTTGAGAAGTACTACAAATGATCGTCCAGAACCACTTATTCACACTTTACTAGTCACTATAAAAACATTTTCTTGAGTATAATTTCATCTGTTTGCTGTTCAGGGTTAAAAACGTACTCTTTAAAAACTCCTGATGCAAGGCTTTACAGCATTCCTGAGTCCTCAAGAATGAAGGGAGTGATCAGCTGGTCCTTTCAGTCAGGTTAACTGTTAAAGATACAGCAGCCAGAACCCTCGGCTATTTCCCAGCTGGTCACTTCTGTGAAACCATCCGACTCCAGTGGTATTCCTTCTGCTGAAAAATGCATTTGCCTTTTGACATTTTAGTGATAAAAACCTTAATTTTTATGCTAAACCCTGGATTGCCCGATAGTTTGACTTCACCTGTGTGTTCTTCTGTGGGACCACGAAGTTCAAATGTTTGTGAAATGTTGGGAACTCGTCATTCAAGAGGGTTTTGATGATGACATCCACAAGCAAGAAGCTTTAGTGTTTGAGAATCTGTTCTTCTGACGTTCAGAAGAGTAGTGGGAGTTGGGGCTTGTGGGTTTTATTCCCTGCTCTACCACTGATTTGTTATTTGCTGAAGACACAGAGTGCCTTGTTGACAAGGCTCATGATGTTTCATGTTTTATTCTGAAAGCGCTGGTTCCTACGTTCGCTTTACAGGGTATCTCTGTTTGCTATTGTTAACAAGAGGAGAATAAAGAAAAAAGCCAATTTCTATTCAGCTTGCTGGGAAGAGTCAGAAAAAGTAACCTATGAAAATACTATTTCTTTAAATGCTATTTAAAAATATCAAAATTATTGTTTCTGAGTCCAAAACCAATACCAGAATCCAAGCATGACACTGCATGCTGTCAAAATCTGGATTCTGGTTTATGCTCAGATCTTTCTGTACTAACTAAACTCTAAGCAGTGTTTGGTTTTATCTTCCTCTGCTTTAGGAAGTTTTCTCTTGCAGACTCCTGGCAATATTCTGAATATTAAAGCTTTAGTAATGATAGCAGTCTTCATGCTGACAGTACTGATGTTCCTTAGAGGAAACTTGTTTCTAGGTGCTGCCTTCATTCTCCTTTTCCTTATTCAGAGATTTGAAAACTTTCGTTGTTTCATCCAAGACAGAGAAAGATCTCAAGGTCAATCTCTGCTGCCAGTTTCCCAGTGAGAACTACAAGAAATCGGTGTTTCTGTTCTCCAGATTACAAGATGCAATGGTCACTTCCATGGTGTGACCAGTGTCTCTAATTATGGAGCTCTGATTTGAAGGGAAAAACATGGTCATGACTGGTGGACAAAAACCAGTAAAAGAAACAAATGAAAGGATATTTTATAATATGATTATACTGGAAATCCTTATGGGAATGTGACTCACCACTGGCCTCTGTACTGTGTATACCTTCCGGAAACAAGTACCCAAGAACCAGAGTGGGTTTTCTTCTGTTCTGGCTTTTCTGGACAGAAATCTTTTCCTCGTAAGCTTGTTCTAAACTGTTAGTAAAGTCTATAGTGAAATTTGAGACAATGGCCACTTATTCTTTATGCTCATTGCCATCATATCAGGAATTTCTGATGAGTGGAGCATGATGGACAGGTGCTCCCTAACTAAATCATGGGTGAAGTAGCTGTTGGCATCATTGTTTTCTCATACTGTCTGTAATGAAAGAAATGACCCATTAGGAAAGAATGTATCATAAATCTAGGTAGAAATTACATAGTTAGAGGTTATAAGATATAAAAGTGCAAAACAAAACAGAAATAAACAAACACCAATCCACCAGCTGTACATCTACTTTGTGCTTTTATAACAATGACTGATATTTAGCTCTGTTTCTCTCCCAGGAGAACATCCCAAATATATAGGTGACTGATGACCATGGGGGAAAAAAAAGGCTGCTTTCACCCCAAACAATGAGAAAAATGCACCCCTGAGGGAGTGAGGAAGTTTTAAATCCCTCTCAGAGCAACGAGGGAATAGAGCTGAAGTACCCACAGGATGCACTTCAGCCATTCTGTGCAGTCTGAGGCAATGTTTTCCTGCAGCTGGCTGGATATTCTAAAAGAATTTTTTGCAAAGCCCAAGAGAACAGGCACACAGTAAGCTTTGGCAGTTCCTGGGCCTCAGGGGACAGGGCCAGGACACCTCTTATTTTGTGGAGGCCTTCAAAACAGAGTGAAGGTGTGAGCTACTCAGCTCATTTCCAGTTTGAGGGTTTTCTGGGTATGTGCCTGGAGACACCAAATACAAAAGCATATAGCTACCAATGGCCTTTGATATTTACAGGTTTATGCAGGAGCTGGTTCAGGAAATCCTCAAAATTGTCTTATTATGTGAAAAAGTTCAGTGGAATCTGACACGTTATTCTTAGTTGTTGTTATCAGTTATGCTGCAGAGCCTGAGTCATTCACGTTACACCCCTCTATCTCCCGCATAAGCACAGGCTGTCTGTAGGGCTGGAGTTGTGCAAAGAGACCCTGTTGGCTGCTTCAGATTGTGATTATAGATGTGCCTGAGTCCAAGTCTCTGAGTTATTCTGAGTCTGAGTTATTCTTCATCTTAGCTTGAGAAAGCAGGGAAGCTTGAAGATGGGGAGTGCATTTGATAGAATTAAGGGGAACAAAAGGGCAGCTTTGATATCATAGCTTTTGACAAGGAGAGGAACTAAAGAGAATTATGGTGACCTCAAGTTGCCACAGAGTCTGCTTTAACTTGGACTTCAGCAGTCTGGTAGGGAAAAAAAATATTCTATTCTTTGTGGCAAATATGTGGTTTTGCCTTATCTGTTATTTGTAAGGCATGAAATCAGCATCTGACAGTGCAACCTTTGTATTGAAATCATAAATTTTTGAAGAAAGTTCATCTCTTGTAAAGGGGAAAAATGTCATTTCTAGTTTCCTATTATTGCCCCCCCTCCTCCCTTCCAGGATCTGAAGATTCCACCCCTATAGGAATTGCTTTTACTATTTCACTTAATTTGGCTAGTGATTGTAATGTTTTGTGACTTTTTCCATGATTGTTCTATTGGAGAGGATGCCTCAGCACCCTCCCAAGACATTACTGGGGAATGAAGGTGGGAGGAACAGCAAAGGTTAAGCTGACTTCAGGACTGATGTGATCTTGCAGTTGACAGTGGGAGGCTTTTTTCCTCCTTTGCAATAACATTTGCTGCTATAGGAACTGTCAGTAAAGTGGGAAAAAGCAATTAATATTTTTGCCTCTGTCTTTCACAAAATCCTTACTTTTCTGCAAGCAAAGCTCTTGAAAGAAATCATAGTTCACCTTGAGGAATGTTAGGGGAAAAAAGAACCATAAGAACTTTCTATGTGTCCTTTGCTCATTAGCAATGACAAACTGTGTAGGAAAGATATTCCACAGCAGAGATTTTGTAAATACATTTCCAATAAAATCTAATTTCAGGACAAATAAAAATCAGAAAAGGAAGCTAATTGGACATTGCTTTCAAAAGCTGTTTTTTCTTCAACTTTTTGTGGTAGAAAGTTCGGCCCAGATTTTTGACAGCCTGAAAGTGCAACACAGAGGAGAATTATTATACTCTGTGTCAATTAGTTGGAATGTTTTTTAACAAAATATACCTGCCCCTTTTGTGGATTTTGCTTAGGAAGGTGGAAATCCGCCCCTGTGGGTGACTCACTTAAGTCCCAGTACCAGTACATTTATTCTGTTATGTCCATCACTGATGTGTCCCGAGCTAAAAGGGAAGCAGCAGGAAACTATGACCTGTGCTCTGAGCAGTCAGATCAAATCAGGGGATTTTCACAAAGTGATAAGCTGCTTTGGCTCCCACTGGAGTCCTGAGCTGCCTTTCTCTAGGGCATTAGGTGTTAGACAGGAGACTGCTGCCCTCAGCAAACTCCCTTGCTGTGTGTCCTGGGAACAGACACATGTCCAAGCACCTGCTGGTCCCGAGTCTCCACTTGGAGCTGGTATTGCCTTTGTTGGGTGATCTTGGTGTCTCCCAGAACGTGGAGAAAACCACTCCTTTTGTGCAATACAAGACGGGTACGTATAAATTAAGGGAGACCATAATGAGCATACAACAAAACTTGGCCTCTGTGCTGGAGAGTGTGCAATGTGAAGGCTTTCAATTGCAGCCTGACCATCTGTTTGGGATTTGCACCATCAGTTTAGCAACTCTCCTACTCCAATACTCAGAAATTAGTTACCTAGCCATGCCCTATTGCAGTCCATAGGAATTATGGATCCAAATAGCTCTCTCTTATGTATCTGAAAAGCTTTTAGAACTTACCAAATTATTTGAAGGGCGTTGTTTTTATTTTTTTTCTGCAGTGGAGTAGAGCAAAGAGCAAAACCCACACTAATGTAACCAGAATTAGGGCTTCATTCCTGTTCTCAGTCTCTCCTGCATTAAATCTACTTTAAATTTTAAATATTTGTCAATGTGAATAATTTAAGAACATAAAGGGCAGTGCCTGGAGAGCCAAGTTGTGTTCATGATCTGATTTTTCTAAGCATTAAATAGGTGCCTTAATGCTCTCCTTGAGCTGAATAGGTGCTCAGTAAGACTCTCTGAATTACAGATGATACACAATGTCTGATTCGTTTACAAGAGTGTTAAAGTTTCTATGTAAATGTCTTTGAAATGAGCGTGTGCCTTAAAGGTTTTTTTTAAGTCCTTGGGACAGTTTGTAAGCAGCAAACATCTTTGAGATGTGAATATTTCCTTTTTCAGTGCAAGGCCAGCTGTACCTACAGTCTGTGTATGGAATGGATAATGGTGCTTAAAAGCTTCGGCAGATAGAGTTAATAGAGGGAAAGAATTTCCTGCGGCTTGCTAGGTTTTTTCCAGTATCTGCAATCACATCCAGCCTCTGTAAACAGTGGCCTTTGTAGTGAATCTTCAGCCACATCAGGCACAAATAGATGGAACAACAAGAGTCAGGGAAGCCAGAAGTTTCCTATTCTATACCCAGCCTCAAATATCAGATTTCTTCCTCTCACCTCAGATTTCTTCTGAATTCTCCTGTAAGCAGACACGTGAGTCTCTGCAGTTTTTGATGTAGCTGGGTAAGACTGAAGTGTTCATCTGGGTGGCTCTTGGTGAGATGATGTTCAGAGGGCTCGCACTGATGTGAGGCTCAGTATGTCACCTACATCCCTATCACTGTCGTACACACCCTTCTGTCCACGAATATGCCTGCAGCAGCTCATGCCTGATAATTTTGGCAAGTAGAGAGTGTGGGCTGCTTCTGAATAAAGCATATAATCAACACAATTTATAAAAAAAAAAAAAACCAAAACCAAACAACAAGTGCTGAATAGTTGAAGTTCCAACTGAATCAAAAGGGAACAGAAAGGTTCCAGAGTGCATCTCTTAATGTTTGTTGCACATGGTTTCTTTCTATGCTAAATGGAGAGCTCATAGGACCATAGTAAGCTGAACTTACTGAAAAATTAAGTTCAGTAAGATTCTGGGCTGGAAAATTCTGTAGGAATTTGAAGTTTCCATAAGTCTTGGACTGGATAGTCTCATCGCTTCATGTACATAGGAGCGATGTGAATCCTAGAGATAGGTTTCTTCAGTTGTGAGGTTCACTCTGGATTTTCCGGACCATGTGCCCGAAACAGGCTTCAGATAGAGTCTGCAGGAGTTGAGGGTTAAAAGGTGCTTCCCCCGCTGGGGATCATACTGTACAGTAATCTTGATTTTTTAAAAATTATTTTTTTTAATCCCAATAAATATTAAGGATTAGCTGAGTGACAGCTAAATATTTTTTTTTCCTCAAAACCATTCTTTGAAACAAAATGAAGGGTTAATGTAACAAATTTTTCTAACAAGAATTTTTAGGGTCTTTGATTAAAAAAGGCTAATTATTTAAAAGCAGGAAAAACTTTCTGAAAACCCAGTTGCATGTCTGCTGCTGAGAAATTCCTTGAAAATTCTTAGAGAATAGAGTTATGACAAGGAATTGAAGAAAGACAGCTTGTCTTTTTCATCTGCTGTAAAGATTATGCTCAGATGTTTTTCATGAGCTCCTCAGTCTGCCAAACTTGCAGATTTTGAGGAAGAGAGTAGAGCTGCAGGAGGTTTAATCTGGTTTGTATTTTCCTACTGAATTACTACCAGTTTAACTATGCTTTGCAGTGCCTGCTTTTTGTTTCATGCAGTTTGATTACAAACCTGTGTCCAGGTGAAGCCACTCACTTCATGCTACTCCCCCACGACCCATCCCAGGCTGGGGGTGCTTGGCAATGTAGCTCCCTTGGAATGCTGCTCAGCAGCAGGGCTTGGTGGGGCTCCTGTCTCTGCTTCCTGAGCCCCCGAGATGAGCCAGTGCAGGAGGGTGCTGCCCTGGTGCTGCTGGTAAGTGCCAGAGCCGTCTTGCTATGCACAAGAACCGGGAGAAAGCATGGAAGGAATTGTAATTTGGAGAGGTTTGCTGGCAGCACAGATTAGACCCCTACTCAGGGCTGTGCCTAAGCAGTAGCTGTCTTGTCTTTCCATTAAATAGCAAATCTTTTATATAATACCTGCTTTAATTGAATTATGGGGTCTTTTGCTTGCTGCACTCCCTGTTATAAAATCTGTGACTGTACTGGTATCACACACAAACACAAAAAGAAGGTTGTTTTGCTCAATATTCTGTAGCATTTATGATTACATATGGGGTTTTTATAGGTGTAGCTCAAAAGAAGCTACTGACTTCATTGACTTTTCTTTGCCTAAGTGAGGAAGTCTCTATTATGACTTGTGCAGAGCAGACATGAGTTTTTTTCTATGGTGTATAAATCTGAACCTGAGACCTATAGACCTATATTCTGTGACAACCTACCTTATCTGTCCCTACACAACTCAGTTCTGTCATTTTCACCACTAATGGGATTTTGTGACTGGGTGACCTTGTTAATACAGCAATATGTTGCCTGCCATATCATCAGTAATAATAAAAGAGGGGGAAAATAAATGCCAGCCAAAAAAATGGTGGGGAAAAAAATTATGCTAATTTCTTTCTGTTCTTTTCCATGAAAAGAAAAAAGCCTCTATTATCTTAAAAGAATTATATTACTTTAGAATCCTACTTAATGTGATGAAATAGTTAAAGCACTGTTCTTCTCTGGTACAATTTAACAAAATAGCTCTTTAAGATCTTCTTGGGGAAAGAAGGACATAAATATGGAGTGGATCCTTTCAGCACAGCAAAGCCCGTCATTAGACTGGGAGGATATTGTGACACCAGATACCAAGAGAAAATTTTTGTGAATGTACATTATGACGTATCATGGATTTATTTCAGATGTTTGGTGTCTCCTAATATTATACAGTTCAGCATATTTTACTATCATATTAATAAATACTATTCACACTGAACTAATACCAAGTCTGGCTATTTCTCATATGTAAAGCTGATATGCATAGTACATAGTTAGGGGTGACCTGATGATTTTATGTACTGAATAAATAAGGAAAGGGAGCTAGGTATAGGAAAATGAAGTAACAATCAAGTCTCCTGTGTCCCTGTCCAGTGCTACATTTGCCAGACCACACTGCCTCTTGATTTACGACCAAAGCCGCCGAGGAAAGTTTATACTGCTGCCTGTCAAAAGGATATATGAAATGAGGCTGGAATCACATTCATCACAACCCAGTGGCTGGCGCAGTGAAGGATCTGTGGACCTGGGCAGGATCATATAGGCAGAACTGAAAAGAAAGACCTGGAAATTCCTCTAATTATCACTTTCTTGTAACAAGCTAAGAGCAATGTGTTCAGAAAACCATCAGATTAGTTCAAAGGCAGACTTTTCAGGAAAGAAGGCAGGAGTGTTTCTGGAATTAGTGGCCTGTAGGGCAATGACAGTGTCAATGAGCAAGTCTCCACTGTTCATGAAGCATTATGGTGATCGCTCAGGCTGGAGTTTTCCTCTACCGAGTCTGCCTGATGTCAAGGTGCAATGTCATGCTGAGGTGCTGATCTGATCAAAGAGCAGGAAAGCAGCACTGATGTCCAGCAAAGATGTTACCTGCACAAGAGTCTGCACTGTGCTGCCTCTGGCACCATGGACATGTTGGAAAAAATAATTTGATAACCCACAAGGTAACATTTTCTGTTGGATTCAAAACCCCTTGTGATGACAGAGCATTTTTTTGTTTGTTTATGGAGCTGTTGTCTATTATATCAGACACGAAGGTGACATGCTGAGGATTTATTCAATACTGGGTATTTTCAAAAGTGAGTCAGTTTGAATCCTTGCTAGTTAGATTCCTCCCTGATACCAGTTGGTTGACCTTGAATTTTCTATTGGATAAATTTCTTAGAGCTGTTTACACATAATTAGCAACAATTCAAGAATGGAATAAGTATTGATAACATTTATTAGTGTACCATCTTTTACATATGCTTGCAATTGTTATGTAGGAATTAATAACAAATTATAATCCACTTGTCAGTATCCATGAAACTCCTAGACAACCATTAAAAATAACAGCTAAAGAAGTAACAGTCAACAACCTTTTGATATATCCATGTTAGATTATGTATTAGTTCCCTTAAAGAGCAAATGGTCTTTAAAGAAGCTCTGGAGCACAGTGCCTAGGGTGGCTGTAGAGTCTCCATCCCTGGGAGATGTTCAAAATGAGCTTTAGCTGGCCTTGCTCTGAGCAGGGGGAGTGGAACAGATGATTTCCAGAGGTGGAAATTTCTCAACCATTCTATGACTCTGAGTATATTCAAGATTTCATCCTCCATGGAAAATGCCAGACATGCAATAGGAAAGGAAAAATAGCTCAATATATAGACTGCTTCTCTGGGCAAGCCACAATCCAATGAAATAAGCTTAAATTTAGAAATGTAAGTTGTGTAGCCCATAAAGCAGGCTTGCCACTTACCCTTTAAGTAAATGGGTACTCTTATGCTTGAATTTAACATACTTAATTGCTTTGTTGAAACCCAAGAAAGAAAATAAGGACTCCTTTTTAGAAAGCATACAAATTTCCCCCAAATTAAATATGTATGTTAAGCATTGGTTGAACATATATAAATAAGTCTCAGACTAAATTTATGCAGAAGCTACTATAACATTAGTAATCTTTTGGGTTTTTACTTAAAAGAAAATTGGGAAAGAAAAATCTAGTCAGCCCTTAGCTTTCAGCTTTTTTACCAGCTTGAACTCCTGCGTTCCCATAAACAAGATTTAAGAATCAGTCTTTACAGGCTAAGTCTTAATAAAATCTGGACTATATAGGGTTTTGTTGGCAGTGGGGTGAGGGATATGTGGAAGGGTGGTTATTTCCTTATCTTTTTTTCTTTTAAATCAAAATAGTTCATGATAAACAACTTATATTGTCAGCCATCCTTTGAGCCTGGGATTGGTGTCAGATGGGGTTGTTTAATGCACAGGGCCTGCCAAGTATGCATCTTTCTTAGCAGACAGCTCTAATCCTTCATGGTCCACCGACTTTACCTTTATGAGTTCTTTTGATTGGTAATTGAGAGAATAAATCTTTGAAGAACTTACATAAATGCAAAAAAGAAACCCCATTAAGATTCAAGCAGTAAAATGCCTACTGGCATATTTTATATGGTACCTTTTTAGTCCTCTGCCATCTAAATTCATTTTCCTAGACAAAGATTTGAGATTGGCATCCAGTTATGGATTTTGTTTTCTTATGCATTGTCATCTGCACCCTCTATATTTTAACTTTTAATACCAGCACAGTAAGTGAACTGAGATCTGGATTGTTCTGAAGACCTTTGCATTCTTGAAGATGCAGAGCAGAATAAAGAATTCAGTGGCACTTTATCCTTCCTGTCCCTTTTTCAGGTATACAGATGAGACATTCTTCTTAGTAAATTTTAAGTCTTACATTGACTGTAGGATCAGTTAGTGATGGACTAATGCACCCTTTGCTAACGAAGAAACAGGAGTGAGCTCACACATAGAGTAGAGGAGGCAACTCGGAGCTTCTTGTGAAGCAAGAAAGCAAACAGGGAGCACTTGCACTTGCTACCTACCTGCTAAGAATTTACTAGCCCCATAAACATGAGCTACTTTCTGTTCACTTGCTTTTCAACTTTTCAGTCAAGTAACCACTGGACCCTGGGCAACAAGCAACTCAACAAAGGGAAAAATGCAACTGAAAGCCCTAAAAGTTGTAGTGAGTGTTTTCAAAGGCAAAAGTTTCTCTGAAGTCTGTAGTGCACAGCTCAGCCCCTATAGATTTGCTTACTAGTAGGAAGAATTATTTCAACATGGCTTGTTAGGTTAAACGTAACCTCATACAGAGCTGAATAAAGATTTGACCTCATTAAATTTGGAGACTTCTTGGCTTTGTGCTACTTTACTTAGCAATTTATAATTCCTCTTCCTGCACATTTCTGTTACAAGGTGAACACAATCACATACAAAAGGGGAAAATTGAGAATTTTAGTGGAGAAATGTAAGGGATTTGGTCATGTTTACATATTTGCGCAACAGTTCTAAAAGCAGTGCTGTAGCAGTGTAGCCATGATAGCCCATATTCAAGAGGACATGCAGAAGATACTACATATGTAGACAAAACTTTTAATTTCACGACAGATACACTGCTCATCCTGTGGGATTGTGGCTGTAAAACTTGCACAAACTGCATATTGGCTTTGCAAAGAGATAAGTTCCATTTATACAAACAAATTTATTCAGAGACTGTTCTTAATATACAAGGTTAGCTACAACTCCTATAGAAACAGCCATGCTTGTTTATGCTGTACAATTCATTGCACATCGTCTTTAATATTGAATAGGTCATAACCTTTTTGTAGGGTGGATGAAATATGAATAGCAGGCCTTATTTTTTTCTGCTGGTACTGTAGGTAGCATTGAACAACATTCAAATGCTGCCACTGTGGCAAGATTGTAATGTCCCTAACATAACCTCTTTTAAAAAAATAAAATAAAATTGAAAAGCTGAAACTTGGAAGGGGAAATTCTTGCTCCTATTTCTCTGCACAAAAGCCCAGGCATGGACAAGGAAGAAAATATCATGATAAACACTGGAGTAATTGAAAAACAGTAATTGGTAGTTCTTAAACTCTTTGGGCAAAATCCCACAATGAGTTCATAGAGCTTGGGTGTTCAGTGCTTCATAAATGAAAAGCCAGAAAAGAAAGTCCTGCCTTAAACTTTGAAATCCGTGATACCAAAACAAAGATGTCTTTCCATTGATACAGGCTAGGGAGAAGGGAGGACAGAGAAGTACTTTCATTTTTGTTTCTCATGGAATTTAATACCCATGAAGTTGTCAAATTGGTAGTCTCAAAGACCAAAAGTTTTTGTCTGGCCAAATACAGCTTATGCAGCACTAGTGCAAATATTGCTGTCCTGCCACATCAATGCCTGCTGCTATGCACAAAGAGGGAGAGCATCAGGAGGTGTTTGTAGGATGTGACCTGGCTGTCAGGCTGATATGGTGTGTCCTCTCTCATTGACAAAACTGCAGCCAGTAGGGCTTTGGTGAAATGGAATTGACTTTAAGGAGAGGGTCATTCCAAACCCTGAATATTACAAAAAGTTGCAAGCACAAGGTATAAGCGAAAGCTCTAAATCAGTCCTCTGTGTTAGCAACTTCCATTTTAAATTAATGCCATATTTGACTTACTTCAAGTTTTTATTATTTACCATGATGTTCTGCTCCCTGTGTCATCCTTCTTCCAAGTAATATCAGATGTTTAATAACTTCCAGTAAGGAAAAATCACATAAGGTCTGGGATATATCCCATTTGTAAATTGCTTTATCTGCCCACACTGATGGTTGTCATAAGATGACCCTTCTTCTTCCAATAGTCTTAATTCCAATGCTTTCTGTTCAGAGAGTATCTCTGAATCCAAAACTGACCTGGAGCTTCAGAGGAGGCTACACAGACCCTATTGAAAACCTTACACAGTGCAGTGCTGCACTCTAGCATGTCATCAAAGCCTACTTCATTGTGTCCATACCAAGAATTTGTAGACAATAAAGATATCATGAGGTGACATTATACAGAAAACAGTGGTGGCATTCTGAATGGGAGCTTTAGTGTGCTCTTGAAGACCTGTATGTCTAGCTTCCCAGTGCTCTCTGACACTTTTCCTGAAGATCTTTTTGGAAAGCACCAGGTCTAGGTATATTTAACATTATGCTTAGATTTTTTTTTTAATAATTGGTATTATTATTTCACTTTGCTTAATCTCTGTCTGCCCTGGTTTCACGTTCCTGTCACCTTTCACCTTCTTCTTCCCCTCCAGCCTGAACGTTTCCCTGCTTTTCTTTCTCTGACACAAGAGTCCTTCTCTTCCCTGTCATTCCTATTTCCCCTGGAAATGTTGTGCAGCTTCACTATCTTTTTCTTCTCCATTAGACATAATGTTCTGCTTTACTGTCTGCCAAGCTGAGCATTTCTATGTGCTACTGTCTAGAAGTGGCATAGGTGATTTGTTTGGGTTTTTTTCCCTTAACTTGTAGCAGCATTCCCTAACAGAGGCAGCTGTAATGGCTCTTCGAATTTGTATTAAATCTTTTTTAATAAGGGCAGTTATGCTGGCAAGCTTTGTTATGCACAGAAACATATGCACAGTTAACACAATATATTTCAGATAAGTCTTCGGATTGTCATTAGAGACATGACAGCTTCACAGTAGCTGTTCCCACTCTCTAAACAGCAAATGAAAAGAGCAGCAGCTTTTTAAGAAATTCCTTGCTACTGTAGGGCAATATTCCTGGGATTGCTGTGTATTTAAAATTTATATATTTTGTATTAGGAATTAAATTACAGGTAAGTGCAGCAGCATCAGTATTGCAGTAATTTCTGGGTATATCTAAGGGGGGGGTAAATATTGTCAGCTTTAGGTACCCTTGCCATTTAAAATGTAAAACTAGTTAGAGTAAACTTAAATTTCACCATTATTTCAACCCACCCATTCTTCTTAATATTTGCCAAGTTTGCCTTGTGCCTGGCTTTGAATTCAGTCATTTGGATGATTTTGTGATGGAACGAAGGAAGAGACAGGCTAGGTCTTTTGCATAGCTTGTGCCCCTACCCCACTCTAGAGATGGTGATGGCTGGAGTGATGCTCCCAGCATTTATCTGAGCAGAGAAGTGGTTAACTGTGAGGGCTGGAAATTCAGATCAGATGTGCTCTTTTCTGCCTGCTGCACAGTCTGTCACATGTACCCTACCTGCCCGCCAGCCTAATTCATCTTAGAATTAACGTCCCCAGTGACTTACCAGGAGAACTTTGGGCACTGTGGCTTCAGGCACATGCACATTTGGACGGGCATCACCACAGTGATTATACTTAGGCAACGTGTTGAGCTTTTTTTAATTTAATTTAATTTTTAATGGAGCTTGACATATTTCCAAAGTATAATCAATGCAGTGACATCTGCTTGAGCCCTGGCTCCACAGGTCCTGTCTAGCTCTAGGTCTTATTCCCAACCTTCATTTAACTAACTAATATGCATATTTAATGATGTGCACACATTTTCCTGATCTTGGAATGCAGTATCATGTCTGGCTGGAACAATTTCAACTTGTTATTGCCTTGTTTCTGTCTCGGACATGGTCCAAGACTCCCTACTGCTGCACGTTAACTTTCTGCTGGCCCTAGTCTGTGAGCAAAACCATTAATATTTTTATTTACAAGTGTAAATTAAATATTTCTGGGAGAAGTAAAATAACAGATTAAAGCTGTCATATTCTATAACCTTCTCCATTTCAGGTACACATTTTCCCTTTCTGTTAAGATCACCAATTATGCTGACTGGAAGGTGAGAATGGGTTTTGTCTTATTAATGTTATTTTTTTTGACTTTCACATTAAATCAGATATTAAGTCCAACAGATATATATTAAGTGTTGTGTGGGGTTTTCCAGACACCTTTTCCCCCATCTCCTGATAATTGCTACAACAGCTGAGTCCATGGGAACAATTTCTCTGAAGTGCATTTAACAATGCTAACAGACGCTGCTTGCTTGGTTTGCTGACAATTTCCTTTATTCTTTAATAATGATTTCATTTAACACCTTAATGAAAACTAATGTAGGAGATAAAACTTTAAATTGTTTCAAAGTGGTCCTGTAATATATTTGGCATTGACCTTACCAATTAAATGTATTAAGAATTAAAAATTTATGTATTTTAATTGTCCATTTAATAAGTAAAAAATATAGCTTGTCTGATAAATATACAAAGATTTGTTTGGTTATTGGATTAAGTCCTTAATTTTGGGGAATTCAATTATCAGCATGAGGAGAGAGACCATATTATGGCAATAAATGAAAATTACAAATACTATTTCTTAACCATTTTCCTTTTAATGATGAAAACTCCAATCATAAAAATATTTGTCAGCTCAAAACTTTTAGTTATCCCTTTCCATTAAAAGCATATGAAGGAATTGCATACCTTCCAGGTAGCATGATTAGGTAAACTGTTTGAATTCTGTCTGGCATTCAGCATATAAAACCATGGTAGGTAACTGGAAATTATTAATTTTGATGCTCCTGATGGAGGCTGAGCACAACGTTTGAATAACATTTGGTATCAGAAGCTGCATTTTTCTTTGGAAAATGAGCCTTTTCCCTTTTTGGTATTCCCAAATCTCACTGCATATTCAATACACTCATAAAAAGGAAATGTTAACGTGGCACACCAGTCAGCTTTTGAACAAGAGACATTGTACACCCAGTTTGATGGTATCTGAACCACAATCCTCTTCTAAAGGGAGAAGCCTGTTCCTACACATTTAGGAAAACCATTGCAATTGGCATTAAGGTGCACATCTGGAATGCCATGTTCTCCCTCCTCTTGTTCAGGCAGCTGCAAGTGCCAGATGTGCATACCACCTGTCTTCTTCTCTCTCTCGGAGCTTTGTACTTGACCTATTGCCTTTCTTGTGGGACTCCTGAGAGACTGTGGTACCCTTGCTTCCAAATGCTTTCATCACCCTGTGCTCCCAAAACGCGGGAACAAGTTGTGTTGGGTCTGTATGATGGCAACCTATTGTAGGAGCTAACACAAGAGCCAGCAAGCAGGAGAAGCTTTTTTAAAAGAAGGGAAGCATGGACACGTGAGACTTGTCCCTTTTCAATTTTATGTTGCCTGCCAGTCTGCCTAGAGGAAAGAACAGACAGTGGCTGTGCTTCCAATTAGCAATTCCTGCAGCAATTTTTGACCTGACATAAGTAACATGGCAGAATATGCAATCCATGTCAAGCAACTTCATTTACTATTAGCAAACAGATACTAGGATACTGAATGATGATTCATGATCAGGGCACTGGGGGAAATCTCTGTCAAATGCAATATGGCAAGTCCTACTCTATTACATGGGTAATGCTGTAAAAGTCTGAGGGAACGAATGGGCAAGTTTGGAGCACAAAATAGCTGGAAAACCAGAGAGGAAACCTTGGCCATGGTGACATCAGTAGGAATTCTGCCATCGGTTTCCATAGGACCAGGGTTTCACTCTGACTTTTACAGGCAAGAGATTAAAATAATAATAATAATAATATAATCAGAAAACTCATTCATGTAAAAGGAAATTTGGCTTTTTCCTAGACCAGAAGACAAACATTGTGTCTCCTCTCTAAATCTGCACTTAGATGGGCCAAAGGAATCCTGCCAAAAATTTGTTGTGAAAACAAGCCAAACACAGCTCCAGCAAGGGCAACACGGTGTCACTTCTGCCTAATGGATGTCTCTGCATATGACAGTCAGATAGATAGACCAGAAGTGTGCCTGTGTGAGTTGAGGACTCACAGGTAAGTGTTTCTGTGGCACTGAGTGCTTTCCAAGCCCTCCTGGGTGAGTCTCATCAGCTGCGGCAAGTGCGGGATGGAAGTAGGCTTGCCATAAAAAGCTCTGTAAAGCATGTTTGAATATTTCAGTCTTTGGAGTAGATGCTGGGTTTCATGGAAGTTAGAGATTGTCAAAAGGACCAGATTAGTTATGTCCAGAGAACCCAGGCAGTTCAGCTTTTGGCTTGGACCACTTTAGAAAAATGAAAACAGTATAAGAATTGGAAAAGGAGGAAAAGGACCACTAATTTCATTCTCAAGCAAAACACAGCTCCCAAGAAGCCTATTTGTTGAAGTCTAAGGGAGTTGTGTTCCACAGGATCAGAATTCACGTTCAGCTTAAGAACCAAGATGGACCATTTAAAAATAATATAACAGAAAGCCTAAAATAAGGGACTGCCTTAAGAATTATAAATTAACTGGATGTTGCCTCATAATTATTCCTCAAAAGCAATAGAACAATTTCAATTTTCAGTGCATTAAAAGAAAAACCACTATATTCTGCAGGAAGTAATTGTGACCTTGTTCAATTTTATCAGGCAAAAAGTGCAAATACCCTATGGCAAAAAACACAGCTCTAAACTAGTCCAAAACACGACTTTCAATTCAAAGACGCAGAATGGGTATTTAAAGAAGAGCTCAGGTGTGTGAAAGTACTCTCGCACTCTAAAGTAAAAAAGAATCCAATTATGATAGTTTTCTTACCATTTTAGATTTTTTCCACCCTTAAAATTACAATAATGGCTTAGAGCAGTTGTAACCCCCCTAGGGACTACATCCTTCCCAGGACATGTCTGAGCTTAGACATCTGCTGGATAATCTGTGCTTCTAGAAAGCTTGCTTGTTCCACAGAGGCTATCTTCCACACCTCTCCAGCTCTGAACCAGCTCTCTCAGTGCTGTGCTGATCCTCCTCCTAGTTTGCAGTGCAATTACCCTTGCATGGTGGAGCCATGCTAAACAATTTTAGCGTCGTAGTTTCTGCTCTTTTGTTGTCAGTGTTTTTTATGTTTGAGCAACATTCTTTATCTCATCCTTGAGCAGAGCCACAGGACTCACAAGGATCATTGTTCCTTGGCTATAACCAAACCAAATGGCAGGTCTGCTCCACAGCACACAGTGCAGTTCCTACCATCCCTGTTGTTTCGGGATTTTCTGGAATGCAGTTATCTCCAGTGCTTGGTGCTCACTTTCCCACCTGGTGTATGGAAAAGGTATGCACTATATCCAGATCTGGACATTGGAAAACATTTCCAAACCAGTTTAAGTGGACACAGTTTCCTGATTTCTATCACACTCACTCTTGGCCTTGATTTCACCTGTATTCACAGGAAATAAAAGCCTTATTCAAAGAGTAACATTCAGTTCTCCCTCTCCTGCCAATAGATGCATTCACCTTCACATTCAGGAGTGTTTAGTGGACTTCTTGTGTGAGACACTCAGGGATCATAAAGTACTTAACCCTGCTGGAGTTGACCTGAGTGCTAAGTATTATTCATCCTTCCTAACATCTGAAACCTAATCCTCCCATGGAAATATTGTTCCTTTTGCTTCTTGCAGCCTCCAGCTTCAGCTGGGCAATTGTGCAGTTCCAGTTTGAAATTTGGGGGCCATTGACATTTAAATGGGTCCCAAAGTGTTACAAACACAGCCTGAAAAGATGAAGGGTGAAGGGAAGCCTCTGGAAACAGTGTGGTTTGGTAATCCTTATAATATTAAGTTGGATATTAAGACTCTTTTATCATAGCGTTTCTGCACTGTACATCACTCCCCTCAATAACAATAGATCCTTGACATACTCCTTATGATATTTTTATTATTTAGGTTGGTAGCTGTGTAATGACTTTTCTAAGGATTTAAAAGACAATTGGCAGTTTGGCCAATAACTGCATATTATCTTGCAAGGTGGAAAAAATATTCATAGGACTTGAAATGAGGAAAAGGGTGGCAATCTACTCTCGGTATTTGCTTACTGCAGACAGGCTGACAATCTTCCTCTGTACTTTAGTCATTACAACATTCACCTTGTTTAGGAAAAGAGGTGCTATCCCATCTTTTTTTTTTTTTTTTTGNTTTTTTTTTTTTTGAGTATCCTTGTACTCACTACATGATAATGGAAAGATGGCAGGTGAGGCAGGAAGAACAGGTGGACTTTTTTTCAGTGACAATATTTGTCTATAAAGAATTAGGAAAGGATCTGATGATGGCTAATGGTTTTTATCACTGTATAGTTAGAAAATGCTTCTACTGGATGTATTGTAGTATACTATAAATTCATCTTCATCTCCTTGCTTATATTCCTCAGAGCAATGACTCCACCTTTTTCTCACATCACCTTTCCTAGGGGTTTAAAAAATAAGAAACTTCAAAAAGACACCCTTATTATTTTTTTCCTCACCATTAATTTCCATCTTGATGTGCCACAGGCGAAGTGCTGTTCTCCTTCGTTCCTCCAACGTACAAGTGCAGCTGGCTGGTCAAGTGGAATTGGTCCCTGCATCTTTTAGAGGCAGTACCCACCCTTGCCCCGCCTCTGTGGGGGATTATATAAAGGAGAGCTTGGAGCAGGTGTTCTTCCTTTAGTGGGAACTCCTGGAGATGCAGAAGGGCTGAAGTGGAGGTCCATGCAGCTGAAGAGTGAGCTTTGGGGGTCTGCAAATGGGGTGAGGGCATCAGCTGGGCAGTGCCAGGAGCTTGCTGACTTACCCCATCACATCTTTCTTTTGCAGTCCTTCAGACCCAGCCGAGATGCCCCATACCCTTTGGTTGTGCTGCCCTCTGTGTTCCTAATTGATTTCACCTCTTCCTCTCTGTTCTCCCAAAGCAAGAGTGAAGTTTTTCCCTCTGTAAGCACAGGGCAGGTTTCAGGAGCTTGTTGCTGTGGCCAGTCCACTGGGTGGCAAGACCAAGGTGGCCAAAGGATGCTTTACTTCTGGGTATATTAAAAGGATGCTTGCTTGTCATTATCACAATGTGCCTTGCCTCGTCTCTGGCTGAAGCTCTGTATTCACTTTGCTTTTGGGCTTCTGATCAAAATAACCATTGGCACCAAATTGCATAATAGGTTATATGTTCTTAACCCATGGTTTATTTGGCAGCCATTTGCCTATGCAGTTTTATTTATAGTGTTTATTTCAAAGATTGATGGCAACTGACAGGAGGTACTGAAACAATTGATAAAGGCAACTGACATTTTGTCAGCTGTCTGGGTGACAGGAATATATTGCTTGTATTTAAACTGTTTTGTGCGAATAAATCATCACTGATGCCAAAATTCACCTTTGGCCCTTTCCAACTTGTTCTTGAAATTGGCTAGGAAAGGTTTTTCCTTAAGCAGTGAGCAACTTGCTGTAAGGACTGATGCTTACCCTCAGTGAAACTTTTCTGAGCAATTCAGTATGTAAAACACTATTGAAGTAGCTGAATTCTGTCATGGTAAAGTTGAGGACCAACAGTATTATTCTCCCCTTTGAATGCACTATAAAAAAATAACAATTTGGTGAGGACGTGTGGGGCAACTTTTAAAAGGGATGAAAAGGAAGGCTCTGCAGTGTATTTTAGCTATCAGTTTCTCTTCGAAAAGATGCTAACAGTCTTTGGAAGGACTAAAGTCTTTCACCTGCCAAGGTTTTCCACCTGTCTGTAATTGTCCAGCTGATGTATATTCCAATCCCACAGTGTTACGCAAGTGATCAGTTTGAAGAGCTTTGATCTCTTTGTTTCTTTACTGCACCTCTAGGTCAACATAAACACCAAAATGGCAAAGTTCTCATGTATAAATATTGTGTGGGCAAATGTCATATGGGTTCGGCCTTATGTGGGTAGGCAAAAACTATGGTGTGGTAAGTCTTTTTGAATGACTGTACTACCTTCAGAAAATTATCTTCTGCTGTTACAAATGTGCTGTCTGTAGGGCTCTTAATTGCCTCTGTGTTTCCCACAGGAGGCAGTGGTTTAGCCAAGGATAGGTGTGATGGAGTGCCTCTCCCCTATTCCTGCACAGCTGTATGTCTCCATAAGACACTAAAGACATGATTGAAAGCGATGGGACATACCCAAGTCCTTTATCAAACTGTTCAAATGAGGAACGGGAGAAGTATTTTCCAAGACTTGACAATTTAGTTGCATGTGTTGGAGTTTTTTGCATGATGAAAAGAACATCATTGTTACAATAATTGCCTGTATGAGCACTGACAGGGCCAGTGAACCCAGATGCTTTTCAGGATGATGTGTTGCTCAGCTACCCAGCTATCCCCTGGCATACTTTTCACTTCTTGGTGCTCTTCTTTCCATCTGAACCTGATGCTGTCATGTAGCAATAAGAAGGCACCTCTCACAAACATGAATGAAGAAAGAGACTGAATCAGTTCAGTTCCTCAGGCTAGATTTTGGGTAGGCTGCACAAAGGTAGATGAAGTTGAAAGGCCATACCAAACACAGTCTATATCACTGCAGATTGTCACTAGGATTTGTTTGATTGTACCCGAACAAATCCTTAGTGTTAGTGGAGCAACGGCAATGAGCAACAGAAAAAAGCTTGGAGAAGAGAAAGTTAATTTTGAGTTTAAATACAGCTGTTTCCATTGCCACGTTTATTGCACAGCTGTGTGGGACTATTTTAACAGTGTTGGAAATAAATTCATCCAAGATAATTAAATTTTCCTAATTCATAAAGTCTCTACACCATGCTTAATAGCTCTGGACATGGATGCCAATAGATGTCTGCTTCTGCAGAATGTGCTCTATGAAATTTTTTCCCCGTCTCTGTCTGAAAGTCCACAACTTTTCACAACTGGTATTTTTGCAGAGCTGCAGGATAAATCCCCATCTGGGTCCTGCTGTGCACCAGCACATGGAGTGTATTTATTGAAAATGGCTTGGCATTTAGACTTTTTCCATTGGAACTAATATGCACTATGCCAGGCCACATCAGGCTGTGCTACATCATGTGACTTGATGGGACTTGACATGACCTGACATAGCACAATGTATGTGTCTCCTTACATCAGAGACTAACAGAAGTGCAGCTTAATAAAGAGTAATAATGTACAAAATACAAAGATTTTATTGCTACCCCTGATCAGAGACAGGTAGCACATGTTAGGTTTCTGGCACACATTTCATTGCGAGTTTTTTGCAGTGAACTTCCATCCTGCTTTTTGTAGCCTTATGCAACAACAGATCTGCTGCTGGGTCAGAAACCACTTTTTATCATTCCCAGTTGCAAATGTATTGAGAATGCAATAATGTAATAGTTCAGGCATTTTGCTACACTAAGTGATTCAGTTTATCATTCTGGCCCATGATGTTTTCATTTTGCCCTTTCTTGATCTCTTAATTTGTAGTACTGCTAAAAGTGTTATATTTAGTATGGCTTTCAACTCCTATTTTCAAAGTTTCTTTTTGCATCTCTAATGATATCCTCTATCCTTATAATCTAGCCAATGTTCAATACTTAATTTAAAAAGTTACTTAGGTATGGTTGAGTGACCTCTTTTGAAACTATCAGTAACTCATTTTGATTTCAGTAGTTTTAGTGAATATTTTTGTACAAGCATTGCTTTGAAAAGTGAAAGTCTTAAAGAAAGCTGTGCTGACATTTCACATGGAAACTCTCCATTGCTCTTGTGGAAGAAAACACTACCAAGTTCTAATTTCCTAGGGGAATTTGGAGGACAAAGCAAGACAAGTCCTTCATCTCTGTAAATGAGGTAGGTCTTTGTCTCTTGTGGGTGCAGCTGCTTTTGATGCTGAAGACCTGTTTGTCTTCTTCAACTGCAGTTGTCTGTTCTGTTACATATTTGCCTGACCACCAGGCACACGCCAGACAAGGGTGAATATAACATGAAGAAATGGATATTAAGTAGTCCAGATATCTTCAAGGTTGCTTGTAGAGCCAGCAAGGTCTGAGTTTTGCAGCAGCCCCTCTGAATGTCACACCAACTTGATTTAGCTCCTGACCTGTCCATACACCTACCCCATTGTATGACTGGAGACTATGTTGGTGAGAGACTGTATTTCTGTTCAGATGCATCTTGGTAAAACTTGAGGTTCTCCTAGTACTTGAAAATGAAGCAGGTCTCTAAAGATGCCTTGGATGTCCAGGGACAGGCTGAGATCAGTGCTTGTTTGCTGAATGCTAGAATGTCAGCATACTAGACCAAACACTGCTCTGTAAGAGTGTGGTTAGATGGCCATAAATCACAAGAGGAAGCTGATTCAAAGTTTTTGTTCATTTGGGGCGGGGGGGAGGCGGTGTTTGGTTTTCTTTGTTTGTTTGTTTTAAAATATATGTGTGAGATTCCTTAAGAAAATTTGAACAGGATCTGTTCTTCTAAACTAGAGATTTTAAAACACTTTCCTGGTGTTCCAGCTGTTCTGTCAATGAGCTCATCACTTCAAATCTACACCCAAGGGTATCTGTGCCCTCTGGCTTTGCCCACTCTGAGATTAGGTAAATCTGGTAAGGAGTGGGGTATGTCGCATGCAGTTTTCCTGTGCCCAAATTAGTTTATGTCTGGAAGAAACTATGGCCTGCAGGAATATGGTGTTCACCAAGTTCTTGTGACAGGCTGGAGTCAGGGTGCTGCTAAGTTTCTCCTTAGTAGAGCAGGACTGTGAAGGATCTCACAGGACTCCCTTTCCCCCCAGCTGAGGTGCTGAGAGGTGCCCAAGGTATTGTGTAATATTACTTGAACTTCAGGCTCCTTGAACAAACTGACTGCATTGCAACCAAGTCCGCAGACTGGATCATCAGCTGTAGTTAACCTCAGATGATTTGGAGTAGGTGCAAGATTGCAGTAATCAAATATAGGGTAACAGTCAGGTGAGTACAAACCCTAAATATTTATCCACATCTTATTAATGACTGAGTCTTGCTACTTATATGTAAGCCTAATCTCTGTTTAAATTTTGTTTAAATCTTGTAGCTTGAAGAACAAATACATGACAGCAAATATATTACAAGAAATGCTAATAAAAAGCATGAAACCATCATTGCCACCTAGTATTTGGAGGCAAACAACTGCAAAAAGTTGACTGATGACTATAGGTGTGGCAGTGGCACATTAAGTATGGTGTCTACAAGTACTGATGTGTGAATGAATGAATAAAAATTCTAGATGCATCTCATGAATAAAGTCTGAGGCTGTCTGAACTGCTTAAAAATATTCTTTGTATGAGTATAAAAACCAAAAATATTGCCATTTTCAGTTTATGAATTTTAAATGAACCCTAAAATTAACACTTGTATCACAGGGGGAAAAAATGCATATTTCAAAGAATCAAAGGAAGAAAACGTGAAGCTGATCTTATTGACTGCTTCATAAAGAAATTGAGAAACTCACTTTACATACATTCACTTTTTGACATCTTTAAATGGTAATTTCATCTTTCAAATGTCTTTTCATTCTGTGTCTTCATCTTTCTTCTTCAAAACTCCTTTCAAACTTCTGAAGGTATGTGACTTTTCTTTAGTATCAGGGAAAATGGTTTAGAGAATTATCAGTTATTATATGGAAGTCAGGCTTCCTCTCTTGAGTTGGGGGTGTGGAAGGGAGGAAAAACATTCAAAGTCAACTACAGCAAGATGATTTTAATCTGACAGTTTGACTATCTGAAATTCTGTAATTTTACCCATGTGATTCTTTTAGTCCTCTTGGGCTAACATATTCAACACACAAATATATCATACAAATAAGGCATTGCATAGTGGGGACTCCTGAACTATTCTTCATTTTAAGAAAATTAACTGTTTCTTCCTGCTGTCTATTTAAGGCTGCTTCTTTTCATATTCATTTCAAATAGGATTTGTAATCTGATTTTAAACTCCAAAAAAACTTCTAGCAACAGCCCTTTTCTTTGGAAGATCTGGTATCCAAAATGGCAGCAACCAGCTCTGGGAGACATATGAGTACTGAAGCCTACAGTAATTATACAAAAAGATTTTCATTCTTCAAAATACGTGTGTTGGATTTCAGATTATATTCCTTTAAAATGTTTGTAACCTTCTGCATTAGAATATGGTTGTTTCCTCACACTCTACTCTTCAGACTTGCACACAGAAAAACCGTATAAGTATGGAGTGAAGCAGGTAACTTAGTAGTAATTTGGTTTTTCCTTTCAGAATTACTCAGATCTAACCTACCACTCTCTACACTGCAAAGGTCTTCGTGGATATTGCCCCACCTCAGCTGCTGCTTTAGGGTTATCCTTCTGTGCTGATTCATGGAGGAAAAAACGACATTTCTCTGCTGTGACAGGGTAAAGGCATTTGTGACAATCAGGTCTGAGCTATTTGGTGGCAATGGAGTATTTTTGGTAATTGCAGTACCTGCTGCTAGAGTATACCATGCCAACTGTGGAATACAGCAGGGTGGGATATGGACTTCGGAAATGTCAAATGAGGTACTATTGTCATCTGAAATAAGAACAGCTGTAATTATGTTGTGACAAGGGATAAGAATTTTCTGTTTCAGGAAATATTTGCTTACACTTGAGATGTGTTGATCAAAAGCTCTGGGGTGAATCACAGTCTTCCTTGGGGAAGAATTTTTGTCTAGACAGCAGGGTATTATTCCTCATGCCCAGCAGTGAGTACTGCAAGTTTAATATTACCCAATTTTGAATTAAAATAAATGGTTCAAGTTATAATTATTGATGCACTGTTCTTTTTTGTTTGAATAAACATTATGTTATTGCCTGTCTAGAGTATATCTTAATTGTAGAAACTCTACATCTTATTAATCTTAATTACCTCCACTTCACTACTTAAATTTGGGGATGGAGTTAAAATAAAAACCTTCAAGAAAATGATTGCTTCTAATTGTCAAATGGGCAGTGGCTTCAACGTATGTACACAGCTACTCTGTGAAATGGGTAGAATTGGGGAATAAACACCTTGGGGGGGTTAATGCCTTTTTTTTCCCCCCCTATAGTTGGCTAAAATTTTGCCTTTCCTTTTCCAAATGTTGATGAAATGGTCTGTTCAGATGTTATGCAGCTTGGAGAATATGTGTGCGTGAAAAGAACAAAGTATAATTATTGTCTTAGTGTAACTTTTTGAAAAAAAATCCTCGAATACCATTAAGAGTGACATGTTAATTTAAAGTGAACCTGATATTGATTTCAGCATCCAATAAGAAATTGGCCCTCTGTCAATACAGGTGTCTATCTCCCTCGACTCTGACTTGACCTGTACCAAGTTGTATTTCTATCCATCAGCACACGTTCTCTCTATTGCCAACATGCCTGTAACCCCAGTGCAAGCTTGTCTGTCTTAACTCGTCATGGCTTATGGCTTCCCAAGAACACTTGTGCCCATTCAGTCTGTGCAATACACATCTGTAAAACAAAAATGATGCGATGGAAGTAAGTTCATCTTTCCATTGACTCTCATCAGTTGCAAGGAGCTGTCTTCTTGTGGCTTTCAAACTTCTCCAGATTAACCTACTCTTCCTTCCATGCTCTGTCTGGATCTATCATGTGGTACAGTGATGTACGTTATTAGTATTCAGAATAAGTCATGCTATATCCTTGCATGTTAATTTAATTTTAAGAAAGTGCTTTACAGAGTGGTCACGTAAAGAGTGCCATAATTGATTCCAGTTGTATTAAACTGTTATGCTCAGATTTTTCTTTTCTTTTATTTAAATCCTCTGCTTTTGGGAAAAAAACCCACCTGCTGTTTCAGTTAAGAATTTCACCCACCTGAAGTATAAAGCTACTGAGTTTCATAAATTATTCCATCTTCTATTTCTGATAACGTCACATTAACATAGCACTATTGTTTTCAGGGCAATGCTAATGATTGATGGGAAAAAAAATTCCTACACGTGCACAGAGCTTGAAGAACAGTGGCATGTGCCATTCCAGCTAAGAAAGAGAGTCTATTTATTTTCACTGGTGATAGCAGATGTACAGTCGACTTCCCAGGATAGCAATTGTAAAGGAAAAAGCACATTTGTAAATGCTGTGAAGTGGTTTCTGATTCTTTCCATTGAATTGCAGTGGATATGAAGGCACAGGTTTGTGAGTTGGCTGTGCTGAGGACACCCCACAGGGAGAGCATGAAGAAAAATCCAGTGAATTTACCAGGAGTTTTTTATGGGTTTTGTCAGTGTTCACTGAGTCAGCCCCTAAAACGGCGTGTTGTTTTACTGGGGAAAACCAATTTTTGAACAACACAACATGGGAATGTCAGCTTTTCACTTGTATTATTCTGGTTTAAAAGTTTATAGAATAAAGTAGATTGGAGGTTATCTATGTATCTGCTCAATCTACTTCATAATGAATTTAAAAATAATTTGAAGTGCTACAATGACAAATACTTCACCCTTGCAGAGAGACCTACCTAATGTACTTTTCAGGATTGATAAATAGAGCTTGCACTTTTTGACATCAGCCTATTCCCTTGAGTGAATTTTAAGTTGCATTGTATTCACTATGGGGCCATCTTCTGGTCAGTTTGCTGCTATAAATAACCACGCTATTTATAATTGTATGGAATAGAAAATATGCATTAGAAACATTTATGATATCTACTGTAAGTGCTAATTAAATTATATGATGAATATGTGCCTCACTGATTTAAACATGTTGAACACGTCACAATATTATTATAAATAAATGAACATATGCTCTCTTCTCCCTTGCTACCACTCTTTCACATTATCCTGTTAAGCACCTTAATTTTAATTGATTCCTCTGCAAGGAAAACAAAAATATCAAAATTCAAAGCTCCATCCAGAATCTGAAGCTTTCTGGCCACAAATATTATCTTCTGTAGTCTTTCTTTTTTTCCTGATCAATTTGTCCCATTGCAGAAAAATCCACGTTGTATGCAAAGCAAACAGTGACAGATCATGTGTGCAGAAGTTTTATTGAGACTTTGCCATTAAATCACTGATTTTTCCCCTCTTGTCTGCCTAGTTTTTCTTTTAGTTTTCATGAATGGAGAGCCAGTTAACAAAACAGAGTTATTTCTATGATACTGTGCAGAGAAGAATGTTCCCTTGGTCTTAGAAGCTACTTGCAAACTTTTAGAAGGTCACAGACACATCAGTCATGATCCATTACCCGTCTTTATCATCCATGGAAAATATCTAAGTGCAAAGCTGTTTTCAGGCTTGTAATATGTCCTATGCTATGTTCAATCTCATTGCTACCCCACAGCAATTATTTTCTGTTTGTAAAACCAACACTGAATGATCTTCCAAAATTCTGAAGCCAGGCTATAGATCTAGGTATTCGTTTTTGTTGAAGGCATATTTTTTTCCCAAGTGTGTGTAATAGTTATAGCCTGTTCTTTCTTCATATATGTGGTCATCTGTGCAGTTTCAGCAGCATAATCAATTTTTCTGCATGACAACTGTCTATGGGTTAAGGTGTTTATTAATGACATTCACCATAGTTTGCACTGAAGCCACTGCACAAAACAGTTGATGGAGTGATTCCTGCCCACCCTGTGCTTTGCGTTCAACCAGTAGCAGCTGAAAGAAGTTTAAGATTGAGGGTAGTTATATAGACAAATGATCTCAAGATGATGATGATTATTATTGCTGTTATTATTATTTGTAAGTGCAAGTGTTAATTCAGTAGCGATATTACAGGGCCCTGCCCTTGGCCCAAGAAAACACAAGAGCACAAATAGTAAAGTCCCACCCGTCATTGTTTAAAGAAAGACATCAAAATAAGATTTATTCTAAACATTCAGCCCTGCTCACTAGCGATAGCATGCACCCTTTAAAGCCTGTAGGAAATCCGTATGGACTCGTTTGTAATTTAACTACAGACTTGCTGCAGGAGGCAGTAGATGGCAAAATTCTACACAGCTGGACAAGGACCATCTAGATTTGAACTTTGTGATTTCCTATCCCTTTCACCATCCATTTTCCTTGGCAGTTCTCTTGAGTACTGTTCCTCTTCACCTTGTGTCTTCCTCTTATCAGGGCTCTCTTTTCTTGGCCTTGTTTCTCTACCCTTTCACATCTTTGTCTCTGTCTAAGAAGCTACAATCCAGACTGCCACCCCAACCTGTCATCTCCAGAAGAGGATTGGTCCTATTTCAAATGTCTTCCCCAGAATGTCTGAGGTCAACTGTCTTGATTGTTGCTTTCCATCACTCACTCTGCACTGTCCTGTGCGTTGGAAAGTCTGCAAGCAACTGCCTACTATCATCATCTGACCTATCTTCTGATTGTATTGCTAAGTAATATTGCAAGAAGATTCTGCAGTGGGAAGATCCCAGGTGTGCTGTGCTACTTGGGTGGGAGTCTGGTATCAGTGTATCCTAAAAATTCTTGCCTCCAATTATCAGTAGCATAGATTTCCTTTATGGGAAGCAGAAATGTGCTGTAGTCTGAAGGCAGCTGCTATCAGCAGATTTGATTGCTGCTGCAGGAACAACAGGAATCAAGGTGACTGCTCCATGACTAGGGGTGAGGGAGCATAGGTCTCTCTCTGGCAGTGTATTTCCAGTCATATTTATCAGGTATGAAGCACTGGGAAGGAGGATGGGGTGGGGCGGTGCAGGGGGCAACATAGTGAGGTACTTGTCTCTTCTATAGTCCAAAGGTCCTGAATGGCCCAACCTAGATGCATTCTGGATTTTTGAGTGAACTTTCTTTGTAAGAATTAGATTTTATTGACTAAAGATGAAAACCTTGCTATGTTGTAACAAAATATTAAGAACTACAAATCTGTGCAGAAGGAACTCCATTTTTTTGTGTGAAAAGTCATGTTCCCTTCGTCCTCAGTTTCACCCTTCCTGTCAAAAGGTAAAAACTGTTTTTATCTCATACAGGATTGTCCTGCTGTATAGGGCAGACCTATTTTTTTTCGGTACCTTATGGTTCCCTTTGCAGGGGTAAAAATTAAATTATACCATACCTGCTTTCATTTTCCTAAGGTGTTCCATAGCTAGGGTCTAAGAAGCACTGGTGATCACATTATCTATTAGGCTCAATTAACACAACGGCTGTGTCCAAAATAAACAAGAAATAACTGTTGTACTTGCTAATGCATTAGTGGAATAATACTGTGGAGATACAAATTCTGATAATCAGGAGCATTGGAAAATTAGGGGGATTATAGTTATTTTCCAGTGTCTGTATATTTTTTCCAGTTCACAATATCATTTTTGTGGTCCTCCCTTTTTTTGGGTTAGCTTGAGTTTTACCACTGAGTGAAGTTCTGTGTTTGGGATTTCTTTCAGATTCCAAGTCCACTATTCTTGCTTGTTGTCTCTTAATTTTTCAATGCTACTGCTTAATTGTGATTTCTAGAAAGGTTTTTTTAGCTGTTGCACAGGCAGATCTTTCCAAGGAAGCAGCTGCCAACAGAAGCATAAGGTGAGCTTTTGGGCGTTTACTGAACAAAACATGATGAGGTTTTATCCCACAAAGCAGAGGAAAGGACAAATTTGTGTACAGGTAAAACACTTGCAGAATATCTGAGGAATAGAAGACATTATAAAGACAGTTTTTACAGAGTGCCTGGAGGCAAATGAGAAGATGAGGAAAGGAAAGAGACTTGAAGCTCTCAAAGCAGTGGCAGTTCTGATGTTTTTAGCTAGCACATGTCGATAAAAACTTAGTGGTATATTTGGGTGCCTGTGTGCACACATGGAGGTAATGAAGTAGAGATTTAAAGTAAACAGTATTCTACAAAACAGTAGCATAGTTGTTCGTTGCTAGATAATACTAAAGAAAGAAGCATCTTTGCTTATTAAATGTTAAAAAAAAAAAAAAGGGGGAAGAAAAATGACCATTACTGTGTAAAGGAACTTAGGAACATGTAATTCTCTCTTTTCATGTGCATGTCCCTCCTTGAAATTTTGGGGATAGCTTGGGAAAATCTTCACAGAGGACAGCTGAACAAGTGTAGTGTGCTTCCTCTTCTGGTGTCCTGCACTGTCAGGTTTGGTGCTGGCACTGTCATTGTTAGTACAAGAGGGGGAAAATGGTTATAAAGCCAGGGTGTAGGATGGACCCCAAATCTTGTGGACCTACTAACCTTAAGGTTGTAGCCACCTACCTCCAAGAAGAAACTAATATTGGCAGTGTAAACAATGTCTGCACTGAGCTAAAAACAGTAGGAAGGAATAATCAGATAAGCAGCAGTAGCAAAGAATAGAACGAAATCAGCATCAAACAAGTAGGAAGGGAGTGAAACAGATCTATGCATTGATCCCCATGGCCCTTTTATATTATTTCTATTATTCCTACAAATACCTTGCAAGCAAACAAAACAGCAATGATAAGAACAAGGTTTTTCACATGTACATATGCAGCTTACAGTAGTCATGGTAAAAGCAGAGAGTAAAATAGAAACAGCTCAACAAGGAGGTTGTTTCGAGAGCTAAACAGTTATTCTATGGGGGAATTTTTTCTGGCTAGAATCATACAGTGGTATGAAAGACATTTTAAAAAAAGCTATGTTTATGAATTTCATGCTCCTACATCGAGAGTGCCCTAAACTATAATACTAGTAGGTTGCAGTGGGTCCCTCTCAAACACTGTGTTTGAATTGTTCTTTTCTTCTGAGATCCAGAGGCCCCTTATCATTTTTCTATAAATCCTTGTCCACAACCCAGTGGAAAAATTCTGGTTTACACCAATTAATTCCTGATGAATGCAATTTAGGGACACTTGTCCATCAGTGTTTAGGGGCCATATCTGCTAATAGAAGTAAGTATGAATCATAAAGAAGTCAAATCTTCAGTTAAACAAAACCATATGGAGTTCCAAAAGTGGAAAAAAATGTGAGTGAACAGTGTTCAATATTTAATTTACAGTCTGGTTTTAGTAGGACAGTGTTGTCTTCATCTTGCATACCTGCATGGAAGCCACAAAGGTTGAAAACAATAGAAGAAAATTGTTGCAGAATGATTTCCATGCTGATATCCCCATTTCCCCCCAAATCTGGCTAAAAATATATCAATGGATATCGCTACGTTTTTCACCTCCTCCAAAGCAGAGAAATTCTGGGGTACTCTCTTGTTTCAGATTCTGAATGACACAGTGCCCACTACTATAGTGCCTGAGCCTTTCAGCAGTGTGTTGAAAGATGTCATTGATTCCTGTTACATGTTTCATCCTCTTTTCTTTTCTCTGCTTGCCTGGGTTTTATTAGATTTCTATATGGTATACATATGTCCAATTCATTAAGGCAGGTCGAAATAATGGTTTTCTCTTGGAAGTCTGCAGAAAATGTGATAGAGTCGAAAGTGTTGATGCTGCAGGGTTCTACTTCACAGCCTTGTAAAGCCCCTCAAGGAAGTCTGTCTCCTGCACAAATGAGATTTACCCTTTGCAAAGACAGTTCCTCTGTGCTTGAGGACTGGAAGTGCCTGTGATCCTCCTCTTAAGTTTTACATGCTACCACCACTCCTGGATATCTTTCTACATGAGGCCCTATTTGCATCCATGGCCTAATGAATCTCAAATCTTCATATTGTACCTTCCAAGTGCTGAGACGGTGGAGGATGACTGCTGCAGGGTATAATTTCCTCTGCATATGTAAAACAGGTGAGCAGCCTCCAGCCAGGCTGAAAATTTACTGCAAAAAATTTTCAGCAATGAGAACACTTACTTGTTCCTCGTGCTCGAGACACTTGGTGCCATGATCAATTACTTCTTGTTTCTAGAAATAACACACCTTTTTTGGTGTGTTATTGTGAAAATTGGTCTTTTTGATGTGTTACATGCAGAAACAAAAGAAAACACGAAATTGAACATTCTTTCAAGTTTCAGCAACACCATGAAGAGCATTGAGCACTGCCTTCATATTTTACAGTCTATATAAACTCAGTATAGCTCAAGACTTTCTATCTTACCATGTAAAAATTATAGCCATAATATATATGAAAACATTTATTTATTTATTTATTTGAAAGAGAAAGTATTTTGGAGCAGGTTTCATGGATCACCTTGATTCAGCCCTAACTATATTCATTTAAAAATGTTTGCTGTGCTGGCCATTTCAGTTTCTTACAGTCTGAGTTTGCCTGCTGTGGATATGGCTCTGATTGCATGGATCATTGAACAGAGAACAGATATGCCCTTCATTGCTCTCCTCTAATAATCAGTAGGGAAGTTGTAACTTTTGTTTTCCTGTAATGAGGTTCTCAAAAAAACAAACAAGTAAACATGCAAACAAAAAAACTTCTTTGTAGCTCATGGGAATGGATGTTCTCTCTGAATTATCTTGCTGACCCATTCTCATTGTAAGTGTTTACAATTTGAGTCCCATGGTGTTTGATCGTGGAATGGTTTCACATTTAAAATTTGCATCTCTGCTGTTTTCACTTGCTTATCACTGGGTGTTTACATTCATCCACTTGAAATCTGCAGACTCCAATTTTCATGCCTAAGAAAAGAAAACACATGAAAAAGCAAGGCTAGTACTCATGCACAGCTAAACTTATGAATGTCAGAAACCTCTTATGCTTCTTTTTGCATACAGTACTGATTCTTTTCTTGAAAACCTTCATATAGGTGTGGTGGCTCTGATGATACTATCTCAAACAGCAAACATTACTTAATAGCTCAAATGAAATCTCATCAAGCAACTGATCCCTAAAAGGTGTCTTCCTTGCTAAGTGCGTGAAAAAATAATCCAGTTGTAAATCAAACAAATTAGTTGCTATCTATTCTTTTGATGTTATTGTGCTACTGATAAATATAAAATCCTTAAGAACTGTCATGTCATTCTTAAGTGTGTGTTTCCCATTCAATAGAGAAGTACTCCTGTCTTATTTCAAATAATGAAGAAGTTTGCTTTTATGGGCATCTTTGTGGTGTTCTACACTACTGTATGAATGACATAAGGCTCCATGTTGCTCATTCAAATCCATATATCCCTGGCCTCTTCTGTAACTAATGTCTCTGTAACACTAAAGGTATCTGCTGAAAAAATAAATAATCAGATATGACAAATAAAACCATGTTATGAGATCACGAGAAATCAGTGATGCAACCATCAGTAGGCAGCCTATGTTTCTACCCCTCGTGTCTCTTCCCTATTCAGCTAACAAGACAGTTCAGCTCATGCTCCAGTGAACTCTGACAATATTTCTGTGGCTTCATAGTGAGGCATTTTCAGTAGCTTTAGAATCAAGAGATTTAATATAGAGTTAGAATTGCCCTGGATGGGCAAGTGCAGAATTCACTTGTCAGCAGTGAATTTAGGTTGATGGTAGGTTTTGCCTTTGAGGTCATTCTCAAAACTCTCACTCCTCCAGGAAGATATGACTTGGTCTTGCTTAGCTTTAGCAACAGTCTCCAAAGCCACATCAGTCTGAGCTATATAGACCACTTCTCTTTACGCTTGAGGACTGAAAGAGCTTTTTTCTTATAACAGTTCAATGGCTTATTAAATGGTTGCCAGTGGGAATTTTATACCATTGGACTTAAAAGTGTTATTCCAGACTCAAGTTACTAAATAAGTTTAGACTTGGTTTTATTGGTTCTTTCATAAACCCATCCTGCCTGGGCCAGATCTCCTGGTTGTCCTGTACGTGTCATGTGACGGCACCCAAGGTGTTCTGCTCCATGACCTTCCGCAGCACAGAAGTCAGGCTGACAGGCCTGTAGTTCCCTGGATTCTGCTTCCAGCCCTTCTTGTAGATGGGTGTCACATTTGCTAACTTTCAGTCACCTAGGTTCCCCCCAGTTAGCCAGGACTGCTGGTAAGCGACTGAGAGTGGATTGATGAGCCCTTCTGCCAGGTCCCTCAGTACCCCGGGGTGGATCCCATCCAGTCCCATAGACTTGCATGTGTCTAAGTGGCATAGAAGGTTGCTGACCACTGTCTCTTGGATTATGTGGGCTTCATTCTGCTCCCCATCCCCATCTTCCAGCTCAGGGGCCTGGGTACCTGAAGAGCAACTGGTCTATTAAAGATTGAGGCAAAGAAGGCATTAAGTGCCTCAGCCTTTTCTTCAACTGTTGTCACTGTGAGATTAGCTCACTCGGTTAAACCACAGTGCTAATAAAACCAGAGTTTGTGGGTTCAATCTCTGTATGGGCCATTCACTTAGGAGTTGGACTTGATGATCCTTGTGCATCCCTTACAACTCAGAATAATATGTGAAATAAGAGGGAGTAATTGAGATGGAGTGCTTTTTACTTGTTACATAATGAATCCATTATGTAGGCATCTTTGTGTGGAGGGAAAAACTTTTGTTTAAGGAACACCTTTTCTGTGTCTGTGCCACAGCAAACAGTGGTGTTCAAACAAGCCTTAGTCTCTTGCAAAGTCCTCCTATCTGCTCAGCTAGAGCTACAGTAATGAGGGGGCCATCTTGGGAAGGAGGGTTGGCACTTTGAGCCCAATGTGTCACTGTATGAACAAGTTCCTTTTTCACACTGCCCCTTGCAGCAGTGAAGCACAAAAAGTAAACGTCATGCTGCCTGTCACTGCAGCTCTTCCATACCCAGCCAGCCTTGTGGCAGCAAGCTATTAACCAGGATGTTTGGTTACTAGAGGAGAGCAAGCCAGCAAAAGCAGCTTTCACATGATGCTGTACCTGGGAGCGGAGTGGGAATGCACTGTTTGCGAAGGCAGTCTTCTGGTTTAAAAACAGAAGTAGGAAGAAAACTGGGGAGACTGCAAAATTTTGAAGGCTAACTGCAGTAAGAAAGTGAGCATTGCAGTCAAATATTCCCAGGGCTTTTGTGTTACACTGGCTCACAGGCAGAGACTGGGATTTTTTTGCCCAGTTCGGAAAGCCAGTGCTGTGGTAGAACCCCCAGAGCCCAAGTACACACAGGGAGTACATGTTGATGCCTGCTCCCAGGTTTTTTTCCAGGCACAGTAGGGGTTTGGTGAAGTGACAGCTTTGATTTTCTGCCTCTTCCATTCTCCTTGCCATGCAAAGTCTTAGTCATTGTTTTACGGCTTCAACTCAGGCACAAGTGGTGCAAGAGCCAAGTGCTCAGACTGCCTCCTGTAGAGATGTGCAAAAACACATCCTCCCTCCACAGCTACTCCCTTCCTTCTCATAGCATCTGTAATCTGGCCGTGATTATGCATGGATTATTGTACACACCTGTTGTGGTTAAACTCTAGCTGGCAACTCAGCCATGTACACCTGCTCACTCACTTCCCCCTGGTGGAATGGTGGAGAGAATTGGAAGGGTAAAGGTAAGCAGATTGGTGGGTTGAGATAAGAACAGTTTAATAATTGAAATAAAATAAAAATAATAAATTTCAAAGAAAAGGAAAATAACAAAAAGGGAAAAAAATAAAACCCAAGAAAAACAAGTGATGAAAATGAAAACAATTGCTCACCACCAGCTGGCCGATGCCCAACCTGTTCCCAAGCAGCAGCTTTCACTTCCACTTTTTAGGCTGAGCATGGTGTCATATGGTATGGAACATCCTTTGGCCAGCTGGGGTCAGCTGTCCCAGTTGTGTCCGCTCCCATTGTTTTGTGCTTCCCCAGCCTGCTCGCTGGCAAGCTTAAAAGACCTTGACTTAGTTAAAGAACTGATTAGCCACAACTAAAACATGATATCACCATTACTGACATCCAAAATCCAAACCACAGTACTATGCATACTAAGAAGAAAATTAACTCTATTCCAACTGAAACCAGAGCAGTTTAAATAACACCAAGAGTAGGGATAGGAAAATGGTAGCATATTTTAATCATGGAAGGCTAAATGATAAGACTCTCCAATTGACATCACTCTAAAATTTTAATAAGGTGCAATGTAATTATCCAGCTGGCCTTTATCCAGACCTAGTGCCTGTGTTCTAGCAAAGAGACTTTGTGCAATACCACTAGTGATAGTCATAACACAGTGACCCCAGCTCTAAACCTGACCACTGGGTTTTGCTTGTTGCTGAGCAGCTCTTCCTGAACTGCTCTTGCTGGTGACTGGCAGGGACACATTCAAGTCCAAGAATGTGACAAGCAGTAGGGGTGCATATGAAATGATGCAGCCAGCTACAGATCCTATAGCTTTTGGATCAATTATGGCTTTCAGATCCATTGTGGTTTTTGCCATGCCGAATGCTGTGGGTCAGAGAGAAACTGGGATGTTTTTGATCTGGAAGTATTATGACTAATGACATAATGACTGAACCTTCTTGGGAAAAAGCTTCATTTTTTTTTAAACTTTACTTTTTTCTCCTCTCTTTCAGCTGCACATTCTTCACCAAAAGCTCAACTGAAAGACAGAACAAACAAAGAAAAGCCCAAAAGGTCTAAGCTTTTATGGTTCTTTTACTGCAGTAATTAAATTACTACAGCGCTGTATCGTGCCAAAGGATGTCAGCATTGAGGCTGTGGTGTGAACCTTTCTTTTGGGAGCAAAACTAGAAATATAAATCTTGATGAGGGAAGAGTTAAAGTCATCATTATCTGTCCATTTTCATAACTCTTCCTAGTTTAAGGTATCCTGGCTTTTGCTACTTAAAATGTTCTCTGAAAACATAAACCCAAAGAATAATAAAAAGAAAAAATCTCCAAGCAAACAACTGGCTGTTATGAAAGGAGTTTGTTCCATTTACAGTCTAAGTGTATTTTTCACTGCTATTACTTTTTCTATTAAATTTTTTTCAAGCAAGAAAGGGTTCCTCACTGCAGCTTGTCCCTTGAACAAGTATTTTTCCATACACTAATATATTGGAAATCTCAACAAGAATGAAATAGCACTGAATGATGCACACAAAGGACAGTACCAATCAGATCCTAACCCCTGGGTAAGTTTTTGGGTACTAATTCATTATGAATAAAAAATGAAAACAAGGAATGCTGGGGTTTACCATCTGCCTATCAGTTTTTCCATCAATCATCAAATTCTTTTTTGTGTTGTGAGTTATAACCCACAGGTCGGGAACTGACTTAAGCATGATCTGTGATGCAAAATAAGAGGAATTCAACTTAAATCATCAGGTACCAAATATACCTGCTAGGCTCAGGGCACAGCCTAAACCAATTAAACACTGGTTTCTGCAGCTGTAGCACCTTATCACAGCACTTTGTAGTCTAACAGCTGTGATTGCCCAGAGCTGCAAAACCTAAGGCCTCTTCACACTTAAACGCTCCTCTCTTAAGTCATGTCCTCCTGACATCAGGAGGACTTGGAGTGGAATGCACTAGATCAAAAATATTTGTCCCTTCTGTGTCTTGTCATTTTCAGGTTTTGGAATTGTCTAAGTATTTACTAGATTTTAAGGTTAGGTAGGAAAATTCTGGGTGAGAATAAGTGTTTTCCTGCCTTTTTGCTTTTTAAAATCAGATTCTCTTCATGATTTGCTTTTCACCTGGGAAAATCACACTGTTTTAGGTTTATTTTCATTTCTGAGGCAGCTTACTCAGTAACGGTGTGTTTTGTTTTGTGTTTCTTCCTTCATCTTTAAAAATATTTATGTTACAAGCATTTTTGGACATATGCCTTAATTGTATTGTATAAATAACAAGACTTCTCCCAGAGAGGAAAACATTATGCACAGTTAATGTACTTGCATATTTTCACCTCAGGGCTACATTTGATCCGCACTGTTGTGACAGCCACACTGGCCTCACCAGCTAAACGAATCTCTTCCTCCTGATATGCAAAATCCTTGTTAGTCATTTCAAGATATAGCAAATACCAGCCATGATTGTGCAAGAAATACATATTGCTTCAACATTATTGGTGTGTGATGCTCGGTCATAACAATCTTCACAACCTTTGAGGAACATAATGTTGAGGAACGTAATACTGAGGAAGCATCAAGAGCAGAGAATCAGCAAAGGAGTGAAAAATAGACAAGAATGCACACAGTTTCCACTGAGGGACTTCTCAGGGATGAGCTGTGCTTGGGGAGATGGAGGAAAAGCAGCACAGAGGATCATGGCTGCGGAGTGCAGACCTGGGGAGGGCAGATCTGAGATTGTCCATACTCATCCAGATTGAAAAGTAGAGCTCTGTTGAGAAGAAACTGTAGGAGCACTGCTTGGTCCTACTCAGTGAGCATGGCACACAAGGTTGGTCTTACCACCTGGTAAGCCAGATGTACCTAGGAGACATGGAGGGGATTTGAATCTTCAGTAACATTTCTGAGAGTCATATCTTCTGGGGTAAAAAAGCCAACCAACCAAACAAAAAAACTCTCTTTTTTTTTCAGTAAAGGTGGTTTTTGTTTATATTTGGTCTTCTCTTTTAACACAACTACTCAGTTCCTGATGCTGAGGGAATGCTGAGTGCAGAGTGAGCACCAGAGCTGAGGAGACCAGGACAGAGGTAGACCCCAGAGAGAACGCAGCACATCCCTTAGCACCACATGTGATTATCCTGCATCTTCTTTTTCCCTCTCCCATAACAGACATGGCTCCTGTGTTGTCGTTTAAATAAAGTATTTGATGTAAGTTTTGGTATTCTTTTTATCAAGTCTCTGCAGGTCCCGGAACATGTAATGGCTTCAGCCCTTCCCAGTTCACATTTTCAGGTTTATTTGCAATGATGGTGGGGAAAACTTTTTTTAACAATATTTTTTGGAAGTGGAGATTTTTCTGTATTTGTGCCGTTGCATCAGCAGATTTTCAAGCAATCTCACCAGGGTGGTTTCCTCACCACCACACACCTGCTCCTAGCCCAGGGGATGCTCAATATCAGTAGAGACTCATCGATGCTCACAGGATTTCTTCAGAAAGCAGGAAAGAAAAACACTCCTATCAAATGTGCCAGTTCTTTAAATTTGAAACCATGTTCAGCCACTGTAACTTTCACCATCTCCTGCTTGTTTGATGTCTGATGTTTCACTTGCACTTTCTGATCTGCAGGAAATGTTGTATTAAATTGAGATTTTGAAGAGCACCCGTCTTTAGATTCCCCTCAAGAGGTCGCATCTGTCTCTGATTCCCTCTGCACTTTTGAAAGCATGAATGTGTTCTTAAAAGTCACAGTAATGCGAGGTTCACTGGTGCACTTTTGTTTCTAGTAATTTTTTTAAGGTGAATTAGACTTGCTTTCTAATCATAGTGGAACAAGGAATGAATGAAATACAACAGGGGGAAGGTTTTTGTCCCAGTTTGTATGTCCAGATAGGTTTGCAGATGGTACAAACTTTAAGAAGATCAAGAGCATTGATCTTTATTCTGAGCCCCTGAAAAAAATGAATCCGATTTATGTCTTGTGGAAATCTCGTAAGTCGAATGATACAGAAATAAAGGGAGAACAGCTTCATTTCTGCCACCGTATTTTGCTGAAAGAAAGCATTGGAAGGATTTTTAGAGGGTTATTTCTTGGTTGGTTTGTTTTTCTTAGCTTTATCTTGCATTTCCAAAACTGTTGGGATGGATTATTGTAATATGTTTTATCTTCTCATCTACATGAGAAATTTCATGCAAATCAAACTCAGATAACAGAAAAGTGAGAGCTGATTAGACCTGCTAGTTAGATTCTGCTTGATTCTAGTGACTGAGAAATGGTTGGGGAAAATTGTGTTAATAGTACTTGCCTTTCCATGCTGGAAATGCTAGCATCCTTTAACAATACTGGGAAGACCAGTGTCAACACCACAGGTGGTTCTAAACAGCGACTCAAACACCTTTACTCCTTAACCCTGCTGCCTCTTTCTCAAGGACAGCCTTCTATTATTTCCCAGTTAAATCAAGTTTATCAGAGTGCCAATTAAATGGATTCTTCTGCACGCAGACATGACATTACAGTGCATTTTTGCTTTGTTGTCAAACTTGAGTTTGCACTGCTGAGAGACCATTGCTTTCTGTGCCTGTGCATATGGCGGATGATTTTCCAGCACTGCCATGGGAAAAAGCCTGCACTGTGGCTGTGCATGGGCCCTCCTGTTTCAGCGTCATTAAACTCCAAGCACCTCACTGGTGACTTTGAACACAGGGTAAAAAAAAATAAAATTTAAACATAGAAAAGATGCAATCTATCTCAAAGCCAGGACTAATCAATTTCCACCTTTCTTGGGGTTTGTTTGGGGTATTATTTTGTTATTTAAATGAAATTAAATTTCATTGTTGAGAGGAATCTGGTGGGAAAAAAACCTTTTAAAAACGGCCTTGAAGAAAGCAGCGCTGAACAAAACAATTTATTCCTGCATAGCTGGGGGGGAATTAATGTATTTGCCTCAAGCTCCTGCATTAGTATTCCCAGCTACTAAAAAACAAAAATCATAGGGTTTCGGTTTGGGGTTTTCTTTCTTTCTTTGAGTGGTTTGCCTAGCTCTGGGTGATATGCTTACTAGTTAGAATTAAAAAAGCTATTAATTTTTACCTAATTTATTTCTACCCCTGTAGGCTCTTACTTTCTCATAGGAAATAAGGAGGGCTTTTAGTGGCCTTTATTTGACTGTACTTATATATATTTTCTTTTTTTTTTATTCCCCAGACATGTAAAGCTGTAGTGGCTGGGCACAGATCCTGACTCTGAACCCAGACTGACCCATTTATTACCAAAAACTCACGTAGGTCTCAAAAGCCTTTTCTTTGGTCTGATACAGGTATCAGCAGTGCAGAGATTTTTACATTTTTAAAGGGTGAAACCAGGTGAACAAAACCTTTTTTTTTTTCCCAGTAAACCATATGACCAAAAAAAAAAATGAGAAGCAGATCTCTTCTGAGGATTTTTCCCCCTCTCTTTTACAATTGCAGCATTTGCTCCCCAAACTAAGTTAACTACTTGGGGGACCTTTTATCATAAACTGTGCTGCTCAGGAGGCCAAGATATAAATAGCATTATCCACAGATTTGCAATGAGCATCTAGTCTTTGGTTAGAAACTCTGAACTGCAGTTTATTCCTCTCTTGGAAATTGAGAGACAGTTTACCCAGAGTAATTTGTAAAGATGGATGACAGAAATTCATGGTTAGATGTTTCCCTCTAACGTTATCTTTCAAGAAGTCTGTCGATCAATATGTCATTGATCACTGGAGTTTATAAGCACCTGTTCTTAAAACTCACATCAGCCTCTCTCATAATACACAACTGATAGGTCCCCAGAAATGTCCGGACTGAGACGGACGTGATCCCAGTAGTCATCCTGGGACACATACAGGCAGAAAAAGTCAGGAATCCAAGGCAGACATAGTAGAAATAAGTGTTTAGCTAGCCTTATTGTCACAGCTTTATAATACGCAACTGAAATAATTTGAGACAGGTGAACTATTTTCATCATCTGTAATGGGCAAGAAGTGACTGGTAATCTAGCCAAGTTCTCTGCATGGGTCAGCATCTCCCACCCAGTGGGGCTCCCGAGGCCAGCTCCCTCACTTCTTGTCTCCCTGATTCCAGTATCATTCCCAAATTGATTTTGGAATTTGTAGAGATACAAGTTGCCTTTGTAGAGATATTTTTGGGAAGTCTGCACTACCAGAAGCCCTTGACTGTACTGGGTAAAATGCATTCAACACACTTTGAAAGCATGAAGGTGATGGTTCCCCGAGTCTGAAATGCTCATGGAAGGTGCATATTGGCAAATGCAGTAGGTGGTTGATTGCTGCTTGGCAGGCGCAGTGTGTTGATACTCAAGGATATGTGAAGAACAGTTTTCAAAGCTAAACTGGTGTCCCTCTGTAGTGTCTTACATTTGTGGCATCAAGTTCTTGGATGTGGGGCATTACAGGTGCCTCTTGTGTCCTAGGAGACAGTTATTGTACAAGAATCCTGAATTATGCTAATCTGCTAAGAAAACTCTTGCCTTTAATATACAGGTAAAAGGGAAAGAAATTAATCCCTAAATTCTTGTAATGTAGATAATTAGATAATTTTGGCCATTTATTTGTATTTTTAAGATGAAGCAGGTACATCAGATGCATTTTACTTCAGAATATGGTGCATATAAACTGGGTACATTTGTGCTATTAAATTTAATTCACATTATATTTATATTGCTTTTAATTAACAACTCAACTACTGTGAGAGACCGGATTCGTATCTCACTCGGTTATTTAATTATTGTGTCAGAGCAAACTCTGTGTGTGGGGGGAGGGAGCCAGGCCTCCAGTATTGGAAGGCACACAGTCTGTGCCAAGAAGGCAGCTCCGAAGGCACACGGCACATGAGCCATTTTGTTCTGCTGTTCTCTCCCGGGACCTGCCACCATGTGACTCTTGGCGGTAACTATTTTTCTCTCTTCTCTCTTTCTCTATTTCTTTACTCCTTTCTTCTCTTAATCTCCTTTCTTCCTTTACTCTTTTCTTCCTCTTGTGGGTAGCTTAAAGCCAATGGGTTGTATTTCACTAAGCTGTATGGGGTTGGTGTTTGCTGGGTGCTTTACTGTGGTGCTTCTCTTTGGTCGTTTGTTACTCCTGTAAAACCCCTTGCCAAAATGCCTATTTTCTCACTAAATTAAAAGAAGTCGCTTGGGAATAGGTCCATGACTTTTTCTCTTTACACGAATTCAAGGTATTAAAGAATTTAAAGGCTCTGCAAGAGTTTGTGTGGGCTAGCTCTTAGAGTCTTAAATACAAGTAAAACACCCGGGCAAGCATGTGGCTTAGACCCAGGGCTAGACAACTACTAAGGGTGGCAACAAGCTAAACACTTAGAAATATTTATGTATTCATTCTACCATGTTTGCTCAGACCTTCTCCGGTTCTTTTTGGTCCTCCCCTGAGATTCACCTTCCTTCACCACAAACCCACCAGAAGAAAACTTTAGCCAGGCTCTGATCTTGAGTGTCACTGTTTAAGTCCGTGGTGAAGAAGTTTATGTAATGAGTAGACTAGAATGTTCCTTCGCTGTTAGGGCTTCCAATGGGGGAGTGAAAAGAGCCCAGCTGGAGAGCTGTGTGTATGAGGCAGCTGGGGACTAATGGCATACACTTGGTGGTGTCTCAGGTACTACCCAACCAAATCAACCCACTGTACGAAATCAAAGCCAAAGAATTACCAGTCACTTTTCTACCTATACGAATAATGCTATAATTGAGCACACTGCTTTAATCAAAACTCATTTGTACTTATTTTCTAGAAGCTGAGCGTCCACTTGCAGTTGGATTTGGATTGGCTCTCACTAAACTATCTCAGCTGCCTCTGAGTAACCAGCAAGCAAAAAGGTCTCTACTACCAAAAGAAGGGTTTTGTTTGAGAAACTGTTCATTGAGAGTTAAGTCAAAAAGTGCTGATGTTTGACACCCTTGTAGCATACTGCATTATTCATAGTATTGTTTTAATCTTGTAAAACCTCTATTTTTTTATTTTTGTTGTTTTTCGTATTTTAACTGTTCCATTTTCCTGGTAAATGATTAGGCATGTACTTGTTCTAATTTTCAATGCCTGCAGGTGGTAGTGAGCAGAGCTGTCTCTAGCCCTGCTCTGTAAACAATACAGGTATTATTCTTCATGAAAATCACAGTGTAGCTTTCTATAGCACGGAAAGTAGCTCTAGGCACTAAGCTTTGAATTGTGAAATAACTTTATAATTTAAATGTGGGCTCATGTTAACAAAAAGAAATACCACAGTCAGACTGGCTACTATAGCACAAATTGTTCATTTTGGCCAAAATGATATCCATAAGTCGTATTCTCCTGGGCTGATAAATTCAGACCTCAGGTGGTTAAGTCCTGAAAAATGTACTTAAATCAGCAACTCTTTTTCTGCCTATCTCCTATGGACCTCTGTTTCTGGGGACAGCCCTTTGTTGCTGCATTGGTTCTGTTCTCCAGCTTTCATGCAAAGAAAAAGGTTTCACAGTAATACCATGGTGTACACTTCAAGATTGTGCTGCTGTACTTTGTGTTGGGAACAAAGGAAGAAAATGTATTTGAACCTGGGACTATCTTTTAAATGCATTATAAGCTGGCATGGCTGGTTATAATTATATTGCCTCATAATTTTTAGTAATTAAAAATAACATTGGTAGAAGAACTTAATCCAAGAAGTATTTGTTGTCTTCACAAATGGTTTTCAAAAATTGCTGCTTCAGAGTTGGCATGACGGCCTTTCAGAAGCTAAAGATGAGTATAACACACACACTCTAATCGTGAATGTAACTAAACAGGGATAGTTTGCTGGGCAACAAGCAGATAAGAAGATAAATTATATCTTGCATATAACAGCACTTCTGTATTTTCTAGCTAAGGACTGATTAGTGCTTAAAGGTGAGATTTGGGTTGATAAGGTGGTTGGAATTGCAGTTTTATCTCTAGCATAACAAGTAACAGTAGGAAATGAAACTCAGCAACTGTATTCATCAATTCTGCCCAAACTGACGTATGTGTGGCCCGAATTCTATTTTTGTTGATACACCTCTAATCAGGGGCATTAACCACAGTATCATCATCATATAGGAGTGCATGTCTGAGTGACAGGACAGTGTAGAGGCTTGCAGTGCTGCTGCTTTGTGCTCAGTAGATGGGGTACACCATGGCTGTTCATCTGGCAATGCACATGGATATTCATTCATCAAGGTTAAGGCATTCCTGTGCCATAACTTTACAAAAGGCATTTCTTTATGACCATAGAAATGATGCCTTTTCTAAAAAAAACCGCAAAGCAACGAGTGCTTAAGTAAATAATTGTCTTTTCTCTACAACAAAATATTAGGCACCACTAGAGAAATTCTCCTGTTGTAAAATAATTGAAGTATTAATTTCCGTTTTACCTTTCAAGGGACATTGGGAGGGAGAAAAATGTAGAACAAAACTTCAAGATGCCTGTGCAAACATCTTGTTAATAGAACAGGAGTTTGTGCTTGTATTTAGTGTAATAACTTCAGAATCTCAGTCCTTGCTTTGGTTAATGTTCATTAATCCACACGCTAATTATTGAGTCTGACAGTGGAGACATATAAACAGTGAATGCAAATTGTGGATGGATCAAAGTGGAGTTACCAATGGTGTATTTTCAGGTGAGTAATAGCTGCTTAGGAGTTGTACAGGTTTAGCTTTCCAAGGGGTGTAAAAAATGGGGCAAAAGTGATTCTTATCACAATGTGTTAAGGAGACAAACTGGTGTATAGTAAATTTCTACTTTCAAAGAGGAATTTGCTGTGACAATGAGACAACAGGCAGCGAATTATTGGAAGCAAGCACTGCAAATTCATTGACATATTTGCAATTCATTGCAAATTCAGCAGTATCTTTAGAGCATAAAGTTATCTCCACACATCTCTTCGACATTAGTAAGTATCTCTAATGACAAATATAAAGAAAACATGCTCTGTAAGTCAATTTATTGTGCCTTAGTGCTGGATCTTGCACCTTCTGCCTAGTCTTGAGTTAGTAGCAGAAAAGAACTATCCTGTTCTCTTTGTCACTTTAACATCTTTATGACAGAAATAAGATTTTAAACCTTACTTTCTATTTTAAAAGCTGTGACAAAGCTAATAACTAATGCAGTCGGGTATATTTTGTGATCAAGGCAGTAAGAAACACCCTGTAATCCAAAAGAATAAGAATCATGAGGAAGTCAAGGTTTGTAAGTTCTCCTGCTCACCAAACTGCTTGGTTGGGGTGTGATAAAGTGTTAAATTTCTGTATGAGTGAATAAGATCTTTCCATCTTCTCTCCGCTAATCCCAAAATGCATAAAAATCTTAAATCCCTTGGAGAAGGGGGGTGGGGTAGGGGTAGGGGACAGAAGGGGCAGAAGAGACATGACACTATTAGAAAATTGTGGACATCATAAAATAAGGTTAGAACAGAAATTCAAAAAGCACTGTAAAACACAAGCAAGACACATAATTCATTGATCAAATCTGAATAGATTTTTTTGACTGAAATTTGATGGTGTTTTCCATTACAGTGCCCCCTAGTTACCTGGAATGGCGATACATCACTCCTGTCCACAGCCCAGCAGGCAGTTGCCCAAATGCAGTGTTTTCTGAGATGTGTTGCAGTTACTCCTTTGAGAAATTAAATGCTACTTAAGAAACTCTGAATAAAGGTAAGGCCTTTCATCAGACTTCAGGAACCTTTTGAATATCTTTATTTGACATAATATGCAACTACATAGAAAACATGATTAAGTTTACAAGGTGCAGGAGTGAGGATTAACAATGACAAGAGGGATTAGCCCACTGAGGGAACAAACGAAAGTCACTATTTGTAACATGGGACTTGAAGTAGTGATTTTTCAAAAGCTACTGCTACTAATGGTGTGTTGATGTATGGCTCCTAAAAGTTCAGTTCAGCAGAGGTATTGACAATGTTTGGTTTGCATTCAAGTTGTCATGTTCAAAATACTTTTTCCCTCTTATCCCTTCTTTTTGTTTGTTTGGTTGGTTGTTTTTTTTTGTTTGTTTGAGTTTATTGAGATCTTTCTTTTCTTCAGACACCCGCTAGATGTAGGAATATTGATAGAAGTCATTATGCAGGTTCACAGTGGTGAGCCATCTCCAGCTGCTGCACCGTTGTGGTAACGGGTGGATTGTTAATAACTTGCCCCTACGTAGCTTTGGCAGACAGTGTGATTTGGCTTTGTGCCGCACTTTGCTGGGCTACATCAGAACTCTCTATCTTTTTCTTTAAGGCCAAAACATGCCAAACAGATGAATATGTTAGTGTTCCTGAAGCTGACAAAGGGAAATAGCGGTAAATATCCCATTCTGTGTACAGTGCCAGAAATGTAGGCTGTGCCCTCATTTGTTGTCAGTTGCAAGCACTTCTTGCTGTATTTAAATACAGCATATTTGTTATAGCTGTTCGACCAGACTCCTTGCTCTTTTCCCTAGTGTACCTGCAAGGTGAGGACAGACACCAGTTACTCTCCAGACAGAGAAGTTACACTCTATATAACAGAGACCAGCTGGGTCAAGACTGGGCTGTTGTGGCATGACCTTTGAATGACTGTACTGGCTTAGAGTAGCTGCTTTAATCACAAAGGCACAGGCTCTTGTGTCTCTCTATAATGACAGTACTTATCACTAAATATTTGTACGAAGGCTCTCTATGCCGTGTAACTCCCTGAGGTGGGTAACTTGCATCCGTTTGCGAGTATAACACTGTCTCACTTGTAAGAGAGGCGCTGAAGATGAAAGCGAGCCTTTATAGCGCTGAGCCTAGCACGTTCCCAGGGATAAGGTATCCTCAGTGAAATAAATGCCTGTCTTTGTACAAACCGTTTGTGCACCTAGGCTGCTATGGTAGCCCCCAGTGTATCTCTTTAGTATTAATGTAGCGTTTTTAAAGGTCTGCTGTCTATGAAGCAAACTTTCTTTATCCTAGACCTGCTTTTTTTTTTGGATGTCAATCTCATATTCCCCATAGCGCAAGCTCTTCAATCCAGCAATGCACATGTTACAGTAACCGAAATCTTCCGACCTCCGAAAGGCCTGCTTGTGAAATATAATATCATGAACTTGCAGTGATATTTTCATTATTTGGATAAAAATCCCACTGGTCCAGTAAGACTTCTGCTTCAGTAAGAACCAAAGAAGAGCCCATTAGTTCCCACCAGTCCACAGTGTATCTGAAGGAGGAATAAAGGCACGGTCGGTGTCTGCACTAATGCTATAACTTTCTGTAAACAATACACCACCTTCAGGGTCACAGCTGGGCTCATCTCTCCTCCTTCTTCTAGACCAGAATAAAAAGAGAATGCGTTAATAAGAAAACTGCATGAAAAACCAAGGGGAAAGGAGAGGAGGGGAAAGGGATTGGTCACATGGGAGAGAACTTCATAGATCACATCTTCGTGGCAAAACTGAGCCATCCCAAGATTAACAGCTGGTTCCTGGGGTCATACATAGCCCCACTGCTAGTCACACCTACCTGCTTTCTGGAACGAAGTGTTTACACAGCAGAAGACTTGATTGTGAGAAGCCACTCAAATAAGCATGCTCACTGGAAATTAATTAGGTTAGCAGATCGATATTAGAAGCTGGTTTGGATGAGACATAGTTGTACCTGGTGGACAAAGAGCACTGCTTATTGACATTATTTGCATCCAAACAGGGGCTAATGGGGTTAGGTCTGTATAGGAAGGTCTACATCTTAGTAGATAGGAGAAAAAGTAGATTCCTGAACCAGTCAGCTCCTCTGTTTTCTGTTGCACATAAAGTATCAAGACTCACTTAGTTGACTGAACCTAGAATTTCCAGAGTCACTGAAGTCTCTTTCATTTCACCACAGCATCTGTGCCAAAAGAACATCAGGCTTTTGGTAAACCACTACTTACCCTCTATTGCTAAAATATTCTCTGAAGTGGATAATTCAGGAGACAGCTGCATTGCTTGATATAAAAGCAGCAATGTCAGTGTCTCTTGAATAATGTTCTTGCACTTTTAGTAATAAAGAAACTGGCCTAGGAGAGAGGATGGAAATGAGGGAATGCTGCTGAAGTTTATACGCAGATCTCGAAGTTTCATTAGCAGCATCAATTTCAGGCAAATCTTGTCAACCATCCTGAAAATTCACCAACTCTACATGAGCAGTTTCACGGAAACACAAACTGTAGGTACAGTTCTGATTTGAGGGGTTTTTTCAGTTATGCACACTTCAGACAGATAAAAACTCACCCATGTCAAACAAACGTGAACAGATTATGACAACAAAAAACCCTTCATCTTTTAGAAATAAAGCCAGGTTTCTTTCAGATATACTTTGAACCTCTCAGTATAAATGCAGAAGAGTGGTGAAAACATCCTAACAAACCTGGCACACAAGGACAGGATTTAACACCTTAGACACTGGTTTTTTAAAGGTGATCATCTCAAGATACGTGACTTAAGGAGGCAAATGTAATGATTTCTGGAAAAATAATTTTAGAAAAGCTTTTGCTTGTGCTAGTGTAATGTGCAATTCTTTGTTATTTGTTTGCTCTTGGCTCTTAAGACAAATGAGTAGTTAAATCACTCTGTGGGTCAAGTCATCTTGTGAAAGCTATTCCTCTAGGAGAAAACTGCATGTGCTGGTTTGTTCTGCTCAAGAGACCAGACAAACAATCAGGAAAAGAGTATAAAGAGCCTGTCTCGGTGTGTGATGAGTGAAGACTAACAGGGAGGGGCAGGCCAAAACTCAGGGAGTGAGCTGAATTTGTGTCTGTGTATACCAGGCTACCTAACATATGATGGATGATGAGAGCTGAAAAATGTAGCCTATATGTGGATTTGTTGAGGTTTTATGATGTACTTTTTTTTTTAACTCTTTGTCTGTAACTCAGAATAAAACAGAGTTTCTGAAAACTAATGGGTGTCCAGAAGGGTGTCCCCTGCTGTTGCCCCTGAGAGAATACAAAGGCAAGTACTAGTGATAGGGTTGGCTCTGAGGGGTAATCATAGTGAATCACCATGGACTTGGAAGGCAAAATCATAGTCCTGGAGGAAAAGAGGTGATCCTAGAAAGAGAAGGGTGGATTTATACGTGGGGGCACTAATTGGAGGCAGGCAAAGTTTTTAACCCTAAATTATGGCGCTTAGGGGTTTTCTTTAAACCATAGTGAGCTGCGGTTTTATCCTGAACTCAAAGATTATGACTCAAAGCATAGTAATTTATGTGAAGGGAGCATAAAATTTAGACATTGAATCACACTTACAATTCAGTAGGGGACGGTGGTTCATTAAGTCAGGGCAACTCCATACAAAAGTTGATAGGGTCCAAAATATTCCTCTTGAAGGATATATCACCCCCTTTTCAGTGGTACAACAGCACATGTTTGTCAAAGAGCAAAAGTTGGTCTCAAGAAATGGAACATCTTCGTCTGATACTTCAGCCTTTAGAGGCTACTAGTTCTCTAAGTATAATTAACACTTCTCTGGTGTATAAAACATAGCAACACAAGCGTAGGGTCAAGCCTTTAGCTTCTTGCAGCTCATCTTATTATCACCCTTGTGGAGCATCTAAGCAATGTAAAAAAGCGAGAAGAGCACATTGCCTGTGGCAAAGTGCTTTGCTGCAGATGGACTTCACAACCCCTGGACTCGTGCTGTCAGAAACAAAGCAGCATGAAATTGCCTTAACCTCTTTGTTTCTGAAACTCAGGATATGAATGGACTAAATCAGCTCTCACTACTTCGGTAAGATGAATTCTTATATAAATAAGCCTCTAAGCTAAATGTTTCACATTTGGGTGTCTGATTCATTGAGTGTGATTCTTCATTGAAAGCTGTGTCCATATCAGAACGAACATCATCAAATCAGCAGAAAACACTAACAGTTAAAATTCAAATGTCTCACATTGAGATTATCTTTAATGTTGAGATTATTTTTTTAAAAAAACATCTGATCAGCTGCAACTTTAAATATTATCGGTTAAGGACTATTATAAAAATCCTCTTATTCTTTCTTCAGCATCCTTGTTTTGAATCAGCTGCAAGGACACAAGAAACAGAAGAACAAAACATGAATAGAAATGTAATGTCCTCAACTAGGGAACATGCAGCACAAAACTGAAACAGAATGAAGAACAAAAAAATATTGGAAGGCAAATTCATTTCCATACCTTAATAATGTGAAAATATACATAAATATATAAATATAGAATGTTTTTGGAGTAAATGCAAATATATGTCAAGAAAAATTTTACTTATCTACTGAAAAGCATGTGTTTTAATGAAAGGTGTGTTAGATTTCTTCTACACCATTTCTCCTGCAAAGTATCTTGGTTTTTACTTGGCCAATTTCGAGCCATCCCTTCCAACAGATGAGGTTATGACATGTATAATTCTCTATTAATTCCTCAAAGGAATTAATCTCTTTTTAAAGTAAAATGCAAAAAAAAAAAAAAACTAATCAAGAAAATGTGTGAAAGCAGCCAAATTTATCTAGACAAAATGTGTCAACAGAAGGACGCAGTCTCATCTGTGACCAGAAACATGACTGATGCTTTTTTTGTTGTTGTATATATGAACTTAGAAAAATGTTACAGTGAAAAAGAATGTTCTGTTCTGAAAATCAAAAGTAACTAGGAAAATTGCAGATTTTTTCCTTGTACCTGGTAAAGTGCTGCATTTAAGTAACTGAAATACTTAAAAATGTAAAAATATAAGAATTGCAGACTTCCATTAATGCTATCATTTTTTAATATCTCTTCAAATAGAATATCATGATTATCCTCTTAGTGGGCCTCAGAGTTTCCATTTGAATAGAACCAGAATGTGATTCTCTCCTGGTTATGGGCTCTAGCTGCCTATCTCTTATAAAAATTGTCTAATTAGAGGTTTCAGTACAAGGCTCTTGCCAACTTGCCTGATCTAATCAGCCCTTTCTGAAGGCCTAATCAATATAAGGCATGTGCCTTTTTTTGTGTTGAACTGGTTGATTTAAATCCTTGTAAGGAGGGTACAGCCATCTTCAACTCTACTATATGGTAAAATCATACACTTTCCTTAGTGAAAGCAAAATGTTTCAGTAGGCATCCAAGTTAATAGCTCTCTACTCAGACCATCTTTGCTGGACAGAATGCATTTGTCTTGGGGCATAGGGTGATGTGATGTAGCCCATATATCTCCCGTAACTCACTGCCAAGTCCTACAGAGAACAAGTCACTATCATTTTTAATGAGGAGACAGTGGGATAGGAAGAGCCACAGGTACACTTCACTTTATCTGTTGATCCCCAGGTAAGTTCCATTAGGTACCCCGTTGCCATTAAGATTTTGTGGAGGTAGCCAAGATGCCCTTGTGTTAGTGAAAGCAAGCTGCCCCTTTTGCAGTGAAGCCCAAGGCATCACTGTGTCTCTCTGCTGAGGGAGGATTGCACACAACTTAGTTTTACCCTTCAGATCTGGTCTCTCATATCCAAGAGAAGATGTCTGCTCCTGCTCTCCCATGAAAATTGGGGGTGTCTGCCTGAATGGGGCTGTCTGCTGCCATGACAGAGCACTGCAAACCTATTGCTGCACTCCCAAAGGGAAGGAGGGGGAGAAGTATAACACTCATACTGCTGCACAGTTCTGCTAAACACAAAGTCAAAGTATCAATTTTGTATATTCCTTATTCTAGGGTAGTGACCCCAACCCAGTGAGCACAGCAAGTCTCTTTTGTCTGAAGGGACTTGCCATACCCTGAGGAAGGAAGAGCTGTGAGAGTGTGACCTTCCTTTGTGTGGTGAGTCTGGGCTCTATCTCCCAGGTTTAGCTACCCAGTGTTACTCCCCGAATTCACAAGTTCGTCACTTGGGAGGATTTCTGTGTCTATCTCTGCCAACTGATATCAAGTTGAAACTCAATGAGATAGTCACCCAGGAAAGATATGTCTAATAGGTTGGTTGCAACTTAACAAACTGTCAAATATGTTTGCCTACCCATAGGAGCAAAACAGTGTCATTTAAATGGTTAAAGACCTCAGTCTCAAGATGTTCTTTCTCTTCAAGACCATCTTACTCTCTCTGAAAACAGGTTGAATTTCACAGTAGAGAAAAGAGTTGCCCACATATGTGAGTTGGTTCATATTTCTTCTCTTTCTCAGCTTCTTCACTGAATTTCTTTGCAGGGTGAGCACACTGCTTGTGCTCTGTGCATTCATGCATGCCTGCCTTCTGAAATGCCCACAACTGTTTTTCAGTTCCTCAGCCCAACCTTTCCTGATGTTTCCTCAGCTCCTTCCAGCTCCATCTGGCTGGTATAGCTTGATTTAGTGACCACATCTAGCAAGCTTCCTACTTGTATCTGCTTCCAGTTGCTGGACCCTCCTGTGAACCCCAGTTCTCCTGGAGATGTAGCAAGGTGACAGGTTTTTTCTTCTCTTGGCCAGCAACCTTCTCTTTCTACTTGCTGAAAATCAGTACTGGTGATGCCCAATATGGAAGAATTGGTTTGTACCTTGAGTGTGCTGATATGGCTTTACTGCACCAGGGAATTTGGGAGACAATTCCCACCAATGTTGCAATGTTTAATTCACATATGGATAGGGGCCAGCGATATGTTGTTCATAAAAGGTCTTCCCCAAGAGCCAGTCAGCACAAACCTGATGCTTCAAAGCAAAGACTGGGAAAGATAGACCTTTTTTGCCTGGTTTTGTGACAAAATTGTGTATGTCCACCAAGTGAACTGAATTTTGCTATACCAACATCCATCATACTCTTCCCTGGAGACAGGTGCATGTCTTTAACCAACACAAATGTTGATTCAGGGCTGGGAAAATCAAGGCACCTTAATTCTAAGGCCACAGATTTCTGCCTGGTAATGCTACACCAAGACATTATTTTTTCAGTAGTTTTGGATTTTTCTCCTGAGGTCTCTGTTGAGTGGTACAGGAAGGATATGCACTATTTCTGCTGCTGATGCCAAGTAAAGCACTGAATAAATGTCAAAATATTTGCATCCTAAATAACCTGCCCATTCTTATTTTTCCTGTAGAGCATAATCATCTTTATTCCAGACAGGTTCTCTTGCTCCATCAAGATCAACCTGGCCTACTTTATATGTAAACTTAACTTTGTCTAGCTAGATGCTAATATATTTTTTATTTTAAAACCAAATCGCAAAATCTGTGAACATACAGGCAGAGTGAATATTGCAGAATCTGATTCTCGTCTTCTTCTCTTGTCCTATACAAAGTAGGCTTGAGTTTTGTCAGTGTGGTCTGAGAGTACTTACAGCCACACAGGTTACAGGCAAAACAAGCTGCCTTTTTAGCAAGAAATTACCACTGTGCTTTAATCCCCAAAGAGTGTTGGTTTCCTCCCTAGATATGATCAATTCTCTCTCTTGTAATTGTTAAATGCAATAATGTTCTTATTGTGCCCAGAATAATTTCTGTATTCTCGTTATTTTGCTGCTATTATTAATGCAGATTCATTGGATCCTGTGGAATTTCTCTTGGTTCCTATGCAAATACCTGTCTTTTTTATGTCTCAATCAATCCTTTTTTTTTTTTTTTTTGGGTGATGAGCGGATGCTACATTTCAGCTAATGTTCTTTAGTAACTAAATGTTATGAAAATGATCAAAGAGATGCTGAAATATTAAGTAGTTACTTTCATTGCCTCAAGGACAAACCCAATGAAGCTTTATTGAGCCACTGGAGTGAGTTATGCTACTTGATATGCAGTTTAGTGTTTACCAGTTACTGTTCAATCAGATATCTTTATGAGAGGTAGCCTGCAACCCCTAAAAATATTGCTGGGTTGAAATGAATTCTAGCATGACATCATGCAATAACTTTCATTGGACTTATTGCCAGATGAGGAGAAAAATGAAATGAGACCAACTGATGAAATAAGCTAAGAGTGAGGATTTAGATTTATGGTAAAAAAAAATCTGGCGCAGGTGGGATATGATGAATTCTGCAATTTTTCAGCATTAAGAAAAGGAATCAGAAGAATCTCCTTCGAGAGGATGTACACGATGTTTATTTTTGCGAAGTGACCTTGTGATCCAAAAGCCATTAATTTCATCGCACAGAACATGATCGCCACCCTGTGGTTGTTGCTAGAATTAGACAAATATAACCCGTACCCTAATTAAAAAGCAATTAGTTCTTTCTGTTGTCTGAAGCCCACGTTTTTGTATATGCTTTTTGGATGCATCTGGGAGCTTGGAAGGAATGAAACAATGCTCCCTTGGGAATGGAGGTTGAGAACTGAGGCTCTAGCATGACTGGGAAGAGAGGATTTGTTTTAAACATGGAAGTCTTACTTCTGTGTGTGAGCTATCTATTTTACAGTTCCTGAATTGACAGAATTCGGCTTGATTTTCACAGAATGATGAAAGACACATCCAAAGAAAAAGCCATATGGGAAAAGTGTGTTTTTCTGTAATTCTACATCAAAAATTGTCCAAACATTTTTCTTTAAATTTCTCATGAAAAAATCGGTATGCTATAAATGCCTAGAAGGGACTATTCACAATATTAGTCCTAGTTTAATAAGAAAATAGCCTCACACTTCCTTAGTAGTTTTCTGAGAGAAATCCCTGCCTCCCAAGGGCAATTTTATGCAGGAGGCTATCTGTATGTGGGCTACTTGAACCTGAGAAGTCTTCCTCCTTTTGTAGAAGAAGATTGGGAAGATTAAGGCCCCACTCTGGAAGTGTTTCCAGTCGGTTGGGTGGGGCTTTGAGCAACCTGGTCTAGTAGAGGTGTCCCTGCCCATGGCAGGGAGCTGGAACTAGGTGATCCTTAAGGTCCCTTCCAACCCAAACCATTCTGTGATACTCTTAAATCACCTCAGATAAATATCTTCTTATCTTGAAGCCTCAGCTCAGTTTAGCAAAATTATAAGGAACATAAAAGAAAAGTTAGACTTCCTGGGGCTGGAAACAGTCTTGATGTCTTTTGGTCCTAATGTTCAGGACATTTCTGCAGTGTAGACTGCAGCTTCAGTGAGGAGGAAGGTTTTGTAGAGCATAAAGGAAGACCTGGTTGATGCTACTGGATTGGCTTTTTCCATCTTTATGTTGGATAATAAATCTCTCATCTCTCAGAGGAGCTGGAGTTGGTCTCTTCTCAGAACACCTCTCTAGCGCCATACTGTTCCTAAGCTATTCAGAGAGGAAGTCCAAGGGTGACCAGCACAAACTTTACTCACCTGTAATTTAATTTAATTCAGAACTTAAAGACCTGAAAAGTTAAGTGAATGCATTTAACCCCCAGAACACTTAACCTTCAGAACAAATTAGCCACTATGGACTCCCCACCTTACGGTAGGAGCGTACGCTAACATTTGTCTTCTACCAAATGCTTTTCCATCACACTGAGATCCTGTAAAGGACAGGAATAAATATAACTACTCACCTCAAAATCAAGATTGGAGGTGAAGAAATATAACAGCAGTGCAGTGTTACCATAGTAACAAAAGCTCTAAAGTGATCTAATCTACTGTTAAATTCCAGCTCAGAGATGAACAAAAATCAACATAACAGAATAAATGTTATATTAAAAAGGGAATGAGGATATTTTGAGACTGATATTATATTTGTGTCCCAAAATATAGCATAAAAAACATCTTTGAAAAGAGAGGAAAATTTTATCCATTTGAGTTTAACATTTATCATATTTGTTTCTAATTTGGACTCTAACTAGTCTCTGGTGAGGTTAGCTGTCAGGTGACTTTTTAACATACTGCCCAAGTTTACTCACACAGATGTATTGCTTTTCAGAATATTCCCCTCCTGTCACTCCGGTATCGCAGATGGTGAATGGTGGCCCATACGCTTTATGTCCCAGATTTTTCAAGCCATTAAAACCTCACACCCATAACTGTTGTAGGATCTAAATGAGTTCAAACACTGAATCTCTTCAAAAATTGGTTTAGGCCATGAGAAGCCTCTGAAGGGGCTTGCATTGCTAGGCAGAGCCTTTTTCAGCATGTGTTTCTCTTCCTGGTGAATGTTGGTATGTCAATAAGTATTTTCATTCTGTTTAAAAATAAATTAAAAAAGCAAATCATTAAAAATTCACATGAAGCTCATTGCCCAGTCCACCCCCACCAAAAAAAAGAACAACAAACCAGAGGTTCTGAAATATGGAAGTATCCTGCACTATTTCATGGCGTATCACTCTGAGTATGGACACCATGCATTACCTCAACAGGGTGAAAGTAACAATTTTCTTTCAAGTTTTGTTTTAATATCATTAGAGAATGCTGTAGCTGCAGCTATTAGGGAAGATTCAATGTGATTTTGGTTTGGGGAATTGGAGGTCAGGGGTTTTTATGTTAAGCTGTCTGTACTTGTGCTGTATGTTTCAGATTTTAAATACTTGCTATTTAAGCATTTCTAAAATAGAAGATAAAGAATTCATATTAGTAGTCTAGCTGAATTTGCTATAATTTTGGCATATGGGCAATATTGTAAAAGTAAACAGAAAATATCTGAACCAACACCTATTCATTTGAAATAATTTCTGAAGGAATTTGTTAACAGGCATTTAAAAATGTTCAAGGTAAAGAAGATGTATTCTAGTGCAGAGTTTGACCAAAAAACATAGTCCCTCTGAATCTAAGCATCTTGCATATAATTCATGACAAGGTATGTCGTCATGATCAAAGACACCCCAGAATTTTTCTCTGCTTCATGCTGAAGAATAAATTAACTTTGTGTATGTTTTAAAAGTAGGTCTTCGAGTGTATTTCATCAGCAAGAAACAGATGAAAATATAGTTTGCACAGTATCTCTTTTGGTTTACCCTAACAGTTTACAAACAGCATGTGAGCAGCACGCTTTTGAGTTAAGTTTTCCTTTTCTAATGGGAGGTGTGCTCTTAGAAAATGACAATTCATTTGCATGCAATTTGCACTCTGCATTTTTGCAAGAATACATATGACATTTTGCACTTTTCTCTGGTAGTTGTATTTCATTTTCTCAGTGCAGAATAGAAATGTTAAGATCAGATTTTAAAAGATAGACCCTACATAGACTTAAGAGCATTATTTGAAAAGAAGGCAGGGTGCTCTTTCCAGCTCTCTTTTGCACATTGTGTAAAATCTAATAATTTTTCTTCTGTTATCAAATCATGTATGTGTCTTTGTCCTTTACACCATCCACCAGACACTGTTGAATCTTCCATAAAGTTCTTGCCTCATTATTGAGAGGTAGGGAAAGTAGAGCTGTTTCTGAGGCAATAATCCTTGCTTTTATGGTCTATTCTCCTTCACATTGATTGCTTGAATTGGAAACTCTCATGACATTTTGCAGGCAATAAAAACCAGAGGAAGAATGTGTTTCTTTTCAGTGGTATATTATTATTAAGCCAGGCAGAGCTGCTTACAAACTTGGTGCAGTCACTGTCACCAAATTCAGGAAAATGAAGAAAAAGAGCAATTTCCATGAAGGATGGAGCTGGAGCTTCTTTCAGCTGTTTCACCGGTATCCTTTGCTTTTTTTTTCATCTCAATTTGCCCTCATTCTGTTTGAAATTTCACTGAACTTGAATAGATGAAATTCACTTGGGAGGAAAAATATCATCATTCTCTCTCAAACTGGACACTAAACAAATATTCCAAAATACAGTGCAGTTTAAAAAGGTACTAGGATAATTAGAGTCTCTGCCCCTCCACGTGCATCAGGTTATTTTACACTCTAATGGACATTTTTGAGGTCCTGCTGGACCTACAATATTTCTTCACAATAAAGTAATCAAGAAAAGAGTGCAAGATGATATGTATTGATACAGAGGAAGAGAGTCAAACTTATGATTCAATTTTCAGGCATATTTCCTCAACAAGGTTAAGATCCTTGTTCCATGTAGCATTTATTCAGTTACTTTCTATATATTATATATATAAATATATATCTATATATATATAGTGTAGATTCAGGTAAATATAGCACCATGCAGAGGATCTTGTAGGTGAGCACCACTTTGACATCTTCTTTTCATCAAACCTGGATCATTATTTTAGTTACATTTAGAGGTTCCAGACAGCATTTCAATCCCTCTGGTTCTTGCATTGTGAAATCATATTTTAATTAGACTACACAACTTATAATTTAGCCTTTTTCAACTGGGAAAGGGAAGATCTCAGTGAGAGCAAAGTGATCAAGGCTTATTAAGAAGAAGCAGTTGGGTTTATGATGCCATGACAGGATAGGAATGTCAGAAATTTCAGACCCCAAGTTACCACCAAACTCTGAGCAATTTTGATCAGATTTATACACTCCAGAGAGATGGCCCATTAAAAACTCTTACTTACTAGGGGACCTTTTTCCTCGAGACCATACCCAGCTGTCCAGAGCATACTCAGCTAAATTCAGACTTAGCACAAGAAGGTGCAACTTCTTCACAAGTGTGAACTCTAAATAGAATAGGAGAGCCATTGCAGCATGAATAAAAGTTACAAAGAAGTACAGTGTCATATGTGATAGATCCAAAGTACAAAATGAGTGAGATATAAATGTCTTAATAGACAGGAGACAAAACCAAGGAAAATTAGTAAAAATAAAATTAAGATCCCCAAACCAGGACCTGATCGTTCTTTTGTTAAGTCTATGCCTGTTCTTTTGGTGTTCCTCATGACCAACCACTTCTCAGACAAAGAACACAAGAATGATGTGGTCCATGTAGCTCTGTGTCTTGTTTCTAATATTGATCAGGAGCAGGTATTTGTGAAAAGAACATGAGTGCAGAGCAAGTACATGGTTGCGCTTCTCTCAGCACTTCCCCAGCTTCTGTCAGTCCGTGGCTACAGGTCAAGCCTGCTGCGTTAGTCACGTCTTTCAGGCTGTTATAGGTCATTCCTTCCATTAATTTATGTATTGTTTACGTGGTGGTGGGTTGTTTCGGTTTTTTTCTAGACCCGTTTAGATGCTGGCTCCCACAGTGTCCCTGGCAATTAATTTTGATATTTGAGTTATAGATTGTGGTTAGAAACAATAAATCTGCTTTCTTTTCCTAGCTTTAATCTGCTGCATGATAATACAGAAATTAAGAAGCATCAAATCAAACTGGGGGATAATGAATAACTTGTTCCCTAATCTTTTTGCAATGACATTCCTTATTTTTTCATGATTCCATCCTATCTTTCCTTGATCACTGTTTTCCAAGTTTAGAAAACCTTAGTCTGTATGATCTTTCTTTGTATGGATACTGTATTTTTTCCTTGGATCATTTGGCTGTCTTTATCTGTTTTCTTCTGCTGCTGTATCCTTTTAGAGGTGAGATGCCTAGAAATGCACATAGTATTCTAACTGTGGTAACACCATGGGTTTATAAAGTGCCATAATGATGTTTTTGCTGATGTTTTTCATCCTTCGTTAATGATTTTTGCCATTCTGTTTTCCTTGCTTACTACTCCTGTGCCGTGAACTGACGTTTTCAAAGAACTATCCATCATGACTCCAAGATCTTTCCTGAATATTGAGAGGTAATTTAGAGTACATTAGTATATATATATTTAGACTATTTTTCCCTCCAATGTTATGCTTTAAATTTCACCTGACACTGATTGATTGTGTCTTCGTTCAGTATTGTGAGATCATTCTGCTACTTGCAATCAGTTTTCATTTTTAGTACCCTGAATAATTTTGAATCATAAAGAAACTCTGTCACCCATTTATTCGTTTCCTGAGCTTTAAATACATTGAGGAGAATTTATATGGACCCACAGTTTAAATTCCCTATGTTATGAAACATTACTATTCTTATGCTTTACATTTTACCTTTTATTAACCATTTATCCTGTGAAGGATACTTCCATACAATTTAATTTTTTAAGACCCTTTGGTGAGAAACCCTGTCAAAACCTCACTGGAAATCCAAGTATAGAAGATCAATTGATATTGCCTCATCCCCATTTATCATCTCTTTCCTGAATACCCTCATGAGACATGGCTTTGTGTCTTGGCTTTCCTATGCTATATCTATTTGTGTGTTACTTCTTTCTTTATTACAATTTTTTGTCATTGGTATAAAAAGTTAGATTTGATGGTCTGAACTTTCCCTAGTTTTTCATTGATCCATTAAAGAAAAATGCAGAATTACATATGTCTCTACTGAAACCTGTTTAAGTGGTAAGTGTTCCATGTGTAATTTCTTTTAGGACTCTTACTGGAATATTACTAGTTACTCTTTTCTGATCTTAAACCATGCTTGTTTACATTTCAGTTTGAGGCAGTTGCGCTGGCTTTTTTCCTGTAGAGAAACTATATTTCAATTCTCAATTATTTCCTAACAAACACTGAATGCATTGATTTCACTTCTCTAATAAAGCACAATCCTTTTGACTAATTGTTGCTCCTAGACACTCTTTGGCAGACACACTATTATTGATATATTATTTTGGAAAAAAATCTTTGCTTTTTGTAAATCGATCCTTAAAATCTCTTTTGCCTGTCAATAATATGATTTTCAGATTTGACTTCCTAACATGCCTTTACCATTTTCTTCAGCTAAGTACAGCTTCCAATTCTTGATTTGCTGAGTTTGCTGGAAGCTAGAAAGTAGATTCCAATGTGATTTGTTATCCTTCTTCCTTTCCTTCATAAGAAAAAATGAAATGGTTAACAGTATTGACGTGTGAATTATCTCTGCAAGGCACTCAAATCAATCCTGTGCTGAGGGATTTCATATCCCCCACCACTCCAGAGACTTGATGAAACCTGAGGATAAATGAAGACACAGCAGCGCGGGCTTCAGTATGTTGCTAATGCGTTGCTGGCTGAAGTCAGTGCTGCTGTACCTTCAGTGCTAACACTGCTGGAGAGAGAGAGAGGGATAGGTTAAAGCTCAGTAGTTCTGCAGTGCAGTCATTGCTCAAGCATTGCCTACAACAGCACTTTTTGCCACCTCAGGTGTCTGAGACATGGCATCTTAAATGGACACCAGTTTCAAACGCAAACGCAGTATTCATAGTTCACTTTGTGTACGTGGTTTCTACCAAATATCTGCGTTATGTTCTGTAGTCACTACGCCATGAAAGCAACTCCTGAAGGCAGTTGTTACTAATGTGCCTTGTTTGTTTTGTTGTGAACATGCCCAGTCTTGCTACTGACATCAGTAAAATGTATGTCAAAGGAAATGCTTCTTTAAAAGGAGATTCTGCATGTTGGTTCATCTTGGAAATACCGAGGGGGAAAGCTGTAGATACACACTCTCTAACTGTACAGATGTCTTGTTCTGCAATTTTGAGATGGGGAGCATTTATGAATATCTTGGTCAGAGCAAGGGCAACAGGTGGGGGCAGGGAGGTAAGGGAACGTATCTAAAGCAGAAGCCTTTGTTGGCAGGAAGCAGATTTGAGTTTGCATCTACAGCTGGTTTATGAAAAAAAAAATACCACTAAAACCTAAAAAAACCTCCTCCCCAAACCAGGCTTCATCAAGAAGGTATTTAAAGATAGACAAAATATTGAGCTTTTCTGATTGGAGTACTCTTTCTGCATGTATTTATGGTTTGCTTCACCTATTCTAAGAGCTAGCAAGTGCTTTCTAGATAGATTATTCTGCTGAATGTTGTAACATCTTTCTGATGAGGTACCCTGCTGCCTGCCAAGTCAGCAAACCTGGACCTTAGGGCATTTAAAATCCAGTTTCATATTCTAAGTACAGGGACTATCTCTACATAGCTTAATTTGCCTCAGATTTAGAAAACACAGTAGTTGCTAAGTTCATGCAGAAACATATGTCATGTTATTCAGGCAAACTAAATTTTGTGGAAAAAACCTTTCCATATAGACATCTAATTTAAGAATCCCGCAGTGCTGAACAAGGCATTTGGACAACAATACTGTAAAACTTTTAAAAACATAATGTCTGACTAAATTCGGCCTTTGTGCTAATGAAATCATGCAGAACTGCCACAATGCTTCTAAGTGCAGTATATCAGTTTTCAAGATCTCGTTCTGTGAAAATACTCAATATTTAATGACTGAGAATTTGCAGTTTTATAAAGCTTTTTAGGACTTTGTCCTGTACTTTCTGTCTGACACTAAGGCCAGCTGTTTTTAAAATGGTTAAACAATCCTTACTAATGAGTACTATAGTCTTGGGTTTGCATCAACATTGATATCTTTCTATTTTATAGTAATGACATTTGGTAGGCTGTGTATCAGTCTTTATCAGTTCTTCCTATTCACTTCAGTTTCACTTTTACATGTGAAATACTATTAGGGTTGGAAGAAATCTCTAATAGCTTATTTAATCTCCTTTTAACTCTAATAAAAGTAATTTCCCTGCTGTAGACCATCTCTAATCCATGGATATCTCAGACTAGGATATTATCAGGATGTTACTAATATGTATGATACATTATTCCTCATGCTGCGTGTTGCTGTCATTATTTCACTGTATCTCTTCTCAATATTGATGACACGGTGAGTATGGGTGCTTATACATCTGGTCATATATTTCCTCCTGAATGAACAGGGTGTAATTTAATATTTTTCATAGTGTTTTAAGCACTTTTTTTGGGTTTCTTTGGCACATCAGACACTTACAGTCTAGTCTTTGGACTGAAATACTGGCTTGTGTTTACTGTTGGCTTTGAAGATAACTTTTATTCCTTGTCCTATTTGCACCTTCAAAAGTTGGTCCACTTCTTCTCAAAATGCATTCGTTTCTCATAGTTTCAAGATTTATAAGCCAAACATTGTGTATGGAGTAAGAAAAAGGGGATTATTCTTACTTTAAATATTCTTTTCTAATATCTTTTCTTTAAACTCCATTTCTGCAGGTCTCTTACATATTTATACACAATAATCAAATACGTTTTTGAAATGTAAAATACTTTCACATAACTTTGAAATTGTTTCCTTTTACATTAAGGTATCTGGAACAGCTATCACTTGTGTTTTACACAGCCAGGGTCTTTCTCACATCTGAAAGGCAGAACTTTGATACTCTTCTTTTGCTACATCTGAAGTAGCTCTCTGTCCATGCACCAGTAGATCAGTAGAAGAATATAAATGTTGAGATCTGTGATGCAAATGTCAGAGAAAAATTTGCACTAAAAGCTAGTAAAAAGCTACAGGAGCTCTAGAAAGTTTCCGGTAATGTGTATTAACAATCTACCTTTGTGGGTAATTAAGCTGTTACCCTGTCAGTTTGATATAAAAATTCTTTAGCAATTTGCATCTTGTCCCTAATCCATAAAAGACATAATACAACCAATGATTTTAAGGCCTATCTTAAGATGGTAATGTTTCTAGTAGTGTACCCTTTTCCACAAAGTTAGCAGGAACTTTTCTGAATCTGGAGTTCTCCACAATTAATTTAATCACAACACAAATAAGCATTATGATTCAACCCCATTCAGGAAGAGAAAAGCAGACAGGCTATGCTTGCATTTTTTCTCTCTGTTGGGAATACAGAGCAGGTTGGCTGCCCTTCTTTTTTCTAAAAGAAGCCCAAATTTCTGTGCAATGCTGAATTCAAGGTTTGCTGAGAGCATTCACATACAACAGAACAAGCATTGTGTATTCCAGAAAGCTGTAAATCCTAGTTCTGGACTGAAAAGGATCCCAGGGGAATGTGGCCTTGGCTGACAGTCTTTCTTCAGGCTGACAGTTCCTCTTCTCAGAGGAGAAAGCAACTTCCCATGTTTCTCCTCTGTTTGTAAACTGTGGGGTTAGTTAGTATGCTGCAGCTGTGCAGATTTTCATTTCTGATAAAACTTAGCCTGAGAGGTATTTGTTGATGATTGTCAACAATCAGATGAATTATAGATGATGTTGGTAAACAAAATGCTGCCTTGATGAATGATGAGTTGGCTATACTATGACATGACTGCTAAGTCATTCAAAGCACTGATTAAACCCATTACAGTAAAATAATCACCATCCATTACCTTTAATGTCGTGAACTGACAACCTAGTTAAGGCAGCTCATGGTGTCAGCGAAATGATTTGTTGGTCCTCATGTCCAATGACAATAAATCACTTCAATAAATCAATGAACAGTAGCAATAAAACAATATATTTTCATTTTTCTTGACATTCAATTACAGAGTGTGTATACAGACTTATTCTTAAACATTCAGTGATACGGCAGGATTCAGCATCCACCAGCAACTAATACATACAGTTGTTGAGATCTTGTTTTGTCCAATCGCACTTTACCCTTAGTTTTGTTTTCTGCTGCATCTGCTGTTGTGATACATGACTTGCCTTACAGAACCAGATTCATTCTCATGTATAAAGGCAGATCTTTTCTTCTTTTTTTTTTTTAACTTCATCTGAAGAAGTTTCTTCTTCTAAATACGTTTCTATAGGTATGGTATTTTTTGCAAGGATAATGGTCACATTCCTGTTTTTTTCACTTTTCTAGTATCACCTCTAGGCTAATAAAGTCTATAATTTGGCTTTCACGGTAAACAAAAAGTGAACTTCAGCATTTGATCAGCCAGAACTGAGCTGAGGCTCCTGTGCTGATCAGGAACGAGCAGTCAATGACAGTGCTAAAACCCAACTCAGCCAATAGGCATCATCTTTTCTCTGTTCTGGTGTTACTGGGGCTGTGCTGAATAACAGCCCTGGCAGACAGACAACAGATTTGGGAGCACTGGATTTTATTTTATAAGTATACATCTGTATCTACCTGTTTCCCTCTCTTGTCATAGATATGTTCATCTGTGGGTGTGTAAATATCAAATTTTGGGCATGCATAGAATTACCAATCCCTAGAAATCAATCATACACTCCTCGGAAATGATGAAAGGCAAGACACCTCCCAAATACTTGAAATTTTAAAGCATTTTTTTATCTAAGGGCTTAAGCTTTTTATCTAAAGATTAGCAACCTCAAAATCTTTTTTTTTTTCTTTTAGGCTAAAGAAAAAGATCAGAATACTAAACCATTTTTCTCTGGATTCCTTCCTCTGCTGCACCCATGTGCACACACTCCCCCAGGCTCTTAAAATACTTTGAGGGATTCACAAGGCATAGTTTTTTAACATAATTCAGGTTACCTATTATCCACAGGGATAAGAAGAAGACAGAGATGGAAACCAGATGACTGTGGATTCTCTGTACTGCACCTTCTTAGCATTCACATGCCCCAAGTACCTACTTGGTTGGACTTGATTTTTTTGTGTCACAGTTGCATTGTAAGAAGTTTGCTATCAGCAGGAACAGGTATTTTCCACATATGTGCAAAGAGAAGAAGTAGCTGTGGTGTTTTTTTTTCCCAGTATCGTCCCAGAGGTTGAAAGGAAGAGCTCTGGCTGAGGAAGTGAGTAACACATGTCACATCTGCATTGACTGACACCTACACCTTAAGTGACTTAGCATACGGGGCCTTGTCTTTAATGGCTACATTAATTAAAGTAAGAAGTTCTAAATATATGCATCGATTGTTACATTGCTAATCTCTTTTTACTGATCCAAGTTTGAAAATCATGTCCAGTGTGTTTTTCTGCACCACTAGCCTGAGAGGTCACCAGCCAGGCACATGGGGTTGGGTGGGTCCCCAGTGCCAGCTCCTGTGCAGGACACCAAGCCTCCTCTGAAAGTAGCGTTCAGTTTTGGTTTGCTCCTGGTAGTGACTTTACCTGGGATCCGTTTCCTTGAGCACTTGCCTGCTGGAGACAGAAAGACTGTCACTGAGATGAAACTTTTTCCATGTGGCTACATTGCATGGCATATGAAAGATTTTCTCATTTCTTTCTAAAAATGGATGTGTCAGTAGAGAATGATGGGTCTTACTGGACATATGGGCAGTTAGAACTAGGAAAGCTGAATGTCACTAAGGGATGGTAAAAATGAAATGTTTGACTATAAATTATTTTTTATGTCATATTTAGATTACAATATAGAAAATGCAAGTAGTCAATATGACTTATGTAGCAGACACCAGAACATGTCAAGAAATGCTCCATTTTTGATGAAAATAAACTATGATGGAGACTCGCAGTGACTTTGCAGGAGACGTAAGTTGTTGATCCTTATTCCAAAAGTAATGTCTGCAGCATATACTTCTGAAATGATGACTTTCAGAACACTGTGTGGTATTTGCTGTATAAGGGTTATTAAGAGATCATTTGAGATAACAATCTTCAATTTGGCTCTGCAAAACCTCAGCAATTGCTCAGAAGACAGGCAGTAAAGCAGACTACTGTCCTGTATCGAATCATCTGCCTGTGAGATCTGTGCAAGCAGTTACAGTTTGTAAAACAGGGAACACAGAGAGCTTTTACGAAAAAAGTTGAGTATTTTCAAAGTTTGTATTAAATGCAAGGGATTATTTATGTTATCATCAGTGAGAACTGGATTCTTTCTTGTAAAAGTGATTCATTTAGCTGATTATATCTCACCCTCCAAACTCTGTACATTCAACCTCATGGCCTTTTCCAGGAACTTCTCGGCACACTGGTGCCTTGCCTTGCAAAGCAGTGCCTTTAATCATCAGGTGTGCTTTCACCTAGAAATTTCTATCTTTCGTCCCTTTTTTGGCTGGTTCATACTCCATCTTAATTTATTGAGTCAACTTCAAAATGGTCAGAATGGGGCTGGGAGCATGGCCTGGAAACTGAGCTTACTTCCGTGCTGGCAGTGGACCACTTGGGCATAGTGGATCACATCCTCCCTGTGTCATGATGCTGTCGCTCCTGCTGTTGAAAGGAGAGGAGGGAAACAGGCTCTTCACCAGCCCTGTCTTCTCTTGATTAAAGCTTGGACCAAATCCTCCTGAGAGGAGGCTCAGGTGTTCTTCATTCTAGCCTTACCTGAAACACAGTGCCAATGGCCTCTGGCAAGGTAGTTCCTATTCAAGTCAGGGCTGCAATCAAAAGATTCTACAAGTGTTGAGACGAGCACCATGCTTTAGGGTCCTCACCAGAGGCTGACAGTGCCAGTTTCCTCAGTTCTGGAGCAAAGTTAAGAGGGAATTTCATTACAATCTGAATCAGTCTGGCTATGTCTAAGTTTGATTAGGCTATGTGGAATTTCGGTTGGTAGAGACACAGACTGTTTATTAGGCAGTCTGCCCTTGGAGAATGAGAGCATCTATAAAGAATTTTTCAGGATATGCTGTTCCGTACTTTGCTAAAACTGCAAAGGACAATAAGAAAATGGGTGATGCACAGTAGATTAACCTTAAAAATAACATTCAGCTCATAATTCTTTATAGGGCACTGACTCTGAGGGGTTGTGTAATTTTTTTTTTTAAAATGAAGCAATTTTTTTTGTATTTTCAATAGCTAAATTATGAGACTCTTGTACTATAGTAGTACTTACTGTACCTTTGGAAAGCATTCAGCACTGTGTACTGGCAGTGTCTGAGAATATATACCTGAAATGATGGCAAAAGAGGCAAGTTATTATGAAATTTGCTCTCCTGCTTTCATTTTAAAATTTCTAGTGAACACACTTCAATATTCCTGTTATCATTGCCTCAAGACTAACAAGAATATAGCACAAAATATTGACTTAGAATGTGTATTTTTACTTCAGTATTAACATTTTATATAGTTTTAAAGTTTTCTATAGAATTACTTTCATTTAGTATATATGAGGAGATCCTATTACATGATAGTCTGTGGTCCATCTTGGCTCAGAATACTATGAATGCATTAACCTTTTTCAAATGTCATCTATAAAATCTGTGCAATGAAATAGTTAAGCACATAAGCTCCAACCCAATCAATATTTATTTCTTGGAGAAAACTGACTCTGCAGCATATCTTTTCCATCTCTATAAACATTTATATAGCAACCTTAACAATTGTGTCTGTTTCCTTTCAAAGCTGATTTCAAATTTCTGAAGGTGTCCTAATTTGATAATAGCATAAATATTGGAAGTTGACCCCGAAGTTTCTTTCTCAAAGTCCTTCTGTGCTTGCTTATGGTGGCATGAAATGAAAAAATTAAAGACTGAGAACACACAGATCCTGCAAAATCCTTGAAAGCTATAACAAACCCTGGTGACACCTGCAATGCATCATTCAGTATTGCTGCGTGTGGCGAAGAGAAAACTGGGCAGATTCAGTTCATTATGGCAAGTACAATTTGAAGGAATGCTCTAAAACAGGGGAAGAAAAAGGAAATAATGCAGGCACCATCAGCAGGTGGGCAGATCATTAAAAAAAAAAAAAAGGCAGTGGAGAGCATCTGAAATTTAGCTAGTATTACCTTTTTGGTCACATTTTATCTCTCCATGGGCCACTGTCACCATCAGAGCAGCAGCGTGTGGGGTGACTTGTGCCACAGTGACTTGTCCCTGGGCTCAGGCCAGCAGGGACACTGGCTACTCAAGCATCCTCTGCTCCTCAAAGAACATGCATCTCCATGGCCTAGGATAAAGATCAGTATAAGGGCAGAGCGGGGAAGGGAAGGTGGGAGAGGAGGAGTACAAGCACACGCAATTTTTATAACTCTCACAAGTGCTTCCCCTTTGTCTTTGACACCTGCCCTGAAGCACACGCAGCACACTGCCAAATAGCACCTTGTCACAAGGACCAAAGCCATGATTACACTATGACGAGGTTAATAAGGCAATTTTATTTCACACAAGGAAATTGCAGTAAGAAACCACATGGCAAAGATGATCTTCCGGGAAGAGAAAGAGAGGTCTTTTAAATTGTCCATTTTTTTTTTCATACCTTGCCACTGAAACCACCAGAGTGCCATACTATAGTCATATAATTAAAAAAAAGCAAACAAAAAAACAACCCAAAAAGCATAACAAATAAAAAACCCTAAACACAACAATAAAAAAGCCCCCACTTTTCTCTTTTCCGCTTTGTCAGCCCAGCATAAGATGTTCAAAACCTGATTTGTTTGTTTGTTTTGGTAGGGGCTGTGATAGCAGGATGTAAACAGCTATTAAAAGCATGCTTCCCATGACTTGCTGGGAAAAAGAAGTAAAACTTATATTTCATCATTAACTTTGCTCTTTCGATTAAAATGTAAAAGTTGTTCACTTTATTACCTTGTAAAACTCCCACAGCTGCCAATAATCTCAATTTGTGCCTTCATTTCTCCCATAAGAAGAATGCATTCAGGACTTGGAATTTGATATATAATGAGACTATAGTTGTATTTGAATTTTGAATTGGAAAATTACAAAAAAATTTTTTTGTCACGATTCAGAGCAAATTAATGATCAAGTGAAAATACTGGGTTAAGCAAATATGTGTATATATACCCCCTGTCTTGCAGAATGTCATCCAGAATAGCTTTTAGATTAGATCTCTATTGGAATATCTCTATTAATGGAGCTGAAGAACACATTTACCTTTCTCACAGCTGTAGCCAGTAGTCTCTGTGAAGTGAATTACATTCTCATTATTTGCACTAGTTCTGGCAGCAAGACACCACTTACTTTGAAGGCAGAAGGGGGGAAAAGAAGAGGAGTGAGCTCTCTGAAAAACATCCTCCAGCAAATCCAGTTGTATCTGTGTAAGATGCTCCTGGCATCAGCTGATCCTGAGTAGCTGTGTGTTTGGACAATGTGACTCAGACATCTCAAACTTGCATTTCTTGCATCTCTTGCCCTTTGTTGTTGTTGTGAATTTAGACTCATCAGTAAGTTAATAAACTAGCACTGCTGTGGCACAGACACATGTCCCACTGAGCCACCTTGTTTCTGGTTGGTCATTTTGTTAGGAGAAACACTTGCGTGGAATCTTCAGCCAGTGAGGTTCATTTAGCAGAGCCTGGTGCCTGTCATAGCTCTGGCTCAGTCCTCAGGAATATGATTTCTGTGACAGAGCCTAATGAACTGCTGTTACCAGTGTGCTTGCACCACAAGGCTCTGCTTACAACCTTGGTTACAGAAAACATTTTGCTGACCTTAAGCAAATTGATGAAAGAAAAAGACAACTATTTTGTTGTCCCTTGAAGGATTCTGGTTTGCCTTGCCTGAAAAAGATTGTGATCAGTAGAAGGTTCTGTCAATATAAAGAAGTGCATCAGTAATTTCTCCATTTTTACGTTAACCAGAAACAAAAATATTTTTTGGTTTTTTGGTTTTTCCTGACAACTGATTTTTCCAGTAGTTTTTACCTAAATAATCAGCACGAGTTACAGTATTTGTGATATTACATCATTCCTTGCAAGGCCTTGTCCAGTTGAGAGATTTACAAATGTCATAAAAACACAGGAGCTCTCAAGCCAAATGTTTATTTATACAGGAAGCCACATTATCTGTCTAAATTGGCACAGGTTATATTTTCTTTTTCCTGATGGCCATTCTGTCATACCACTCCAACAACAGGAAGTAGCAGTCAAAGCAAATGACTCAGATCAAGCACAGGTCCTCTTCTAATATGTTTTTTTCCAAGGTACCTGACAAGTATTTGCAAACATAGTCAAGGATGGTCAGGCTTGATTAGGAAAACTAGTTGTGTCCAGACTCTGACATGCCGTGTTTGAGGGCTGGCAAATGCAATACAGATATGGCTATATATCCAGCAGGTGTGTTTGATGATCAAAACCTTCAGTCTTCTGTTTCTTTGTTTGTTTTTGTTTAATGATTATGAACTGCATTAGCACAAAGAGAAGTTGATTGCAATCCCTTCCCTTTATCTGACCTGTTTCTGTAATGAGAATTTTTCAGATAAGTTAATTAAATGCATTCCTGGCAGAAAAGCAGCATAGTGGTTGAGGAGAGTCAAAGAGTTTGATTTTTTGTTTTGTTTTGTTTTAATGGGTAGCATGGATTATTCATTATGTGCTTTGCTCTGGTGGTTAATGAGACATACTGAGCTCCAAGGAACATCATAGGAGTAAATTGATTTGTCAGTGGCATCCTTAGTTCTCATGAGCCAGGAGAAGTCCATAGGTCTCCATGCAGAACACCTCCCCAGGCAATAGAATTTCATTTTTCCTCATATATATTTGTTTCATATTGTTGTGTCATATACTTTTGAATTCCGCATTGTGCTAATGCTCAGTTATTGAGGGTTGCTGTGTTCAGCTAGGAAGGAGAGCTCTTGGGAACTGAATTTTAAAGGTGTTTCTGTTGCAACTGCTAGGAACAAGTTACTGCATGGTAATGAGAATGGCAGGTTACACCATGAGGAGGAGTTCAAAGTCAGTGAGGAGCAAAGCAGATTCCTGCAAGACTCTAGGTTTCACATGGTTCTCTGAAATCTCTCCTGCCACACGAAAGAGTTGGTGTGACACCCAGGCAGCAGTGCTTCATTGTGTTGATGTAATGATTTAAAACAGGAGTCTGTGATCTGGTAAACTGGTTTAAACTGATCTGTAGTGTGCAGAGATAAAATGTGATGTAAAGCCAACGTAAAACGGATTTTAATTCAAACACAATACCCTCAAAGCAAACTCATGAATATTCTGGTTGAAGGTGCTTATCTGGCTATCTTGAAAGACACCTGAGAGTTTAGGAACTATCCCAACAGTGACACCAGAATAGGCTGAATCCTACTTCAGAAATTGCAAAGATGCTGGAGCAAACTGGTAGTATTATTTGTGCTTGTAGTTGCTAGATTGTGGTTACATATAGCGTCTTTATCATTACTTTTAAGTTTTGCAGTCTCTTTAATCTAAGCAAATCAGTGAAGTACTTTCACAGTGCTCCTTGTATGCCTCCACACTAGGTCCCACTTGGATTTGAAATCTAATAAATGGTCTCCTTAATTAATCATTCTGTGAAAGGCCTGCAGTTTAGTTGTTTCTTATGCATACACTTCCTGTGGTTCTCAATCAACTAAGAGACAAATCTGAAAATAAATAAAATGAAAAAGAGGAAAAAAATTTTCTGCAATTATAAGGTTTAAGTGAGGCAGTCAAAAAGACACTGAATGCTAGAAGAAACTTTATTATGTATTGTCAACAAATATAATAATAAAACTTTTAAATCTCTGGAATCCTACTAAGAGTACACTGTATACACTGCAAAACGATGCTGCCTTCATGCAAGATGGATGTGCAGTATCAGAAGTGAGCACTCCCACACTATTTAGGTGTCACATGGTTTGTAGGCTCGTAAAACTAAATGGCTTGTTTGTGAAGAAATCTGTTTGTAAAGGTGCCACAACTATAGTAAGTCAGCCTAGGAGTGGCTCTGATGCCTCTTCTAGTTCCTCCAGGAAAGTCCTGCAGCGAACGGTTGTAACACGCTCCTTACTGTGCTATATCTTTTTTTTTCCCATAGGAATATTTGTAAATTTGGGGTCAGCTTTTCCCTGCCTTTTCCTAATTGCTGATGTGAGCATTACTAGTTCCTAGGCTGCACTATGGACAAAGGCTTTTTGGCACACCTTCACATCCCAATATCTCTTAATCCTGTGATGGCAGCAGGTACTTCTGCACAGCAAGTGGGTAGGAACACTGTCTTGTCCTTTGGCAGTGTCTTGTTGGTCCTCTGGATTGTTCACATCCTTTTGTAGTAATTCCTATATCCAAGTTTAAGCTTTTCCATGTTTTCTTGCCACTGGTGACATTTATTTAAATATTTAGGGAGACTGCAGTTCTAAAGCCTCCACTCTGCCCAAAGTCCATACCTGCCTTATACAGACCAGTCCCATTGTAGTTTACCTTTTGCCTTTGTTACTAGCAGCTATTTGGATCAGACCTGAGCTCTTTGCAGTGTCCCCAGTCACTGACACCTCTGTAGCAAGCTGCTTGCTTTATACCATACTTCTGTCAACTAGTAAGTAAATTCTAAACATGATCAGATTTCATTTTGTGCAGCTTTTAGCCACAGCCTGCTGCTGCCAGCTGGCCTCAGAAGACTTATTTTCCATCACCTGCAGTTGGTCACACTTGCCCAGTCTAAGATTGCTGCTTATCACTGTCGTTTTAACGATATTGCATCTGGCACCACAACCCAGCTGGAATCAAAACATTTATTCAATAGTACGGCTGCAAATATGGCAGCTGAGTGACAGGTGACTGGCTTTGACTGTGCATACACTGTAAGAGTCCTTGCTTTTACTGGAATTGCACTACAGGCATCAGCCTCTGAACTAAAGCCCTCTGCATCCTTTGGCTGTGTACGCACTGCTCACTCCTTTCTTTCTGAAATAGCTGCAGCACTGGGGATTACAGATGGCTCTATTTCACATTCTCCTTGCACCTCTTCCTTTCTCACTCTTCACGGATGTCTTTAGTTTAAACCTATTTCTTTGAGTGTGTTTGTGGAGGTTGTGGGTTTGATTTTATTTGGTTGGTTGGTTGTTTTATTGTTGTTGTTGTTGGGTTTTGGGGTTTTTTGTTTTGTTGGTTTTTAGGTTTCTTTTTCTTTTAAGTTTGGGATTTTTTTTTTTCTGTTGGTTGGTTGGTTTGGTTTTGGGTTGGGTTTTTTTGGGGTATTCTGTTCCGAAACTGTGATTTTGCTTGTTTTTTCAATTCACTTGAGTGGCTAAAGTGGGTTGGTAGCTGGGATCCTAGGCTGGTAGTGAGTTATCTGCAAAACTACAGGTAAATGAGAAAGTTTTTACTTCTAAATTTAAAATTCTTGCTACTTGTTTTTGTGTAAGTACATGGTAGATCTCCTTTGGCTAAATTTGCTTGGGGTCATAGTGCTTATGCAAAATTTCTGTTGGAACTTCTGTTGGTGTTTCAGTTACTGCTCTCGGCAATGGTGTTATTCTACTTTTCCTTTTTTTTTCCCCAATGTGACGGATAATACCTCCCTCCTCTCTGACTTCCAGATCTTCATCTTTTAGCAGCTGTCACTAGTTCTGTATACAGACTTTATTTTTCTTGAGTTTATGTTTCAGCCAGATTCTTTGTTGGAAATTCAGCATGGTCAATGATCTGAGTCACTCTATGCTAATCACCTTCTCTGCTTTGCTGTGTATCTCACTAGACTGCCTCTACCACACTTCACATACCACACGTTGGCTCATAAAACTGGAGGGTTTCATGCTGGTAAATCTAAGTTGCTCTGTATTTAGCAGCTTACTTCAGAGGTGCTGCAAATGTAGCATAGACTCCTCCTACAATAAATGGGTGGATGTCATGGTTCTTCCCACAGATCCTTCCTCCTTTTTGCATTTTATGCACTTCTGGTCTGAACAGGGAGAATATCTCAAGAGCAGAGACAGTAGTTTAAGCTCTATTTTCCATGAGCGTTTAGTACTTTTTCAAACAACATTCTTACTCTTTCTAGGAAAGGCAGTTCGCTATGCACCCAGACAACAGTCTGAAGCTATGCCAGACAGGCTGTCTTCTAGAGTTGTCTTTGTATCATTTTTCTGTGCTGGGAAAAAATTTCTCTTTTTTCCACCTACTGAAAAAAACCTCCATCTTTTTAATAGGAATGGGATTTTAAAGTCGATTTGGTAAGAGGGAGTCAGGATGCTGGATTGGAATGTAAGGATGCCTGTGTTCAGTCCCCAGAGCTGCTGCAGAACTTCAGTGACCTAGTCCAAGACATGTATACTACCACTTATCAGATCTTCTCTGTAAGGTGATTTCTATACCTCATTATCTGTCACCTATTGTAAGTGGTTTGGATTAGATACTAGTATTCTTTGGGTACTAGAGCAGCAAAGCCTCAATACTGATCCTTCCAGCTTTTGTAAAATGTGCCCAGATTGATAAAAAGTCAACCCAGACTGAGGAGGCAACAGGTTTTTTAGGTGGAGTTGGAGTTTAATAGAACTCAGGGGACTGAGCTTGCCCCACAGAGAAATTTTCTGTAGCCACAGGTTGTGAAAAAATGATGACTGATCATTTGACCTTGTTTATTTTTACACATCAGTACAGGTCTCCTCAGCTTCGAAGGTGAATGCTGAAAGTACAAAACTGTATTTTTAAAATGCATTTTTAATACCAGAGAATATCTGGTATTAAAGCAAAGCTTGAGAGATCCACAAGGCCAAAAATGTTTGAATAATTTAATGTATTGAACCTCTAAGCCACAAATTTCAAGAGTGCAGTTAATACACAACTTTGGTATTTACTTTACGTATGCGATGTAATATTCACTGATCTCAGGGCTTCAATAAATGGGTGTCACATAATCAAAAAATCTATTTTGTGGTAATCCTGTGAATTAGCAGTACTTTTCTCTCCATTTTAAGGCATAGAAGTTAAGGTACACATGCATGTAGAGGTTAGGCAGAAAGACTGTGATAGATTTATTATTCTGCACCTGACTCAGAAACCTTATCCAGAAGGAAGGAAAGGGAGAAACAAAAACACAATATGATGGCTTGAGAACTGTTAATAGGAACCAAATACTTAAAAAGGTCAGTTTTTTTTCTTAGTCTACATGGGGAATTTAGTTACACTACCTGCACATTTTTTTAATTGTAGTTGTAGAGTTTATGTATACTTTAAAATGAGAAATTTAAAACAGGATCGACCAAAATGGCAGAGTTGTTGACTTTTTGACTATACTTATATATATTTTGTATTCAGTTAAGTTCTCTGTGTTTAGTTATTTGCATCTTTTCTTTGATTGCCTGGAGAATTCTCATATCTTATTCAACCTTTTACTTTGGGTTGTTTTTCTTTTTTGTTTTGACTATTAAAAAACTTTTGATACTGCTATCACAGAAATAGACAATATATAAAATTACAAATTGTACCAAAGTAGCACAAAATGTCAGACCTGGGAATAGGTCTGACAAAAAGAGGGGGAGTGGGTGTAGCCATATGTAGAGAGCTGCTTGGAATTCATCATCTTCAACAGTCCAAATCATTATTCCGCATTGTGGATAATCAAGGCGGGGGGGGGGAATTAAATATGCAGTTTTATTTCACAGAAATGTTTTGAAGATGTATGGAATTCTTTGTGAATAATTCATGCTCTTTAAAATCAGAAGAGCTGAAACAAAAAAAAGGTGGGCACTTCTGCTGGGATGTGCCAGTTTTAGAAACAAAGCAGCACTCTTGCCATATGTAAATACAGCTGAAACAGGATGGCTGTAACATCAGGGAAAAAAATCTGTGCTAAAAAGTCTGCAGCAATATAGATGATCTCTTATTCAGAAAGTAAATTATTTATTTTGTCCTTGATCAATTCCAGTTAACATGTATTTGTGGCTCACAACTCTTTCTCTAAAACATAAAAGTGACTAACAGGGGGAAAAAAAATTCATGCTTGGGGAAAAGAGCATCAAGAAAACCCTGCCACAATGTAGCCTTCTCCATCTTATGCCCCTACCAGGCTTCTCTGATTAAATAACCCTTTCAATGACTTTGGCACTAACAAGTTATTTAAATTTTCCTTGCCTCTTCCAGTACATTGTTCTAGTTATTTTTCTACAAGGTTAGACAAAAAATTGAAATGAAAAAGGGAAATATATATTGGAATGTGCTTTCAAATTGGGGCAGTTGAACAGCAGCAGGTGTAGTGTGGGTTGTAGGGTGAAGCCTGTGAGGGACGGGTGACAGCTCTGTCACCTCATGTAAACTTTCATATGTTCCCTTCTGTAAGCCTGCACCAGCCCAGTAATGTAGGTATTAATTCATACTTTTTTTCTGTATTTGCATATAGTTTTGCAGTCCAAAGTGAAGTAACAGGAATCTGCTGGTGCTTAAAAATGATTGCTTCTTGTTTGAAGAAAACTGCGACTTTGTGGCATGTGCAAATTGTCTGCCACACACTTCCTGCAGGGTATGCTGAGCAGCTGAGTCACTGCTGGGGAGCCCCTGTCAATGGACAGCCTTAGAGCTTTCTTCAATTCATCACGTCCTAACATTCTGTCCTTCCCGTTACAGGGAATGCATGAAGCAAAGCATTCTCCAGGATTGATATTTCTGTCTGTTTTTCTAGGTACTTTAGTGGCTTCTGGATGATCTGTAGATCCACTTTATCTAACATTTTAAACTTCTTGTAAAAAGGGATGCAAACTGTTTAGGTTCAGTGTTCAAAAGCTGAAATACTTCTGAAAATGTTCCCATATACAAGCAGAGTCCTTCTTACCACGTGTGTGCTGGCTGTTAGCGTAGCTCCTCTTGTTTTCAGTGATGAACACCTTTGAACACTCAGGACAGGACACCTTTGGCTACACAGACGTGGGTTAGGTAGAAGCACAGTGTGTATCAGTTATACCCTAACGCCAGGACATTTTCACTGCCTAGGTTACAAAATGATACTTGTCTGGAGAAGCCAAACAGAACAGAAATGTGCCAGTCTTTTAAAATAGAGGTTTACCACCTCTTTGCTACTTTTTCCAGACACAGATACATAGAACTATGGTGGTAAGGTTCATCCAAATCAAACTGAACAACGAGCCATTTTTGGAACTGTCACAGGGTGCCCTGCACCACTTCTTTTCCATTTTACATGCATGCAGAGAAGGTCAAGCAGTGAATTAGCAGACACCTTTGATGGTGCCAAAGACAACAACCTGCTTCAATACATTATCAAATAATAGACTATAAATTATGTAAGCACTGAAATGCCAAGCAGCAAACAGCATTTTCACTGCTAAATAGAATCACCGAATTCATTAGAAACTGCCAACCCGATGATGTAATTTTTTGAGGAGTCTGAATGTTAACTCTTTGTCACCAACCTTCCTTTTCTTTTTCCCTCTCTATCAAATGTAGTCTTTTTTTTATCACATTCCCTTATTATGTGATCCTCCATCGAGCCCTGCCTCCAGTATGCAGACACTGTGTTTCAATTTATGTTCAGACCAATTGCATAAGCTGACAGATTGCTAAGGCAGCTCTGGAGGGGCACCACATAGGAATAAAATATTGAGTGTGCAAAGCTAGGGAGTAAAATGCCTGAAAATGAGGCTGGCAACATGGAGCTCTGATCCTCTGTGTGCTGCTGAGCTCCACACTTTCCATAAACAGATGATGGAGATGTGACAAACCTCCATATGATGGAGGTTGTGAAACCATCAGTGTGGTACCTGCTGAGACAGGTCCTGCAGCCTCTGGGAGATAGGAACCACGGCTGGCCAGGGCTTTGAGCATCTGTGGTAGTGAGAAGGTCTCAAAGGAAATGGAAACCAAAAAATTGAAGGTGTAAAAGGCAAATTTTATTAGAAATTGAACTATGATTTTTTTATTATTATTTCTTTTAAATAGAGAAACATCAGCATTATTAGGATAGACAGAGAAGTATTGAGCACCTTGGCTTCAGGGAACAAAACCACCTCGTTACTAAGAGCTTGATGTATCCAAGTCAAGGGAGTCTTCTAGAAGTTGAAGCATCCTTGGCAAGGAAAGTATGTATATGAAAACTTGTTTCTACAGAGTTTCCCAGTCTATGGACAAACAGTGTTCTGCTAATACAGTTTTAGGCACACCAGGGCAAAGAGTGCCACATATGCAAAATGCCATCATCATTTATTGACAAAATGACTCATAGACTCAATGAACTCAAGTTCATAGACTCAAGTAACAATTAGGCTAAAACAAAACAAAACCAACCCCAAGGTAAATATTAATGAACAGGAAGTCCATAGTCTAGCATGATACTTGGTCCCTATTTAAGTTCAGCAAAAGGCATGATCACTAGGTACATAGCGGGACTCAGAGGCAATTGCAGAGCTCTATAGGGAAATGTTGTAGTTCATATACTTTTTCAATACAGACTGCTGTCAGTGCATTATTTTGGGAAGCCACTAAAATTCAGTGAACTATCAGCCACTATCCTTCAATGAAGGATAAAAAACATAATGTTAAAATACAACAGAAGTACCAAATCAAGGCATTTGCTTCTGAATGTTTTACTTGCTAAGCTCTTTTCTGTCAGGGAATTCTGTAATTCCTAAAAACATCTCTCTCCTTTTCATGACCACGTATAGCTTTTAGGACAAAAAAAAAAAAAAAAAAAAGGCATCTTTTATTTTTGCATTTTATCTCACTATTTCACTGAATACTGAAATTTTGTTAAAGCTTCCAAAAGCAAAGACAATTTGAAAATTAATTTCTCTACCACTCTGAAAAAAAAGAAACCACCAAAAGACCATGCCATGTCCTACGGTACTGTGTTTCTGTGAGAGAGCCTAGGGGAGGGAACACATAGAATTATGTGTTTCAGAGCTGAATTTTGCTCTGGTGATTTCCATACTTGTGATAATTTGCTAGTAATACCACTTAAGGCAGAGCTGTAGTTGTTCTATGTCTTAGTTCAGATGGTCTTGCTTCCTTTTGCAAGCGGACTTGAAGAAATGATGAGTAACATTTTTTCCCGTTTACTCCTTGCACCAAGAGATCAGATGCTTCTTGGTGCTCAGAAGTTGATTAGCTTAATAAAGGAGAAGCAAAAATAATTTACTTTGATGCATTTCTTCAGAACAGGGCAAGCTGTCCTTTGGCAGTGGAATTCCCTAACCAAGGAATATTCTCAAGCTAGTATCCAAGTTTAAGCATGAGTTGTGATTTTGGTATGCATGAAACAATTCAAATTCATAAAATTAGACATGTACTTGGCAAGCAATGATTTCAACTCTCCGTAATGAGCCACTGTCCTTACATGAATCTGGAGGCAGTAAGGATATATGACTCAAGAGCTCACTGCTAGAAAGTGTCTCCCATTTCTAGAATTATCAGTACCAGTATATTGCAGTGCTATACTTCTATACAAGACAGTGAGTATGTTGAAAAGAAAATGTCAGAGATTAACATAAATAAAGTATTTCAATTAACATAGTAGAAGGTCTTCAGCTACTGTGGAAAGCTAATTCTCTTAAAGTCAGGACTGGCCAGTGGAGGGTCTAACATGCCTAAAGCTGGTGACAATGTTCATGCCAAAGTTTTGCTATTCTGTCTCCAGAAGTGGTCATAAATGGATACCTAAAGCAGTCAAACTTATGTAATACCTTCCCCTAATATTCTCTCAGCCTTCAGCTTCATACATATCTGGGGATTTTCTCAGTCTCTTGTGGCTTGTTCATTTACCAACTCAAAATCATCTCTCTTTGAGTTAATAAATTTTTCCTTGAATCAGTGTCCACTGTTGCACCCATAATACACCTTAAGAAGGAATTGCACAGATCTGCTACCTGTTGTGTTAAAAAGCAGCTCTCCTGGCTTCATTTTACGACCCGTAGTTCTTGGAATGAAAGAGGTAGTGAAAAAGTTGATTCCAAACCATCACTTCCATGCCATTCCTTGTTTAGTAAACTTGTACCAAATTCTTTTAAATCAGCTATTTTTTTCAGCATCTTCACTGTGACCCCTGTGCCCTAGCTATATTTTGTTTTCCCTAGGTCAGAACTGCCCCTTTCCCCCCCGAGCTATTTGACTGTGATGAAGAATTGTGTCAAAAACCTTTTGGAAATATAAACAGCCTGTATCAATTAGATCCCCTTTTTCTGCAAGGATCTGTAAGGCAGGATTTCCCTCAGTAGTTTCTCACAAATCTGGCATTTTTTCATGCTCTGTAGCTACATCATTTGTTACAGTTTCTGCTAATTTGCCCAGTGTTGTCATGATTACAGGCTTGTGATTCCCCAGATCTCCCTGGAACCTTTTTTTATGGGTTGATATTACATGCATTCTTTAGATTGGAGGACATTTTAAGTAGTTAATATGCTTACATATTGACATTAGTAACTCAGCTACTTGACTTGAGGTGTGTTAGACCTCCTAGGTGACTGCCATTTGGTTTTTGCGATAGGTTGCTGCTCATCGGGAGCTGAAGTTAACCACTGTAATTGTATTATCTGCCCTCACTGGCTCTCTCATTCCTCTCAGCACAGAGCACTTCCTGTCACCAGCTTCCTAAGGGATATCCTTACGACTAGATGGATGTATCTCAGTGTGATCATGCGCCCCTCTTCCTCTTCCAATGATGTTTCTGGATTTAATCATCATCTACATCTTCTTCCTGGGAAGATGCACTGAAAAACAGATGGAAGAAAGGTTGAATGCTGGACCTTTCTCTGCATCCAGCCTTCTTCTGCCCTGTGCTGTGCCATAGTCAGTTCCTTTGGAAGGTGGCATCTGGCTTCAGAATTGGGTTGAGCTGAGAAGTCAAGTACAGTTAGGACTGTGGCATCTTATTGTTTCAAGCTTTTTGCAGAATGGGGTGGATTCAGAGTTTTGCATCTGGGAAATGCTTAATTTTTATTTAATGAATCTGGAACTCTAATCTCACCATGGGATCTGAAGACTAAGCAGGATCAAATAGTATTTAGTTCTCTGTTTTGGCCTGCTGTCAGAAATGTGCCACATTAGACTCTGACAGATCAGTTGAAGACAAAGAAGAAAAGGGATGAAGCAGAAGCTATTTACAGATGCTTAACTTTGGTGCTGTCACCTTCATACATGGCAGAAATGTCACCTTCTCCCACGCACATTGGAGAATGCTGCCTACAACAGCTGTGGTCTGTCAGTGATGAAAGCCAGAGTTTGTGGTAGGATGTGAAAGTGTGAATACTGGCCACGATCAGCCTTGGGAATGTTTTCCTGCTGCAGCAGGCATGCTTTCTGCCTAGAAGCTGGATGACTGTCTACTGCTCTGTCAGCTGACACTAGCTTTAGATTTGGCCAAATATTCTATCTGAATGGTATATTTGGTCTGGGTTTCTGTTTTCCCCAAAACTTTATAGACCTTTACAGTGGATCATGTACCTTTTTTCTTTAGGCATAGAGTGCGCATACTGTTATGCCAGTACAGCAAGGTTGTATAACAACATTCAGAGACTAAAGATGTTAATTTCTTAATTTTTTTTTTCTCAAGAGAGTCTTTTTAGGTCATTTTATTCCTCATTCAAAATTCAATCCTTTTCCCACAGTTCAGTGTCACTGCTAGCATTTGGTAAAATCACTCCTATAATGAATTTGAATTGGGATCTATTAGGGTGACCAGTGGCTTAATGGCTCAACTGTAACTACTCCTTGAATCAGCTCCTGGGTAATAAGCGAGGTAAGAATAGCTCCTCATCTTGTGTGCTGCACTACCTAAGGTTCCTGCAGGCAATCATTATTACCTGCTACTCCATACACTGTTTGGGAAGATAATGTCTTGCAATTAGGCCTTAAGAGCAAGCAATGGAAAGCTCTCCATAAAAGCTGATTATATTGGAGCCCAGCAGCACATCCCTACCACCATTCTCTGAGATTTATTGCCTTTTTGACGTCTCACTGTTGCTTCTCAGATCCAGAGACAAGCTGTTTATCCAGACTGCTGCAGTCCAAATCTTCAGCAGCGGTGCTCTGGCGTTGCTGCACTGAAGCCAAGGACGATATGGACTATGTGCTTCTCACTTATATCCCTTCATATTCCATAATGTTAGCTGTATGCTGTTGGTACTTTTCTGTTTCTTTTATTGTCACACTCATTTTCAGCTGGCATAAATGGGATGTTGACATTTACTCAATGGATCCATTGTTGGAATCAGGCTTGCTTCATGGTTTTTGCATAGATGATGAAATGTTTATGGGGACTGTGGAAGCACAAACATAGAAATCCTTGGAAGTTTGGTGAATGTCAATACAGTTTGGGAATAAATCTTCACTGACTCTTATGGTTACACTGCCATGCTCGGAAGGGTTGGACAGATTAAAATGGTCCCAACAGTAGCACCATATCCTGATACAAACTGCTTTGCTTGTGCAGAGCAGCAAACAAGCACAGCTGGCTCATGAGGACAGCACTGCAAGGGCAGATTTAACAGATTATTCTGGAATCCAGAATCTATAAGGAAATTTTCAGCCTTCTTGCATTCTGAAGAGGGCATCCATATGTGGTCAAGGAGCCTTCTTTTTTCTTCCCAGAGCTGCTGTGGTTTGGGAGGGTGTAAAGCACTATTCTCTAGCTTTGTATTTAGACAAGCAAGAGTGATCTGCCTGAGCCGGGCTACGCAGCGCTCTCTTCAAGGGCACACCACACACTACTCTGCAAGCAGAGGCAAGGTCACTTCACCCACATGCCAGGCCAATCAGGAGTTATAATGTGTAAGATTGGTTAGCACTGAGTGTGAACTAATGAGCGCTAATGAGATTTCTGCTCAGTTTGAAGCACATGCAAAACATGCTTGTAAAATATCACGTAGATACTTTTTAAGAGACAGTATAAAAACCTCCCTTGAGAGCTCTTTGTTTTCCAGGCATTTTGAACTTCAGCCAGACAAGAAAAATTAGCCAAGATGTGGTCTTCGTTACTTGGTTTGGCACCATTTAACAGACTGTGCTTCGCCTTTGCGATCCATCTTAGAAACAGCAAAGAAAGGTGACCATGAAAGGTAAAATAGTCTTGCACCCTTCCACAGGCAGTTTTGTTTGGGTTGTTATGCCTAAACTGGGGTCAGCTTAGTCCAAAAGGTATTTGGTTTTTTTCATCTCAGGCAGAGGTAACATTACAGGAGATGTCATTTTTTGATAAATTATATCATGCTAAACCATGTCATGTGAGTCAAAAGGGTAAGGAAAATTGTAGTAGAGGTAAGAAAAATTAAATAGGTTGGTGAAGCATGACTTTTCTTTCTGCTTTGAGTTTACAATATTCCATACATTTAAATCTTTTTTCAATATCTAAAATTTTTCTTCTCTAACCCATCAGTGAACCATATCCCAGCATCGTCACAAGGGTGGCAGCAGCCAGAAGAGCCTTTCTGAGTGAAAGACACGCAATCTGTCAGGGTGGGCAGGCTAACACAAATCTGTTAGCACTTTCTTTTCCTACACAGGTCAGAGTCTTCTGATACACTGGCCAGATTTCAATTTGGGTAGCTGTACATCTGTTGGGACTTCAACTGTAGTTTGTAAAGTTTGTTTGAATCCTTTGAAGAGCAAGTAAGTCCTATATAAATGTCAGGTTTGACAGATGAATTTGAGGTCTTGACTGGGATGTGAGGGAGAACCACAGTGCATCTCTGTCCTTCCCCACACTCGCCCTTATGGAGTTTCCTGAGCTACAAGCAGCAGTGATGCTTCTCCGTTGCCAGGCCACAGTTGGATGTGCAGAAAAGCACAGTGCAGATGACAAAAGTGGCTGCAGCTGGGCCAGAGGAAGGTCAAAAGTCCTGTGCGTGTGTTTGCAGTGTAGGACCCATAAGCACAGCTTCCTGGCTTCGGCACATCACTATGGGGATATACTTGTGCACAAACCTGCACCTCCCTGGGATTTCTGGTCTCTACCTCTGTGAATCTGCCTGCCACCAGGCTGCAGATGTGCCATTAGTTTCCCTGACATCATCTGTAAAATGATGTTAGCGGTCTTTCTGTGCTACAGAAGTGAGGACAAAAATGGGCATTAGAACTGCGAGGCACTTTGAGGACATGGTAATGAGGACTATAAAGCACCTGAGAGAGATCGACAAGTTTCTTTTTCATCATCTGCAGAATCTCATTAGTCTACCTGCCATTCCTTTCTTCGCCTTAAGAGCAATGTCAGGACCTTATTCTTCTCCTCCTTTTGCAGAGAACTGTGACTGACCTGCTCCCTCTGTGCTGAGAGCACTGGCAGGCAGATCAAGCATTGGAGGCTCATCCTTGTCTCCTTCCATGCAATAACCTTCTTCCTGGCAGAAAAAGTGTCAAAGAAAAACTATTCCAAGGAGTAATATATCACTGGACAGTCTTATAGCACTAATTCAAGCTTGCTGAAGCAACTTGGAGCTGCTCTTTTTTATTTTTCCAGGGCTCCAGCTGCATAAAGACTTAGACATGCCCAGCTTTCCTTTCAATGCTCATTTGCTTACTTTTAAGTGCATGTGTCATTTTTCATTATTTCATATACTAAGGGGCAGATCCTGAATTTTTTAGTCATGTTTGGCAGAACCTTGTTCCATAAATAATCCTATTAACTTCAGTGGATCTGTTTGTGGAAAACAGTACTGTTCAGCAGCAGCTGAGGAGTCTCAGCAGGAAGCACAGGGAGAGTGGAAGAGGAAAATGGCTGCCAGAGATCGGAACAAAATTTATGTTTTAATGTAGCTCCATATCAGTCATTGAATGAAATAAAATAATTTTTTTACTTTGCTGTAAAAGCTTCAGCAAAAGTAGGCAAAACTTCAAATGCCCTTTCAGGTACACTTTAAAATGAATGTGAGATATGCATTCTCACTGTATAGTGCTAAAAAAAGACTCAGTGACTCTTTGGCTCCTAATTGTCACCTCAGGCAGCTTATTTAGCCTACCTGTCATGAAGGTAAGAAATATACAGCACACTGTAACTCTTGCAAAGTAAATGAGTCACTTTTTTTAGTCTTCCTCTATCAATATTAATAGTCTATACTAATTGCACAATGAGTTTTTTCTTTTCTCCTTTTTTTTCAATCTGCTACAGGGATTAGTTAGTTACTCGCATCTTCTTTAGAGATCTTAACAAATGTTAATTTGTCATTTTTACCTTTTTTTTTCTTTTTTTTTCTTTTTTTTGAAGTGTCAGAATGAAATTAATTTCCCGGAAGGATATTTACTGTCTTTCATGTATCAATCATGGCTCAGTTCTTCCTTTTCTCATGCAGAGATGGTTTCTCCTAAGCTATATGAGGTTAAGAGAAGAGAAGATACAGTTTTACGCAGTGCAGAATATCTTGATAATGTTTAGGGACCTATGGTATGCTGTAAAAATATTTCCATTTCAGACCTCTTAAATGTATTTCAGTGCTGGAAATGCTCATCCAAACTGAGTGAATTTCAGCAAACTTAATTGGTCTGGCCAAACAACTGGTTGTTAGCACTGTCTATGGGCTGATTGTAAGTATTAGAAAAATTAAACAAGCTTTCTCTTTACAGATATCTCTGTATTTCAGTCTTTGAAATACTTCATGGATGCTCTGCCAGGCAGCTCTCTTTCTTCAATATGAGATGATAATTATGGCATGTTGTGGAGGCATCATTAAAGTTCCTTTAATTCATTTTATGTCATAATAAATTGTACTTGAACAAATTAATAGCCTCTTGAATTTCAATGAGTAAGAAGTTCAGGTTTGTTGCTAAACTGCATAGCTTCCTGAATGGCAGGCTCGTGAACTTTGAAATGGTGGACAGGAAGCATTGCCAGCCTATTTTTTTCATGCTGTTGAACAATTCTCCTTTATTTATGGATTAAAGACTAATAGCTGAGTAGTATACTGTAACCATGCTCAGAAGCAACCAGACCAAGTGTCTGAACAATCCAGTTTGACCTCGCATTGGTCTTGTAAACCTCCATGGAAGGAGACAGCACGACTTGTCTAGCAGTCTGTGCCACTTCTTGATTGTCCTTAAGGTGAAAAATTATCTCCTTTTAGCCAGCTTGAATGTCACTTGTTTCAACTTGTGTCTGTTACTTTTTCTTCTCCCACTCTGCTCTTTGGTCCACTTCTTAATCACCCTCCCGTCGGTGCTGGGGACTGCTTTTCTGAGTCCACAGGCCATCACTTCATTGGTACTGGGGCTACTGTTAGGTCCCCACAGGCCATCCCTTCCCTAGGCTGAACAAACCCTGGTCTTTCAGCTTCAGCTCACAAAGTGCTCCTGCACTGACCATCTTGGTGGCCTACCCTGAACTCCGTCAGTCAAATGATGTCTTTCTTCTACTGGGCATCCCAGAATGGATGCAGTGCTGTCAATGTGGTCTAACAAGTCCTGAATAAAGGGGAATAATCACTTCTCTCAATTTACTGGCAGATCTGCTCCCTGAGCAGGCAGTGCCCACTCTGCCTCACTGCAAGGAGTTTGTCCTCCACAGGTTTGGGTCTTTGGATTTGTTCCTGTTGGATTTCATGATATTCTACTGCTGCCAATGTGAACAGTGTATGGTTATTGATGTCTGTAGGCAGGTCTCCTTGACACTACAGTTAGGCAAGGTTTCTCCTGCCTCACATTTCTGACCTTCAGATACCCTTTTCTGTCTGGGAAAGGCGTCAGGAAAGAATATATGATGCAAAGTGCGATTCTAGGCAGGCTTTGGTGTCTCTTGTGCATTATTTTGGTCTAGTCAAACCCACTCATGGACAGTGCAAAGAAAAAGTACTTCTATAACTGTGCTTCTACAGACATGTGATAGAAACCTAGCAGATGGGCTGCGTCTTTTATTATCAACTGGGGATGAACAGACCTGAACCCAAGGAGCAGTTCTAGATGGAGTGGCAAAGATTATTCTCTGACTTCACTGTTGTCTCTTGCATACGTCTCCTGTGGTCTGAAAATACATGAGGTGATATATCCTCATATTGCCTCAGAAAAATCATATAGATAAAGGGCTGAGTGGGAGCTTGTCAGCCATCAAAGCCATAAAAGTACTGGGGCAGAGTGAAATAAAGAAAGTCAAAATTCCCCTGCACAAGCACATGCTCACTGCTGAGAAATGTCAGCAGAAACATTAGAAGTGCCCGAGACCCTTCTGTGCTGGGCAGTGTCCTTGCTGTGCTAAACAGACAGGCAGCACCATTTACATCAGTTCCTAGTTCGTTTTTAAGGAGGGGGAGGTGGCTAAGAGGAGGGAAAGCAAGAGACACAGTACACTTGGTTATTGCTGCTCCTCAGTCTGCAGAGGTGCGATTTAATAAGGGCACAACTAATCACAGCCAAGTTTTGAAGTCAAGAGCCAGGCAGTCACAGGAAATCTGTGTGAGCATAATTCCATAAAACTTCTAGTCTTCTTACACTAGTGTGCGTTGTCTTCCCGAGTCAATGCACTCCCTCTGGTGGCAAATTTACTGTCTCAGTTTCACTCTTTTTTTGGAGTTAAGGTTGCATATGAGCAGATGGCTAAAAAAAAAAAAAAAACAGAGAGCAAGAAGCTACTGCTTTTATTAGGCTACTTTATGGTTTTATATTCTCAACACTGAGGGCACAGATAAAGTCTGTCCATTCAAATGTATTTAAAAATGATCCTCATACGTGGAAAAAGAGGAAGCTAAAAATATTCTGTTCAGAAAGGCTATTCCTAAAAAGAGCCTAAAACATTATATTTTTATCAGGTCAATGGTCTGTTGGCCTCAGTGATCTGCTGTTTTAAAACCCATGTTGGTCATTCATAAAAGATAAATCAATGATGTGTTGAAGTCCCCCTTAGTAATTTCCTCTAATTTCCTCTTAGGTATCTATCTGTTCCATCTCACACTGCAAGCTTTTCTAAATAAAAAACATCTTTTTCTGCTCATGGCATATTAGTCAGGATAATAGGTGCTACTGCTGCCTGTAAAGCTATAGGAAGAAACTATGTGATGGAAATCATCAAAAGAGCAAGAAATCTCCACTCTGACAGATAAACTTTTTTTGAGTGTGGTTTTTATGTCATCTGTTCATACAGGGGATTTATTTGCCTGAACATTTTCAGAGAATGCTTATTGTTAAGCAAAGCCAGTGTTAAAGTGGTATTCAGCAATTAAACACTATTGTAAGAATGGGCAACATCAGTAGAAACAGTATTTACTTAATAATGTTGTGTTTCAAAAGACAGAAACAAAAGCAGATGTTGCTGTGAACTTGCTTGCCTGTAGGTTGATGCACTCCAGCACCTGGTGAGCTTCCTGCCTTAAGAAAAAGAGCTGTTCCCACACCTCTGACAGCTGGATTTAGACAATGAGCTGACCACGTGTGCACTGTAGTGGAAGGACTTAAAGTTGTATTTGGAGCAAGTTTATTGAGAGCAAGAGAGAGAGAGCTGGGATGGCTCATTTTAATTTCCAGTGTAACCTCACTAATCTGGGTGACAGCGTGGCCTGGGACAGGCACTGCTGCTTGGGCAGAGGATGGCGTTTGCCGAACACCTTTGTTCCTCTGGCTTAGTGCTCACAGAATTAGACCAAAGCTAATTTTAGAGGCCAATATTGATGTTAGAGGCCAGTCCTATCAACCAGACTCCATTACTACTATCTTAAAAAAAGAGTCCTTGGTGACCAAATAACCTTGAATTAACTGTCTGTCCCAGATGCCGTCTAATTTCATAATCTGTAATGTCATCATTGAATATCTGTCATAATTTGCTTAATTGCATGTCTGTTGCTACAGTACTTCAATTTGGGGAAATTTCTGTTTTCTTACTCAGGAAAACCGTTTACACTCTCAAGACCAATTTGCCAGCTGTAGCATAGTTCTTCTGCAAATGGATGCAAAGATAAGGCTCTTGTAAATATCTGAAAGCACCATCATCTCGGCATTACACATTCAACAGTAAGAATCTCAAAGACAGTGCATCACAGCCATCTCCATGAGATAGGTCCTTGCTCCTAGCACATGATGCTCTGAAGGAGTAAGTGTGCAGCAGGGGCAGTTTGAGTTTGCCACCTGCATTCATTTCAAGAAGCTAATGAGGAAGAAGTATGAAACCCTGTGATGGCACAAAGATGTGGGGCATATTCAGGACTAGCTATAAGTGACTGTCACGGATCATCTGCAACAGGTCCTTTGGGTTTTCAGGCATGGTTATAGCTGCAACCGTGATGCTCAAGAAGGACTTGTGTGTGCAACCTCCCCAGAAAGAGACCAGGAGATGTTCTTTTCCCCCTCTTTGACATGGATGTTCTTCCTGAGAGGAGACAACTGTGCTCCTGAACTGGTACTGAGAGGATCATCATCTGATTAATCCATCCAGGGGACTGTAATGATGTGGCTGTGTGCCATTTGACAGTAGTGTAGAGAAATTAGGAGAGACACTCCCAGGTCAAAACACTAATAGACACCAGAGTCTATTCTATAAGACCTTGGATCATATGTATTAAACAACTGTTCCTTCTGAATCTTCATTTTTTCTCAGATAGTTTTAGTGTGGTCTTGAATTAGTGCTTGCTCTAATATGAATGAAATATCAGTTCTGTTTAGCATATTAGTCTGGTTTTATTGAATGTAATGATAACTACATATTTCCTTCAAATTCTTATCTCCACAGTATTAAAAGAGAAACTTCTGGTCTGAGTGGGAGTTTTTTATTACTTAATAATTGTCATCTCATTCTTAACTGTTGTAAATGAAAGTGAAGCAATATGTACTGTACTGATAAAATGGCCTCTCCAAACAAATATGGGAAGGAGTCTGTCTCTGTCCAATTTTTATTCATTAGGCTCATGATTTGCTAATGAGCCTGACCTGATGTTTTAGAACATCTATGTTTTACTAGTTGTATTAAATTAAAGTATACTTATTATAGTTTTGGAAGTCACTAATAATTGCAAAGACATCTTGTAGCCCCAGTGGTATTTTTTGATCTCCTGACTTTTGCGTATGGAAGAATTATTACTATCATCTGAAACAAATTTTGTGGTTTGATATATAAAACACAAAGTTAATCAAATTACAATGTCTTCATACCAGTGAAAATTATTTTGACATTCAGAGAATGTTACCACTTTTTAAACTGTCATAAATATTACTATCCATTTCATCAGTATAACATGATGATTTATATGGATGTGTTTCAGGATGAAGAGATATGGCTTTAATTCCTCTGTAACTAAATATTTTTGTGCTATGTATGTTTCTCAACCTTCACCTTTTGTATTTTGGGGGGAGTGTGGGTGTTCCAGTCTGCTTTTAAACTACAACTGTAGAAGCTAGAGACTTCTATTGAAAAGACAAAAACCCAAAAGCCTCAAATGAGTTGTCTTCCTGGCATTTGTTTAAATCTTGAAGTGTTCCAACTTGTAATGGGCTACAGCAAGATTTTACTAAATGGGAATTTATTTGATCAAAGGGTGTAATTTTGCATTTTATATCCCTTTGAGTATGAAGGCAACTGAAGATTTACTTATTTCAGAAGACCTTGTAGGTCTAAAATATTTCAAAGGAAAGGGCATAGAGAGATATGAGGAAAAAAGTCACTAATGTTTTCGAAATTCTTTTTTTTTTTTGGCAGCCACTGTCATTAGCAAAATGGACTGTTTTACACATACAATTAAAGGAATACTATTACAATTCATTATAAGCTTACTTTTTTTTGTCTGAATATCGCTCTTCTCATCTTGAGTAAGCTTAAATGATTGGGGGGAAATAACAAATATTTGGTGATATTGGGTAAAATTGGGGTAGCTTTTGAGGTAACTTAAAGAATTACTTTAATTATTTTTAAAATCTTAATTAGCTCCCTTCAGAAACATCTACATTATGAGGCTTATTTTAAAGGTGAGAAGGATGGAATCTTTTGGTCAGCACACTTCAGAGAAAAGATGATGTCTTTTGTCTCATTACATGTGTTTATGCTTTTTGATTTTGGAAGAAGAAAACAAAACCAGCCATTATTAAAAAAAAAAAAAAAACAACCAAAAAAACCCAAACAAGCTAATGGCAGATTTTAACAAGATTAAGAAATCCTTCCAAGACACGTGAAGGATTAAATGGGAGTCAAGTTCAGCAGAACCACCTGTGGCTCCCTCACTTACTTAAAATGCACATGATTTATAAGAGCTGTGTATCTCAAACAGCTATTTACAGTTTAAAAGAAAAACAAACAAAACCATCAAAGCAAACAAACAACCCCCCACCTTTATCTCAAAGTGCTCACTTCAGGCATCTTGTAGAGAAACCCTGGTTCCAGACAATAGCCTGGTGCAGGTGACAGCAAAGAGTTCACAAGGTCCCTTCCTCAGGGATGAATATTTGTAACAAGATATTTTAGCTCAGTCAAATAGTAAACAAAACAAATAAGGACTCAAAAAGTCCTTAGAATTCAACAATCCACGCCTTCTGATGATATTCTTGAAGCTGTTTTGCTCCTGTTGTGTTACAAATAGTCATTTGGCATATTTCTGGGATTTCTTTTCCAGGTGATGAAATTGGTTTGCTAATCCCCAGGGACTATTGGGATTGTGACATTTTTTTTTGTTTGGGTTCCTATAAAGGTACCAAAGAAAAAAGGAGATGAATCAACAAGTGAATGAAGAATAATCACAGTTGAAAAAAAAAGGCATGTTATTTAGCTCTGGTTTGAGGATTGTAGAGCTTTTAACCTATCAAATAGATTATATGGCATATAAAAAATAACATATTTCTTTTGCCTAGGAGGAATACAAAAGCAGGTGCTCTTGGATCCATGAAGGGGAGCATAAATACTGCAATAAATAGGGTGTTTCTCCTTCAGGGACGAAAGGGTCTGGGCTGTATAAAGTAAAAATGCCTTGTTGTTCCTTTTAGTCTTACCAAAAAATACATGTCAGTGAGGAGGAAGGACCTTTTCCCAGGGCAGATACCCACTGCATTAAAAGAGCCCTGGTTAGTACAGCTGGGCCTCATGATTTCAACACCACTTTAACTATAAAATATTTGTGTCACAAAAAATCAGCATTTCTCATCTCTATTTCTACTCTAAGGCCACAATGAATCTGGGGTCATGAAGTGAAACTTGCTGAGGAGTCATCCCCCAAGAGCCACATGGTTTGTCCCAGCTTTTGAGGCGGATCTTCTGTTCAGGGAGTTGGTCTGGGAGGTCTCTGTGTTCCTCCCTTTGATATGAAGGAGACGGGCACAGATGTGAAGGCAGAGATGTCTTCAGTCCTTGCCTGTTTGCTGTTTTTCCTGGCGGGCTGCTTGGGGTGCCAGCACCACGCCTGTCGCTGCATGGGAAGGGTCTTCATTTGTCAGGAAAGCAAGGTGGTCCATGTTCCCCAGGACATCCCTGCCAACATCACTGAACTGTAAGTAGGGAAAGGGGATGGTTCTGAGCAGCAGCCTTGTTGCTGGCTTGCAAAACAAACTGCTGCTTGGCAAGCCAAAGGTCAGGTTTATAGGGAGAATCCTGGGAGACTTAATGCTGGATGTTTGCAAAGCAAAGCTCTTCCTTCAACGCTCACTTAATTAAATCTTGAAGCTCCTCTCCATTTCTCTGATCGTGCTCGTTTTAAGATCTCTGTTAAGAAACAATATAGCATGTTATAATGCAAAGTGCAGACTAAATTTTGAACAAGCTTCCTTTGGTGCTGTGACACTAACTTGAAGTATAAAGTCTAAGCTTTCTTTACAGCTTGCTTTAGCGTTGTTGGAACGTGTAGTGCAACTTGTCTGCCCTAAACAACTTGATGATGAGCATTTGCATTTGCACTGCAGGAGCTTTCCAAAGGTTTGTACTCATTTGCCAAGAAGTAACTTAATGTTTTCTTTTTGAAATCACAAAGGCATTGCAGAAAGGATTCTGATGAACAGAGAGCAATCCTCCTCCATCAGGAGCAGCACAACTGCAGTTGGAGGGAGTGAACAATGTGAAGATACCGTACTGAGTTACTCTAGAATGGGTTTTATCTCTCTTAAAGTTGCTCTTTGTTTTCCATAAAGTAGTGTGAGCAATAGTGCCTGGCAGCTGTTTGCTATGTGAGTAGCACAGGGAGCAAATGAGTTTACACAAAAGCAAGTGACTGTTTTCATTTTAATTTTTTTTAAAGCAAATTATATCACCCCTTGCCTACACCCACAGCTGTTTTACATCATTATGACCTAAGGCAAAAACAAAAGGATAGTCCTGGATAAAGCCTTTGATTAATGTTGAGTGACAAGTTTGGAGGGAGGATACAATGAAGAATGGTATGTCACTAGTTGGAAAAATATACCCCGTCCCAATTTTACACACCATGATATGTCCATGGTTACTATGCCACAGTTTTCCTAGGGCAGAAGTTTTGTTTTGTACAGAAGGAGGAGTTGTTATGCTCACTGAGTAAGCAGACTGCGGTGAAAACTTGAGAGAAATGTCTGAATTAACCACAAAAGGTCAGTAAAAGTTTAAATCATTCTCACAACTAGAAGGAAAAATAATCCATCTGTGATGTAGGTCATCTAAATCCTGAGTGAACTGTGCTCCAGGCATATACTGCTAATTTTGTTTAATTTTGCTTTGATTGTTTCTTTAGATTACAGAGTTAAGGTCTGCCTTCTAGGGATTAAGCAGAAGCATTTTTTTAATTATTTCTGCGAAGAAGTTGAGTATCACTGAAAAGCACCTGTTAGTAAAATGGGGTTTGTTCTCTCCTTGTTAACTTCTCGAGGGTTTGTTGAGGATGCTAATTTGTGGATTCTTCAGCACAAGCATGTATTCTCTGAAAAAGGCAGACATTAGTGTGACTGAAAACAGAGAACAAATCCTTTCTTCTGGCAGTGCTGTGCAAATATTGGAGTTAGAATCTCTCAACTTGGCTCTCTTCTCACTTTCTCTCTCACAAAATAAACCAGCTTTTGGTTCCTCAGGAAGCAATTCTGATTCTATTTAATCAGTATAGCCCTAGGACTGATTCCAGCATGGCTTAAAAATTTGAAAACTGCCTAGAGTTGCTTTGAGTATACCAAACCTTAGAATTAGTAAAGTCAGATATGTTACCTGAACACCTAAGTAACAGATGAATGGTAGATTTTTCCTTCAGGATCAAAGTGGAACTCTAGAAAAGTGTTTTTCTCTGCATCTCTCCGTTGAGTGCCCAGTGGGGTGATTTAGGTGACTAAAATAGGTTTTACTGCTCCAGGTGATGTTGCAGGTGCACTCTGGGTAACAGAAAAAGCTTGCTTTATATTTCCTCAAGAAGTCTTAATGACTGAAAAGGGTTTTAAAATCAGTATAGCAAATTGAGCACAGAAGGCCACAGTGTCTAAGAACCCTGTACGGGGCACAAGCAGGGACTTCTTGCTACTTACAGCTCCTGCAAGGTATTTTTTTCACTTAAGAGATCATTGTGGAAGTGCTGAATGCAGTCTGTTTTCATTTAATGTAAAGGAGGGGGGTTTCTTCAGTACACTTAGCACTCATCACCTTCCCTTACGTGGCCTTGATAGCTTTCCTAAGTTATACCAGGTCCTTCATTAGTGACTTTAAAATGTTGAATACCATGCTGGTGAATATTTTGGACTGAGAACAGGAGCCTGATAAGCCTCAAGCACTTGTTGCTGTGTGCTTTTATTTCACTACAGCTGTTTCTGAAGTAGGGACACTGGCATATGGCAGCCAGGTCTGTCACTTGGTATGAAAGCTCAGGATAAAGGTAAAAATATGGCCCTCACTAACCAGTATCTCTTTGCCAGTGATGATTTTTTAATTGTTATTATTATTTTTTAGTGTTTGAGGGTTGGTCACTGACATGTGCTGCCGTGATGGGTTTCTTTGTGGTTGGTTTCCCGCCAATGAGAGCTTGCACTCCACAGTGAACATGAGCTCTGCAGCGTGGTACGAGACATGGTTTTCATCCCGGTTGTATTAGCATCTGCCTTTGCAAAGTTATTGCAAAGGTGAAGGCTGGTAGCTTCTTACAGTGAGTGATTTCGTTTTGCACTTACCATGTGGAAACAGAACAGGAATCAGAATCCATAGGGTTTCATTACTCTTCTTGCTGCTGCATCTACTTTTTCACTTACAGGCCAAAATCTCATGAGAGGATAGTTACAGCTTGGTTTGTACATTGCTTTTTGCAGATTTGCAAGCACTCTGCAGCTGGCAGGTTCTGAATATTTGCAGAGGAGTCTGTGGTTATTAGCTCTTTTGCTTTTGTTCTATCTTTACCTGGATAGAAAAATTTTTGGGTTTTTTTTATAGATACCAAAATGCCGAGGAGAATTGGAGTCAATCCATTAGAAACCAGAGGCCGAAAGTTCAGATGGGAAATGTAGGTTCCTCTGTGTCAAAGTACTAACTATTAATTGCCTCTGGGGAAGAGGGGAGGGAGTGACTGAGTAGTAACCAAAGGCAGTTTCCTCCTTGAAGATTTATACCAGTTTAAAAATGTGGTGTCAAGCTTTGTAATCCATCATCAGTATTCACTAAGATTTCATTTAAGTTATTTGTGGTCTTGCTTTGAGACAATAATGCAAGCAAAAAACTTATTCTCAGAAGGGATCCTTCTTAAGATTTAACAAACTACTTTCAGCAGAAATATTTGAGTATCATCAAGTAGCAGGATAACAGGAAATGGCCTCAAGCTGTGCCAGGGGCAGTTTGGACTGAATATTAGGAAAAATTTCTTCACTGAAAGGGTGGTCAGGCACTGGAATAGGCTGCCCAGGGAAGTGGTGGAATCACCATCCCTATGAGTGTTCAAAAGACACGTGGATGTGGCACTTGAGGATATAATTTAGTGGAGAGCATGATGGTGCTGGATCAATCTTTGGACTCAGGGATCTTAGAGTTCTTTTCCAACCTTAATGATTCCATGATTCTATGATTCTGTGAGGCAGTTTAGCCATTGTCAGAGCAGTTTAGAGGTATATTATATAGAGTGTTTTCTCCCAAGCATCTGCAAACTATAAACAGCAGGGTTTTTTACTTGCTTGCTGCATAGGTGTTTTTGTACAGTTGCTCAAGGATATTTATTTTAGACTATCAAGTCAAGGCTGAGTAGATGTCTGAGCACTAAAACATTGGCTGCCTTGAAATAGCAAGTTTTGTGTTTTGTATGGAATGAGTCAGATGTGCTTCCCAGCGACAGAAGCTGCAAATGATGTGAACAGTACCTGCAGCACTGTTATTGACAGCTGCAATTGGGAATTTTTTTATTCTTTCACATTTAGAGTTGAAATTACACTGAAACCTGCAAACAACTAGGGTTCTTGCTCAGGTGTTTATATGGGCACACTGAACTTCACCTAAGAAAGACAAGGTGTGGAGAGGATAAAGCAAGCTAAGGAAATGAAGACCCATGAAAGTTTGAATTCCCTGTGTTATGGAGGTTAATCACAGAGTTAATCAACAAATCCACATATTTTCAGAATGGGATGAAAATATTTTCACAGCAGAGCATATGGAGAACATACTACATGTTAGCTAAAGCCTTTTTTAATATTGTTAGTTTTTAATTCAAACCAGCTTTGCATCTGTTAGGGTTACATTCTTCTCTTCATGAATTTATGATCAATTCATACTTTGAAGCAGAAAGCTATAGAGTTGCTGTACAATCGCTGTCTGTATGTCGTTGCAGTGGTCCAACATTTATGCTGGAGTTTGTATTTGATATTTTAATTGGGAGGATAAAAAGAAATAGGCAGATCATAAAAGGAAAAAAGAAGAAAAGGAAGAAAATTACACAAAAGGATAATAAACTCTGCAGGACAGATCCTCAACTAGTATAAATGACGAAATATATATCTCTATAGAAACATTCAGTTCCTAAAGCTTCGGGAGCTTTTGAACACGAGGAGGTATGCTGCACACAATAGGAGCTGCTTTGCAGTACAGTACTCTGCTGGCTTACTCATGATGCTATAAATAAATACATACACATAACTGTCACCTTACTAATATGGTCTGCAGCTTGATGCATGTATGAGACACGTATGTTCAAGTCTGAAGATGTATAGATGTCTGCATATATATATATATATATATATACAGTATCTTTGAAATGAAAGTGCATTCACTTAAAATTTAATGGCAAGTAAGACTTGTTAAATCACTGAGCTCTTTGCAGGGAAACAGTGAAAGCCAAGACTTGATTTTGTGCGTATGCAGCATTGAGAGAGTACCAAGTTGATGCCCTTCACTGGGTCCAGCTACAGAGAGACTTGGGACATCGGGAGATGTATAATCTCTGGCTTTTTCCAGTGCTCTCTGTCTCACACACACACACACATACACACGCGCACACACACATGCAAACCAGCCTGTGTCACATCCCCATGCATCTGATACCAGGCAGAATGGGTTCCTGGGCTGGTCCTCTCCATGTCCTGAAATCAAGCCTCTCTGTTAGATATTTTAGCTTTGATTTACTTCAGTTCCTACAAAGAATCAAAATGTGCCTGTTGAATGAGATAATAATCAATGTTTTTCTAAAGTGTTTGGAAGATTAAACTAGTCATTTGTAGTTGTTACATTTTCTTGTCTCAAATATGGTGTCTTTGTCTTGGGTGTCTCCCCATTCAAGTCATGAATATAGTTAAAACCTAGGAGAGCTTGACAGTAATGTTATTCATGAGATGCGAGCTGGTAAATACAAAGGTTTAGTGTAGAGGCACAGCAGGAAAGAAAAGCCCCAATAAGATCTGAAATAAGTAGTTTTAAACTAAAACATGGTCAAAATTGAGAAGTTAGTAAGCCTAGGGCACATTACAAAGTAGGATGGAGGTCTATCTTTTACTTCTCCGACAACAACATGAATCACAAAGCAGATTTGAGGACTCATGAATTCCCTGGTGTCATGCAGCAGTTAATTTCCTTTGCTCTGAATGGTATGTCAGGCTAAACACTTCAACACTATGGATGATTTCCTAGCTTCATTTACTCCCCTTACAACAGTTTCTCACAACTCATCAGTTTTCACTCCACAGAATTCAAATGCTGGATTTCAGACTTTGTTGCCTTCTCTTGTCTAATATTAAAATGTATTAAATTCATCTGTCATCCCATGTAGGGACACTGGCACAGGAAATCCTATTGATACTCAAAGATGATTATGGCTAGCTGGGAGAGCAGAGCATAGATAGAGCTCTAGGGAAAAGTTTTGAAGGGTGCTTTTATGAGTTTGAATGACATTAAAGTGCTTATGTGTGTCTGTCTCAGCTTCACTGAGTTTCCTTCCCATCCCTTACATAGGGAGCTCAGGGTATTTATGCAGAGAGGGATGCAGAAAGGGGGATGTGTGTGTGTATTCCTCATGCTCTGGCCCAGCAGGGTACAAGCTGCTGTACAGTAAGAGCCATCAAGCCTGGACAACTCATCTGTTCTCCCTGTATCTGTATTTGTCCATGCATTACACTTTTACCTTCTCACTCAGGTTTATAAATGGTAGCTTGGGAATTTTAGTTAATCAGTTTCTGGATCAGGCCCTTAGCAGATTCATATCAGAATTGCAGTCCTGAAGAATAAAGCTTATTATCTTCCTCAATATTCCAGACCATGCCACTTCAAAAAAAAAATAAAATCTTAAAAAAGCTTCTCAAATACTTGATAATCCCAGAAACATTTCTGAGGTGATTTCTGGAGATCTCCAGTGGGAGGTATTTTGAAAAGCTCCAAATCGCATTCCTCTGGAAGAGTATCACACACAAAATGTTAAACCTGATAAGCCAGCAGGAGAAAGTCTGCTGTGCAGCTCCAGGGTTTCCTTTGCAGATGCCAAGGTGGTCTCACTGGGCTGATATGTCATTGAAAATATGGCTTATGGGAGAGTTTAACAAGAATGAAAGAAGAGAGTGGATGAGAAATACCGCAAAAACAGGGAAAAGAGTTGCATGGAGAGATGTTAAGTGAATATACATCCTGAAGGGGACAGCAGTTTGTATGCAGGAGGGGGTCCTGCAAAGCCAAACAGAATTATCTGCCAAAGAAAAATAAACAAACGTGTTAGACACCCAACTGAGGAGCAAAAAAAAATCCATGCAGTGTTCAACTTGCCTCACTCTTGGTGAGCATTTTAGTTAGTGCTTCTTAACTTTCCCGAGTCCTTGTGCAAGCAAGTTAAAAGATAATTGGGGTAGGTTCACAGTTAATTTAAATTGTCATAGCTTCATTAACTTCAGTGGAAAGAACTCAGTTCATTTTCACTGTCTGGCCATGGGGACCTCTGTCAGCCATGTGTTGTTCATTTTGGCAGCAGCTGATTGGTAATGAGAGTGTGTGCGTGTGCGTGTGTGTTCGATAAACAAGATACTTTGGGCACAAAAGACAGGTATTATTTTTCATAGCAGTCTATTAGTTTTACACAGTGAGGGGCAAGCACTTTGGTAGGAGAAGTCACTTTTCTTTGTTTAAGACCTTGACCTTTTCAGACAAAACCTGTAAATTATTTCACACACTTTGCTTGTAGTTTGATTGGACTGCTCTTATTAGCAGTGAAATTTAAGTCATTAAAATGAAGCTTATTTCAAATTATAGGTCAGAGTCAAGCCTGGATTTCACATAAGAGCACAGCAAATTATTTCTTCTAATTGTCTTGCACACATTGTAACATGGAGCCAAATTTCTGCCTTTTTCTTAGGTGCAATTTCTTTGCTTTTGAGCATCTAGAGTCAGGAAAGCTTGTGATTTGTTTACTTTTGCTCAGTGTTTTCCTCCAACTACCCTTAGGTGTTTCAGCTCAGCCTGGAAGGTATGGATGGTTGGTTCTTATCTCCCACTACCTTATCAAGCCACTCAGATGCATTTGTTCCTTGTTAGCTAGAGGAGAATTTACAGACTGTTATTATATGCAGAGAGAAATACATGTCTGAGTGGGATGAAAACAGCCTCTAACCCAACTCAGCTGAATGAGTCTTTGTTTTTCATAAGTATATTGAGCTTTCGGAGCGTCTGTCTTCGCCTGGACTAGCTGAATAATGTTGTATCCTTAAATGTAACATATTTAGAGCGTGGTATAGACAGGACAGCCTCAATTTTAAACATATACCTGCTAGGTGAGCTGCAGGATGAAGCTTTCACCTCTGTCTGCTCTCTTATCTACTCAAGAATGCGTTTACTAGTCAGCATTTTAGCATATTTGCCTGGAAATCCTCTTTTGTGAACGTCCATGTAGCATTATTCTGGTAATGGTCCTATTGACATAAAGTTTCCCCATATCTACGTATATGAGGATGTACTTTCTGATATGAATCCTTGTCCAAATACAGTCAGTTAATTGGAATTAATTAGCAAATATTTATTTGTCAGAAATCTGTGAATCTTCAGTGGTTTTCTAAAAACACTATGTGCATAAGCATACAGTGGGGAAAACTTCCAATTTTTCAGTGTTTGATTCATCTTTTGTTTGAGAGTAGAGAGAGGAGGGAATATACCTTCAAATGAAGGTCAGCAGATAATTTTAATTTGAAATAGTGGCATGCAATGAAGAACTGGATTGACTGTGTGAAGACTGGAAAAGAAAGTGCTGCTTGTTTTCTCAGGAGAGTTTCTGGTGTATTTATGTTCTAATAATAAAATTTTGGGATGCAGTGGGATATTCATAAAGCTATCTTCCCTCATCCTTACCCCAAAACAAAATCCTACCCCAAGAAGTGAACAGCATGTGTGCACACACCTGTGCACGTGCACAGGGTGTCTGTGTTTAACTTCTTCCCGTGTGAGTTTGGCTCCAGGCAAAGAATATGAGATTGGAAAACAGTAGCACATATATATAGCTGTAACTGTTAAGGTGGCCCAGGCTCAGGTGGAAGAGAGTAACAATGGAAGGAAGGACTGTCTGCCTGTCCTTTTTTACTAAAACCAGGAGCATGGGATGGAAAGAAGTGATATGTAGTTATTTGAGGTTGGTTTTCTTCACTGAAAAGGATTGTCACATAGGCAGACTAAGAATTATAATGGTATTCTTTACACACCTTCTGAAAGCCTTTCAATGGTTTATATTCTCTTCTGTGCCTTGTGCTTAGAAATGATCCCTGGTGTAACACCCCTGCCTACCCTTGGCTTTGAGAGGTTCGGAGTTCAGTGCTTACCTTCATAATATCTTTCTTCACTTGTACCATCACATGATATAAATATATTAGTCTTTTACCTTTAGTAGCCCAACAGGAATTTTTGAGGACAGACCCTTTGTAAATGAACAATGAGAAGCACTCATGCCTGTGAGAGCCACAGACACTCACCAAGGTAGGAAAGCACATCTGTCTCCAGCAGAGGAAGCACCACCTGTGCTGCTTTCTCTGGCATGTCCAGCCTCTCCACAGCTTTTAAAAAAGGGAGCACAGATCAGCCAAATCCATTTTTTCCTTCTTGATAACTACTGGGAAGCAATCAATTCTGAAGAGTCTTTCCTTGGAGTCCAGTCTCCCAGAAAGAATATTTAGACACACACATAAATTTCTGAACAAGCAAGGTATAAGAAGAGGGGCTATAAACCCCACATGCTCCTGAAAGACAGCAGGTTGATGCTAAAAATATTGTCTTGTCTCCAAGGTTTTCCTTGGCCAACAGAGCTGCTGTTGAAATTTTTTGCCTTTCTTGTTTTGGCAAGCAGAGAGTCATAAAAGAAGTACAGACTGTGTCAGAAAATGACAGCGAACCCAGAAATGCCCTGGCAGAACAACTCTCTCTAGGTGGAATTACTGATTTGGGGAAATACTCACTGTATTCGAATCCCATGAGCTGTAATTTCCTATCTGCAGTATATTGTTACCATGGCAGATGAAGCCCAGACTTCATTCTTCAGTCCTTTGAAATCAGCGTTAGTGGCCCCTGTGAGGGAATACCCTACAAGAAAATCCAGGATTTGATTCCGCTGGCATTCGTACACATCCTGATTGCCTGCCCACGCAGCTCCACTGCCTCCCAGTGGGACGAATCGCAGGTGTGAAACTACCCATATGTGCATATTTGCAGATTCAGGACTTTGTGCTATTGTGGTGGACAGAAAACCACTGTGGGGAAAAATGAAATGGATGTTGAAAGCACAAATAAAATAGGTAAACAACTATCTAAATTTATTTAAAATTATTAGGGAAGACTTCAATTGTTTTAATGGATCACGTGGAAATGATAAGACTTTCTGAGGGCTCATGAAGTTTCCGATAAATACTAATAGATTTCACAACATTCCTGTGGAGTATATAAACATAATTTTATCCATTACAGAAACAGCAAAGCTATGGGTTGGAAGAGACAAGCAATTTCCCAAGAGTACGAAGTAACAAATCAATGGCTTAGCTCCTTCAGGACCTTTTTCACTAGACTGTACTCCTATGGCAGTGTGTCTCCTTTTTCCAAATAACACACAAAAAAACATATTACCTCTTGCACATTCATATTTCTTTCTAATAACTATTTCTCAGCAGAGAAAGTCATAACTCTACTATTTTATAATGTTCAAGTGATGCATAAAGTTTCAGGGGGTTTTCCCTCAAATGCATTTCTATTTACCTAGTACCTCTTCATCATCACCTTTTCTTCTTTCTCCATTTCTGTACTTTTTTGGTATCAGTTTCTGTCACTGTATTAGAAGAGCAGCATTTCACAGTAGTGTTACACTCAGTAATTTAAAGACAGCTGAGGTGGAGATTTTTGTGGGCATTTCAATTATGGCTAACTGTTGGCTCTGTTATGGTCAGTAGAGCTGCCTATGGAGCACTTATTGGGAGGTTTTCGCCCTTTGTGAGTTTAATTATCTGTATATTTCTCCTTAGCTAAAGCCTTTTGCAAATACATGAATGTTGCATCTACAGGAATTTTTTATATATATACAGTATTCATATAGCAAACCAAATTACTTTGAATTCCTTCATTTCTCTATATGTTATTGCTGTGTTATATCAGTGTGGCTGAGCGCACTGCATGGGCCCACACCCCAGAAATCAGGTTGGGTTTTGAACACTTTACCCTAGAAGTTGGAGCACGTCTATCCAGAGCTTTATAGCAGCGCTGTACGGGCTGGATGTGGAGGCACAAGTCTCCACAAAGTTCCCATTAAAGAGTGCTTGCCCTTGCAGGTACTGATGCCCTGATCTGGTGGGGACAGCAAAGGCTTTGCAGTTTTGTTTGTCTGTCAGAAGCATGAACACTCTCTGAAAGAGATGCTCCAGTGGCACTGGAAACAGGGAGACTGTCTCTTTGTTCAAGGCTTTGAAAGACTTTATTTCCCACTCTGTGTCACACTGCCAAGAGGCAGCCTTGGTTCTAGGTATAGATTAATCTATTAGTGCCCTCCGAGCTGAATGCACATAGTAGTGGTTATCAGCTAAAGTAGGGAATGAGGCAGGGGGTGCTTCAGAAGTTCCTGCTTGCGTCTCCTTGAAGATTTTCTGCATTCCACAGAAAGCTTGTTAACCTCTGAGTTGGTTGGATGGCAGACTGCTATTTTTATTAGCAGTGCCTGACTTGCCAGCTAGAATACATCTTTACAATGTTTATTGTATAAAGGAGTTTATACATTTCTGTAAAGCACCACATGCTAGTATCCTATTTTTATAAACAACAACTTTGGGCTTCAGCCTGTGTTGTGTAGCAGCACTCAGGGCTTTGTTAGTCTGAACTCAAGTAATTCAGGTTTTTTCTCAATCCTAGAAGCCCACAAGTCCCAGAAGCCTTAAGCTTTAACATGATGTCCATTGCTTTTCTTAAAATGGTCCAAAGAAGGAAAAAGGTGCACCCGGAACTATATTGAGGTCTAAATTTCACTTTCATCACCAAGTATGCTGCCAGTGTAGGAGTTTCCATGGCTTTGAGTTTCCCCTGCTCGATAGTCTTTTCAGCCTCAGGGTCTGTATTTCAGAAGCTGCTCTAATAAAAGCTAATGCCCACGCTTCCTCTGCTAGCCTGCTATACTTGGCTTGCATGGTCATCTGGATGTTGTTCCCTCCTGCTGATCTTATTGAAGAAGGGATGATGGAAAATACTTTCCAGAATAAAAACAGTGTCAAACCAATCACTAATCGTTCCCTGCTATCTCAGTGCTGAAATAGCAATACTCACTAAGTCAGAGGCTACTTCTGCCAGATAAATGATAATCAGCTAAAACATCTGTGTGTTTTGAAAGATTACTCTTGAATGAAGGAGATAGGAAAATCAAAAAGCATACACAGAAGTAGAAAGTATGTTGGTTGTGGCTTTCCATACTTTCATTGCATGTTATATAGAATGAGGAAAAGGCTGAGGTGCTTACTGACTTCTTTGCCTCTGTCTTCAACTCTGTCAGAGGTTGGACTTGATGATCTCGGAGGGTCCCAAGATCTCAGAGATCTTTTCCAACCTAATCAGTTCTGTGATTCTGTGATCTGCTCTTCAGTAACTCAGTATATAGACCCTTAGTACTGTGTTCAGTAACAGTAATAACAGTAGCACTCATACAAACAACTTTTGCCAAAAGCAACACTGCAGTCTTACAAACAAAGCCCTGGAAAATAAACATCCTTTACAACTGTCAACTCAGAGCAAATGTTCATTTTCTCATTGTCAAAAGGATTCCTTAATCTGAGAAAGTGAGAGTGAATGACTGCTATCATACCTCCTCTTTGAACAATCTATTTGCAAGAACAGATATGGACATTACATTTAAAAAAAAAAAAAAGGCGGTTGGCTAGTGTGACGAAATAATTGAAAGGGCTGACATAGCAAGCACTGCATCTAACCCAGCAGCTCAAAAGGTATAAATTAGTAGCACATTTTCTTGACAAAGTAATCAGCTACAAAATTCATGCATTCTCTCATTTTTTTGCAAGGCCATCTCGCCTTTAAAACCTGAAATACTTTTTACCATGTGAAACAGAGCAGAAAGATAGGAGATCCTGCAAGGAAGCTGAAATAAGAATAAAGTAATGATGCAGACCTTTGAAATAACTCTGAGGGAAAACATAATGGTTCTGGAAGGGTATGTGTGAAACTTCACAATGACATTTCAGGTTTGGTAGTTGATGCTGACTGTCATTTTTGCTTGCCCTTAAGCTAAACCAAACATGGTTAACCAAGCCTCTTGCAGCAAATTCTATCAGCTAGATAAGATGTGCAGCACTTAATGTACGGTACATTGGCTGATTGTGGATGTCGCCAGAGAAGAACGTGAGGCCAACTCATTTTTTTTGTTACAAACTCTGATCAGGACAATTCCATCTCAGCATGTAGAGATTATCACTGTGCCGCTGATTGGTTAACCTCTATTCCCATTATTCAGGCTTTTGCATGCAATAAAAGGTCTATCCAATACATATTGAAAAATCAGTGGAAGAATTCCTATTGATTTTCATTAGACTGTGCCATAATACTGACCCAGTCTTTTATCCCATTGCTTTAGCACTTGCTCATCAGTACTAAGTGTCAGCTAACAGAAACCAAGGAGTCCTGGCAACTTTTTTCTCATATGACTCATGAATAGATGTTTATATAAAATGAGAGCATTAGGCAAAGCCAAGTTCTTGTACAATTTATACTCCTTTAATTATCTTCTGTCACAGCAAGTTATCATTGTTTTTAATTAAGCAGACATCCTCAGACTGACAAGATGTGCTGTTTCATCCCTGCTGGAAATGTTTATTTCTGTTTTGAAATTTTAATATGAAATACCAAGGAGGTGGAAGCAGAACAGAGGTTTCAAGCACCCAGATATCCAGTACTACATCTTATGTTTCCCTAACTCTCTCTTCAAGGTGAGAAGTCAAGATAAGCCAATGATCTGCAGCCCATCTAATTTGTTTTTCCATCATTTTCTTAAGTTGTCTTATGTGCAATAATCATTACATTGTAAGTGACACTGCTGGGAAAATCAATTTTTCCTCACTGAATAGAAAATAAATTACACTACACTTGAATCATAATTGGTATTTTCTTTATTTTGTTGGACGTGAAGTTAACCACTGAGTACTTTGCCCAGGAAAGTTCTGTGTCTTCTGGCAAAGGCACTGCTTGCTATAAAACATTAAGAAATCTACTTCTGATCGAAATGTAATAAAAAATGCTTATGGATCTACACTGAATTTTCTGTCAGATGTTCAATATTATGTCCTTGAAGACTATAAAGTCTCTGAATATTTATTAGCAAAATGGAAGTCTATTCCAGATAGGCTTTGAACCATGCTCATCACTGGAGCATGTGGATGACTTTCAGTAGTACATCTGTCATATATTCTATTATTACAAGATTACTATTCGTCTTCTGCTGTTTATCTATAATTCAACCACAGCAATGAAAAAGACTCTTCTGTGCTATACATGAGCACAAAGCCCACGTGAGGGATGCCAGCTTTTCAGCCTGAGGATGAATGGGACTTAGCAGAGGTTATCAGCACCAAGCACTGTTCTCACACCTCTAGAGTGTCACATGGTGTGCCAAAAGCCTCTTCAGTTTTGCTTTATTTGAATATATAAATTCAGGACTGGTAGTTTGTACTTGGCTTACATTTGAAAAAAGGCTCTATTGGAGGGGTAGAAAAAAAGTGTGGAGGGGTTGTTTAAGTGCTTTAGTTTTCTGTATAGGATTTGTTCTTCAGAGCTAGTGATCGGGATGTGCGGGATAAAACCCCAGAGATGAAAGGGGAGCTCATGGTGGTGTCCTGGTGATGGTGATCTGGAGTTCAACCAAGACTTGAAAAGCTGTTTGGAGCTTCAGTAAGTTTTCCTTGGTTTCATTATTTGGGGAGGAGGCCACTATTAATCAAAATGAGCTTATCTGAAGTAGAGTCATCCCCATATTACCCTGAGTAAGGAGGCATGTAGGATTTTCTACTTTATCCTACCCTTGTAGGTGGCATGTGATGTTGCAGACAGTTTGTGTGCTGTTCCCTTACATTGGTGTGACTGACCTGGAGCCCAGCTCTTGTCATAACACCCATCCAGCTGTGTGCCCTGGCAAAGGTGTCCTGTGCAGAGTGGGGACCCAACTGATGGCACACTCCTGCTCTGCTCCTTAGTGACCAGGCCCCCTGCCAGTAAGACACTGCAGCTTCCCCAGAGCAAATCCCTTTGGGGATGAAGAACCCAACAACACAAATACAAAGCATAAAGAGGAAAACAATGTACCCGTGTGCAACTACCCCCTCCCATTGCCAAAAGGCTGATTGAAGTTAGTGACATCCCCTTGCTTCCCTCCAGTGGATAATGCTTGGCTGGCTATTTGGGGTAGAGAGAAATTCTGAATGATCTCCAACACCCTTGCCTAACCTAATACGTAGAAAGACACTTTTCCAGTGATTTGACCAAGAATCTCTTCACCTGAGCATTCAATCCTTTATATAATACAGGATACTTTGTGCTTCTTTGTCTATTTAGTTCTGTCCTCTCTGTAAATTCCCACATTTATCTTCAGGACAAAGGGTTAATTTTCTGATTTACTTATTATTTTTTTAGGATTTTTTTTTTCCTTCTGGGGAATGGAAAAGGAGAGGAAGTCTGTGTTTGTGTTTGGAAATCAGGAGTATTTTCAGGCTCTTTGTCCGGCTCTGTGTACAGCTGTTCTGGGAGAGATACTGAAAAGCTGCAAGTGGATTCTTGTGTCACCTTATCACATTCATACAAAAGAAGACACCCCTTGGCTTATAGCGATAAGCTACAGCCTTGATCGATTTGATCTATGCTTTTGTTCTTTTTCATAATTTGAGCTATTGATTCTATTTATTAAAACTAATTTAAAAAACACAAGCCCTGAGTGCTCTGCTGTTCCAGATCAGGCTGCTCCGGGCAGTCTGATCTGAAGCTAATCCATTCACTGCTGATTTATTTTCATTCTGTTTTCAAGCAGAGTTCTGTTCTATGTTTCATTTTTTTTGTTCCCTGTTTCTCTCTGGAAAAAAAAGGCATTTTATTTCACACCTCGAGTGCAAGCAGGGGGGTTTAGATTCCTTTTTCTGATATATGAAGTGAACTCAGGAAAGTTTACCTGACTCGTTTTCATGCAGGGTTTGGTCAGATGGTGGCCCACAGTGTATTGTTCTCTATTGTCTTAAATCAAAGCACTACCTTTATGCTAGAAAAGAAAGTATTTGCTTACATGTGCTCATCTTACCATCCTGGAGTTAATGGGACTTACTGTGTTGATGAATTAAGGATCAGCAGAGGAAGTCCTTTCTCTACTACTTCCTGGGAGGCACAGGTTTGTCTACAGGCTGGTTGATAGTTCTCTGAAAATAAATACCTTTATTCAGACTTAGATAAATCAAATGAAGCCCTTATATTAAAAATGGATTAAAAATAGAGCCTTAAGGAAGTAGACACCTTTTAGCGCCAAGCTGAATTTGAGTTTCTGGGCAAGGATCAGCATTTAGTGACTTAGTAGTATTTATTTACTGTCAGTGCATTTTGCCAGTGATGCTACTGTAACCTCCTTTCCCTCAGTTTAATAAAATTATTTAAATGTTCAACCTCGAAATTCTTCGGCTGGTTAAAAGATCTCTGTGTTTCCTGCTTGTGCAGGGACTATGTATCATGGCTACTGCATCTTTCAGTTTCTTGCTGTAATGTGTTCTTTCCACAATAAAAAAAACTCATAGTCTCTTCCTAATTTATCGTGAGGTCTGCTTGGTCATCCTCACAGTCTAAAGCCTGTGATTTCCTCTGCAATATGTCAGAACTATCAGCTGAACTCAATCAGGCAAAACATAAGCTTTGATATTGTCATGAGGGTAAGGTGAAGATGTTGAAGAGCATAAGGCCCAAGATGGACCCCTGTGGAACCCCACCAGTGACAGATCACCAGTCTCATGTCCCCACTCGCTATTACCCTCTGTGCTCGACCTGTGAGCCAATTGTTCACCCACCAGCTGTGTGCTGGACATTTTTTCCAGAAGGATCCTATGAGAGACAGTATCAAAAGCTTTACTGAAATCCAAAATGGTTACATCAATTGGCTTCTCTTGACCACCTAGATGGGTTACCTTGTCATAACAGGAAATCAGGTTTGATAAGCAGGACTTTCCTCTCACAAAGCTGTGCTGGCTTGACCAGTGACTGGGTTGTCTTTCAGGCGTTTCTCAATACTTCCCGGAATAATCTCCATAACATTACCAGGCGCTGAAGTGAGACTGACAGGCCTGTAGTTTCCAGGGTCCTTCTTCATGCCCTTCTTGAAAACTGGGACAATGTTCACCAGGTTCCAGTCAGCTGAGACCTCTCTGGATTCCCAAGATCACTCAAAAATCATCAAGAGAGGTTTTGCAATGACATCAGAGAGCTCTTTGACGATTCTGGGATGAAGCCCATCAGGCCACATAGATTTGTAAGGATCCAGCTGGAGCACCAGATCCCGCCCCATTTCAGGATTGACTGGGAGTTGGTCATTCTCACAGTCATGGTCCTCCAGCTCAGGGCACTGAGACTCCCTTGGTCTGACATCCGTGTTGAAGAGAGAAGCAAAGAAAGCATCAAACACCTCTGCCTTGTCTCTGTCCCTGTTTGAGAGGTGACCGTCCTCATCTTGTAACAGGATAGTGTATTAGGAGCCTCAGTCTGCCTTATAGTCCACCTCACAAAGAGGGAGCTGGGAGAAGAGTAAGGGACAACTTGAGATTTACAGTGGCAGTGCAATTTGCCTGATTTTACAAAGATTATCCAAATGATCTACCAAAAGAATTTGTGGTGAGCTGAGACATTGTTTTAATATTTTTATTATTAAAGAATGCTGAAGCATTCTTGTCACATTTATTTTTGGAAGTGTCCTGTAGAGCCAATTCTGTGCAATGAAATAGGAGTCTGAACAAGGTGCTGAGAACATTGCCTCTGACTGAGCTTTGCACTTTAATCTTCTGCCTAAGGAGCAATCCCTTCTTTTGCAGTATAAGAAAACTTGCACAAGCTGTAAATACTGAAGAACACTTCAACACTTCAATTCAGATATCACCTGTTTCAATGGGTATGCCTCCCCATTTTGGCTGAGCTGTCTCAGGCTGACTGCAGTGCAGGTTCTTTTCCTCTCTGATGTGTATCTCAGCAGAGAGATAGGTACCTCTCCAGCTCTGCCTGGTTCGGGAACATCTAGAGTAAAGGGCTGTCTTGGTAGTCAACCCTCTTCATGTATTTTGCTTTCATGTATTTATCCATTTCTCTTGAATGTCTGCCATCCAGAATGTCCTGTAGCAAGGAGGTTACTGTGAAGACTGAACTCCTCCTTCTTTGCAAATCTTCTCACCCAGATCTTGTCTTACTACCCTGGTCATCACACATATTTGTCACCTTGCTCCTCAGCCCCCTTCCAGATCACCTATGACTATTTTATGCAGGCCCCATGGAGGTCTCTGTGGGATGCCATTTATGACCTTCCTTCACTGAGATGTTTGTTAATGTCTAATTCTTCCAGTGAGGTTTTCATGGAATTACAGAATCATTAAGATTGGAAAAGACTTCCAAGATCACTGAGTCCAAACATTAATCTAGTACCACTGTGCTCACCAGTAAATCATATCCCCAAGTGCCACATCCATATGCCTTTTTTTATCCAATTTAATGCAAGGAGATGCCTATCACAGTCATTTAGAGCTGATGACACGGTCATCATTCAAGGAAGATGGTGGAAGGGTGTGTAGGAAGGAGGCAGAAGCCCAGGTTTCATCCACTGTGGTTAGATGTTGCAAAGAATATATTTTCAGAGGCGTAACTGCTAAGCCTTTTCTTAGAATTCTTCCATAATCTGCATCTGTGCCGTGTTCAGGTCAATTTTCTCCCATTTCCATTTCACTCTTCTGTCACCCTTTTTAAGAGGACTGTGTATGTTTATTAAGTGCTCTATAGAGGGTTCGTGTTTGAGAAGCACTCTGAAGGTGGAAGCATGAAGCACATCTTTATTGTGAACATAAGGTAGTATTTCAGTTGCCAGTGGGGTCAGGCTGGCCTCTTTCCGAAACAATAATACTCACTTTCAAATGCAATAAAGATCCATGCTTGACACCATTGCAAGCTTTGCCCTGTGTGTTACTGGGAAGAGACCTGTCAGTCTTAAAAGACAAAAAGTAGAGTTAGTATTTTTAAGGATACTGGTACACTCGCTGCTATGTTATATTTAGTTAGGAACATCATTTTATTATGTGAAAATAAACTCATGGCTAGTGGAAGGTAGATGGATAAATTCAGTAGTTGCAGTGGCAAAGTAATTCTTGCTAAAATAAAAGGAAAATGTAATTATTTATTTATTTTTGCACAAGGAGAAGTAATGAGAATTCCTTGCTTTTTCATTCCCTATCAAATTGGTGATGTCTATGGGGGAGAGATCTCAATAATAAAGAAAGACTGTGAGGAAGAAGAGATGCTCTCAGAAGAGTGCAGGATGAAATTGAAAGAGTCCAGGCATCTGCAATTGATATCCCTGTGACTGTTTCCCTCAGCAACCTCTAATAGATTGGCTGAGAAAAGTTCTTGGCATGGAAACTGTGACTAGGAAGAGGACTAGTGATGTGGGAATGTGTGGTGAGCAATGGCAGTAAGCAGGAATGTTTACAGGACTTGAATAAAATGTGCAAAGTGCACTATGGTGTGAGGACTATAAGCTCTTTTACACATACATATATAAGTTCTTTTACACATACCCATTGCTCACATTAATCTCATAGGTACTTTCATTCTCAATGTGCTTTGTGGTTCATCCTCTTGCACAGCCAGCAGCAATTCCAGAAGCCAGCTTCCATCCACCTGAAAGAGTCAACAGAAACATTCAGATTAGAGGAATGCATGACCAGAGGGAATTTGCTTCTTCACATGGTGAAAACTAAAGTTGTGGGGTTTTTTAACTTTTGTCACTTTCAGTGTTATTTTAGTATTTAAAATTTAAATGTGGGCTTCAGTATGTAAAAAGAACTAAACACTCCACTCACCACTGTTGGGGAGAAGTGGAAGCATATGGCATAGGCCCAGCACATTTCTGTATTTCAGGTTAGTTATGTTAGCACAAGCCTAGCCAGTGCCCTGAGAACAGCAGAGTACGTGCTGTTTGCATCTGGGACCCCTCCTTCGGGAGATGCTGTTTTCCCGAGACTGCCAGCTGAGTTAGCTGTGTTTGGCACTCACACTGCTTTTGGAAAATACAGCACGTATTAGATAGCAGAGAGAATATTTACTTTTACAAAGCTCATATTCAGATACAGAGGAAAAAAGAGTGCAATCAAATCTCCAAGTGCTGTTTTCTTAAACGGTTTCTGACTGCTCTGGGATCAGGAGTATCTGATATCTCATTACAACTTCAAACAAGCCTTTGGATGTATCCAAATTAATCCAAATATTTGGTGGGGACCCTGTTACTTATTAGGCTGTGTGTGCTAATTAGGGAATGTAACAGTGAGTGTCTTTCTTTTATTAATATTCTGGTATATTTCAGCTGTTTCCTGTTAAGCAGCATAGGTATAGTGCCTATGAAGATATGGATGAGAAAAGAGATAAAAAGAACACTAGCTGTTTCTACACAAGCAAGATGGAGTGAGAGAAGTTATTTGGTGTTTTGCTGTACAGCAATGGTTCAGCAAGAAGTTTTGCAGAAAAGCTTTCTTTTTCTCTTTTACCTTTACTAAGGCATCCAACCCAGAACTTAAGGGATTTTGTCCCTGGAGAATTCATCTCTCTCAATAAAAATAGCATAATGTATGGTGGGCCTGCCAACATAGAAAGTCCCAGGGTCTGAGAGGTAGAAACACTACACACAAAGAACACTTGTCACCTTTCTGCTTCGACCTCAGACGATGAACTGTTCTCTCCCTGCTGTGAAATAAGATCTTTTTTGACACATTCTTGCAACCGGAAAAGAGTCTAAGTGACTGGCTGTGTGTGAGCAGGATGGCTATTCTTGCACTGAATCAAAAGAGGGGAAGAAAGTTCTGAAGACAATACCTAAAAAGCCTCCCATGTGGTTGGACTGTGGCGATTTTCCAGAACCCTATTTGCCTTGACAAGTTGCTCATGGGAAAGAACACAAAGTAAAACACTTTTTTTGCAAGAACAAATACCCAGTACTTGTACAATGCTCCTTTTGTTAGGAAAATATGCAGAGATATTAATATAAGTAGATGCAACACCAAGAGTGTGCTCAGAGTGAATGAAATTTTAATGGCTCACCATAAAGATAGATGCAGATATCAAGGTCAGATTTTAAGGAAGTTGTCCATTTATCACATGCTGTATGTTTTTCAAAAGCCCAGGTGAGTAAGTTGTGAGGCACGAGGATGTGCTCTTCAAAAAGTAATGTAGTGTCTTACAAGACAATCAATACTAATAAAAGTATAGCTATTTGTAAAAATAAAGCAATCACTATTTCCTGGCTCTCTGTAACCAGGATGGGATAACTTCATTCACTGGTGTTATTTATCTTACACAGAACACTTTTCACAGCATGCCTTTGACATTAATAGAAGCAATTTTAACTGTGCTTTCAAGCTTACTGCTGGCCTTTTTTGTGGGTAACTCATTCCAAGCAGTTAAACTCTTCCTGAATGCGAACATGATAACTGTGATTCTGATCATAGGCCTAAAGAAGACTTGTTTGTTGCAATTTGTGCTTGGCAGCAAACCCTTTTTCTCTGCGTGTACCTAATGTAGAGGAATCTAGAGCTCCAGCTTTGCTGTGCTCGAGCTCTGGGTAACCTTAAAGGCAGATGATCCTTCCTGCCAAGACAGCATTGCTTTACCTGCTGCAAGGGTGCAGGATGCACACTTTGATCTTTGACTTGCAGCCGCCTGGATCCATTGAAGTGACCAAGGTCCTTGTATGAGAGGGTGCTCTGCCCAGGGCAGGTGTCATTTGTGTTTGTGACATATCTTGTGCGTTGCTTCTACTTGCACCCAAATCTTTAACAGAATTGTTTGTCAGAGACTTTATGAGTTAACCCACAGAGGCAGCTCGTCTAAATAGTCACAACTCTGTTCCTCTCCAGCCTCACCTTAATGTAAAGCAACCCAAGCTAAATTCACTGAAATAACTACACTAAGTGCAGAGCACTAAATATCTTGGAATGATTAAAAGTCCTAGTGTTGCATTTCTTTCTCTAATTGGGAATTTTGCCATCTTCTCTTTTTTCCTTATCCTCCATCTTGTTTTGTTCTTTTTTTTTTTTTTTAATGCCCCATCTCTAGATTCATCCCACCCTATTCAAGCAGAGCTATTTAAAAGCATCTTGGAGATTTATTTTTAACTCCTGCATGTGTGACCTCAGAAAGAAGCTATCTGCAGCGTCGCGTGGGGATACAGCAGTGTTACTGAGGACAGCCTATGCTTTGTCCAGAAATGAAAAGGGTATCAGTGCTGAGACTAAACATGCCATGGTTTTGGAAAACTAAGGAAAGAAGGAGGGAGAATAAGCTTTACAAGCACATTGCTTGACCAATTTAACAGTCTTTTAGATGCTTGCTTTTTTTTTTCTTCACAACAATTTTCTGTCCTTCCTTATCTCTCCTTATCAGCTGTTAGCTGCTGAGGGGCACTGTGTGCAGCTTGTTAGCTGACCTAAGCAAGGTCCTGCGGGAAAAACAAGTCCCACAGCTAATTTGCTGTGTGCCTGTGTGAGCACCATCACAGCCCTGCTGGGGAAACAGGAATTTTGTCATCCATGTTATGGTATTGCGAGCACTCTGAAAGTGAAATGCCAACAGGACATTGGGTGATCTTGAAGTGCTTCCCTTCAGCTTTTTGTGGCTGGGGGGCATTATTACACTGGGTAAGTGTTCACTGAATTTAGAATAGGAATGCCACCAGTCCTATTCAGTATCCTTTTAATCTAATTCCAAGAAGAAAAGGAAATTGATTTCTAAGGGAGACCACTGGTAAAGATTAAGAGGCGACTCTTCATGAGCTGCTGCACATATTGCCTTTTCCTGTAAAGCAAATGGGCAACTTTATAATCACATTTCTAATTGTATTTACTTTGGCTGTACATTACTTCGTTTAATAGCTCACAAACCAAAATATTTTCTTTCTCACAGATGCTCTTTACATCACTCCCAGACCTGAAGGGATTCCCAGGTAGCATACCTGAAAGGAGGACATATCCCCTCCCAGATTAATCCTATGTTTTTCAGTCAGACAGAAGAATGGTTTTCCCTTGTGTTGCTGAGCATGATGATATATGGTGTGGCATGACATTATATGGCATGGAATATCTCCCTGCTTAGTTTGAGTCACCTGCCTGCTGCGTCCCCGCAGCCTTTAGCCTACCCCCAAAATCTTCATTGCAGGGACAAAGTGAGAAACAAAGGCAGCCTCAGTGCTGTGCACAGTTCAGCAAAAGCTGGAAGATTAGTGTGTTATCAGTACAGTTTTGGTCAAAGGTCTAAACTACAGCACCATGTAAGCTGCTGTGAAGAAAATTCACTTTCTCCTAGTTACTCCCAGTATGACCTGAAAGACAGGAAGGGATCTCTGTTTTCTGTCTTCTCCATAAAATGTATATTGCCTAGATTTTCCTTGGAATATTCACCTTTACCAGCTTGTATCATCCCACAAAAGGGAGAAACCAGCTGCACAGTCAAGATAACTTGTCCTTTCGCAAGCACTTGAAAAGGATGAGCAGCTGACTTAAGCACATTAGGTGGCCGCAGTGATCGTATGCTTCAATCCAGATTGTGCACGTTAGCACGGGATTATGGTCTTTCTCTCATAAATCCGTTTACATCTGTGTGACGTAGGGCCTCTAAGACTGGGTCGTGCCTCCATTGAACAAATGAATTGCAGAGCTCTTCCTCCATTATTCGAGTGTGCCTGTGCTATCAGAGTACACTTTTTGAAATGAACCTGTAGTTTACATGAATAGCCGTTATTAGAAAAATATTCTGCTTGGCTTTGGTTTTCTCTTAAGATAATGCCGTTGTTCTCTGGAAAGACAAGACAGCAGGATGGGGGGAGCCATTTTTTGTCACTGCTGGTGCCAGTCACTGTGATCCCGTCAGCCTTACAAAGTCCCTACTTTAGCATCTCATGGAATTGAGGTGACGAATATGAATCTTTCTCTGTTCTTAAATTAAAGCCTTGTGAGTGTTGAAAATAGCTTTGCAGCATGATATGAATGCACTCTAAAGACTTTAATGCCAAAAAGCAAATTAAACCAAGCTTTTTGCATTTAGCTTGATGGTTTTTGAAACCTGATGTTTTAGTATCCGATTTACAACTTTTGTACTCCTCTCCTCCTGCTGTTAGGAAAGGGAAAACATAGCTATGACTGAAAGCAGCTACAAGCTACTTAATAGATTACAAAGATTTTTCACCTAGGCAACTGATTAGGAAAAATACTTTCATGTTCACGTATATCTGCATATGCCACTTCCCAGTGAGATGTTCACTGGAACCAGACCCTAGTCATAGTGAACTCATATGGCAATGTGAACCCATTTCAGTGAGCTGCAGGCTTACAAATGTTCTTCATAAATTTAAATTAAATCACATTTAGCTCAAAGGAATCTCATGATTCATTCCAATGTGAATTAGGGCAAAAGTTTAGGGCCAAGGTGACACAGCTCAATGGATTTACACCATCTGGGATGTGGTCTGCAGTATCTATTTGTCTCCTATTATGGCATGAAAAGCAAAACAATCCTTCACTGTTGCATTAACTAATCAAGCAAAACCAGAAAAAAAAAAAAACAGGGTGCAGGTTTGTGTTGATTTGTGCATTTAATCAAGAGCACATTAAATAGGTCATAGCATCATTTTGTCTTATTCTCATGTAAAGCAAAGACTTATCTGTTGCTTGTGCTGGAACCTCCAGCCAATCTCCAAAGCAAGAAGTAAAATCAAAGAAACAACCAAAAAGAATTACAGATAGTAAAATAAATTTCATTGTAAATCCTTTTGTGACAAAATGCACATTGCTGCAGAGGATTAGAAGGTGATAGCATCAGTGTATTATCTCAGAGGTTAAAGTAAAATGTTCTTTAAAATCCTGTCACATTTATTTCTTTGGAATCAAATTTGGTGATTTAGTATTATGGCCACTGAATCTTTTTGGCTTTTTATTTTATTTTCCTTTGGTCCTTAAGTTATAAAGTTTATAGTATCTGCTTGATATAGTTCATTTTAACATCATCAATTTGCAATTTACATGAGCCAGGGAAGATAATTCTACAATGCACACACTTTTCTGATTAACTGTGTGTGACTTGAGTAGATCTGAGAAATGAGTTTTAAAGAGTGTTTTGAAAGACCTAAATTCAGCCAGGCTTTATGAAGCAGAAATTATTTTATTTTTTTTAAGCAGTCTAATTTCTGATAATCAGTGCATTCCTTTGTTGTGCCAGATTATTGCCGGCAGTGGGGGAGGAGGAGTCTGGCAAGGAAGGGGGCTGGGAGGAGGGGACACAAAAGTAGAGCGGGAGCAAGTTCTGATGGAAAATTTCTACCAAAGAGCATCTTAATAATTGTTCAAGAAAAACTTGTAGAACCAGGGTATGAGTTCATAAATTCATTTGCTAAATAGGTAACATACATAATTTTGCACATAAATGGCTAACCTCACAAATACTTCACAAATGTGTCTTTACATTGATTTGCTTAATGTGCACACTTCACAGGTTTCCTATGCTCTTTTTTTCAGAGACATTTAGCAGAAATTACCTGTATGGGTCCACTTCTTTCACTTCTAATTTACCAAGTCTTTTTCATCACCCATACCTTGGGCATCAGATACTTGAATAATGACAGCCCGTCCTCCATCCTTTTATGATGAGGTCGATCTCTTTTCTGTCACTGGATTCATGTGGGGCTGGATGGGAGAACATTAATTTTTCTGGAGGGTTTTTTTTCCTTCATGTCTTATATTCTGCCTGTCTCAACTACTCCAGCTCAAGAAGACTCTATTTTAGGAAAAGATCAATAAATCTTTTCATAACTGGAAATGTTAGAGGGTTGTTCAGGAACGTTTTAGCAGTACTTGCTAATTTCTGATCTTTGCATCATGTCCTCTGTAGGCTTTGAAATTAAGTGGCACTGTGATATTTCTCTCATACTAGACACAACCATACAGAAACAAGACGTATTTGTGTTGTTTGCTCTTCATAATGATATAAAGTGTAAGTTATCAGTGTTACTGGCTTCATATTAACTGAGACCCCACTGTTCTAAATAACCAGGTTTACATGTCTCTGTATAAATAAACAAATCAGTAGGAGATAGTACTGCCCTAGTCCTGACAAGTCTAGCTTTCAGTAGCAACATATTTTAGTAGCTTCATAAGAGAAGAATTTACTCACATACATTCATAAGACAAATAAAAATGATATAATAAAGTCATATAGACCACTTAAAAATGAAAAGTAGGAAAAGCTGTGGGAATTTTGCATGTTCAGTCCAGAGGAATGTATAAAGTGTGAGTGTGATTGTACAAATAGAACAGACAGTTTCTATCAACAAACTCTCTAAGAATCACTTTCAACATTTATTTGACATATATTTAAGTCAGCATTTAGAGACCTCTCCTGGATATCAGGGCATGTATAGGAGCAATGGGCCACATTTACATCTATCTTATAGTTCTGTACCTAGTGAATAACAATAGTTAATATTGTCATTATTCTATTTCCAGCTATGTATATTGCCTTCACACAATGTAGGATAACAATCTGATGTGTGACCATCTGGGGCTTGTTTCCTTTCCTCTGATTTCTACTCTCTCATTTGTTAAGTTTTTGGTGGCTCCTTACACTGGAGTCCTTTCTAGGTCTTCTGGGACCTGCTGTAGCCTAAGTAAGATTAGCAACACTAAACTCTGGATTTAAAAAAGTGTAATTATCAATTTTATTATTTGTCTGAGGGAAATCAGCTCTAACTGTAAGGCTTCTAGGGAGGATGGTAAGTTCCCCCTTGTCCTCTTTGGTGGCAACAAGAAGTCTAGCCCTGGCTGCATGATGCTTGAGCCTAGACAGGCAGAGGTCCCTTGGCCACTGAGCATCCTCCTGAGGCATGAAATTCAGGGGTGTGTAGCACTCAAGTTAAGGGAGGGCTTGAAGAGAGGATTCCCATTCCATGTCTCTGCTTTGGCTGCCAGGGCTGCATTGAGGGATGACAGTGCTTCCTCCCTCGTGGCAAAGCCTGCTGCCAGTGGGGGTACTTGTGTGTGATGAGGCTGGTGCTGAAAGCCCTGGGAGATGAGATTTGAAGTTTCCTGGAGGCTAACTTTGCATACAGATTTTTGGATCACCTAACCTTCAGTCTAACCTTTCTCATGACTTATGTTGGCCACCTGGCTCTGGGTTTTCAATTCCACGCCATTCACTGGAGAGAGCTTTTCACTGAGAGCTTTTCACTGAGAGCTTTTCAGTGCTCTCCTTGCTGGTGTCTAAGTGCTAATGTAAGTTTCTAGGACCAAATACTGCTTATCTCTCTTACGTATGTGTTTTTTAAAGGAAGCTTTTCTTTAACTGTTTGTTGTGACATGAAACATGCTTGAAAAAGGTGGGCTGTATTCATTTCTTTAACTCTAAAATAGTGCCAGCAACAAAACCAAGGAAAAGCTTTTCAATTATTTTCTCCATGTACCTCAGAAAAAATTAGTACTGAACAGCCAGTATCTCAAGTTAAGTACAGATTGATTCTCCGAGACTAATTGGTGAGATTTATTGACAATGCAGCATTTGGCTAGTTATAATAGACTCCTATTCATTATACAGTTGCTAATTCAACAAGTAGCTGATTCTAATTTTCAGTGTTCGCTATATCATTAAAGCTGACTTTATTAGCCTACTCAGAGATGTTTAAAAACAATTAACCCTAATTTTTTTAAGTGAAATGTGAGATTTCAGCTATTAAACTTCCATTCTACTTTAACTGCTCCAGGGCATTCAACATGTGGCTCCTGAATTCTGGCACCTTATTAATGCAGGATATCAGGATCTTCAACAAAGAAACTCAAGGTCTGAATTTTAATTCTATGTAGATGTGGCTTTTCTCATATAAGTAACCTCATCTATGAATGAGGTTCCCTTCCTTCTGTTAGTTTCTGTATCAGAATGCAATTTCTTGTTGTGGTGAAGCATAGCATAGGCCAGTATTTAATTAAAAAATTGCAAATGTCCTGGTGACCTGAGCCTGCAGAGAGAGGATTCATTTTAGCACATTGCCATAAAAGAATGATAGGTGGCTTTTCAGACAAAGCCTGCTTTCTAGGGCTCAGAAATTAGGCGTGCATTTCTGCAAAGCAGACTTTGAGAAAGATTTCAAAGCAGATCAAAGTTAAAGAGTTTCCTGATGGTTCAGCTTTGTAGCACTAAGCCTGCTGGGTGTTCTGCAAGGATCCATTGTGTCTAACTGCTCTGAAAGCACAGCCGTAGCTTTGCATGCATTACACCAGCCCTGTTTTCAGTAGGGTTTTACAAATTGCCTAATCCAGGATAGGCCTTTTCTGGGAAGCTCTTTTATCCTTCTAACATTTGCATAATGATCTCAATACTGTAATTCTTGTGTGACAGTATGTTGAAGCTCTTTCTGATTTACATTAATGATAGTACAAGAATAATGAAATACCAAATTGACTTCATCATCTTTCAGGACTGATAATACCATAAATTTCAATGTTTAAAAATGTGTGGGGCCAAGTTCACTCCTGGTGTAATCACAGTGACATCTCTAGACCGAGGTGAGATGTGCATTGACTTTGTCATGCTTAAGTAAATATTAACTCATGATGGGGAAGATTCTACTGAAGAGCTGCAATTAAAAAATGGGAACCTTTCACATTGGTACTCTGTCAGAATACTTTTTTCCCTAGAACTTTGATTAAAACTTGATAATCTCCCATGAAAATTCTAAGCTAATAATTTGAAATAAAACATAGAGGAGGATTGCATGAATACTTTATGTGAAGAGTAAGAAAGTCTCTTGTTTTGAGTATTGTGTTAAAATTTGCAGGACTGCACAGCAGGCAGTAGCAGGGTGAGTTCCCCTTTCTGTCCTCCTGCAGACCTTACAATGAGGTAGCATAGGCACGAGCTGAAAGGCAATCCCAAACAGCCATGCAAAACCAGTTCTGAGATGATAATAATTTGGAGTGATCTGGAAGATATGCTCACTGAAAAAAAGACTTCCATAGTAATTCAGAAAAACAGTAATTTCCATTTCCATGGGAAAATAGACTAAGAAGGTGAATCACAGAGTGCAACATATGTATGTATGTATGTATGTAACATGTTCATGTATGTAACAAAGGTGGGTTTGTGGGGTTTTTTTAAGAAAAAAACATTTTTTAACAACTGTCACTCAATGCAGTATTATATGATGTCTTGCAATGAGCAGGTCATGTTAATATATACAATTGTTTGTTCTCACTACCTATGAATGATTAAATGTGTGAAAGAAAATAACTACACAGATAACACCTTATTTCTCCGGAGAGTAGTAGAAACCCTACCTTTCATTTCTTAAGCGCCATCAGAAATTTTCTAGTCCTCTTTGATTATTGTGATTAAAGGAGATTACTCCAATTTAACAAAAAGGTTTATATGATATTTTAAATGGTTTTTCTTCGTCGAGCATATTCTGTGACCTTTAAAAATGATAAAAATGTTGTCCTGGAGCATTTATGATCGAGCTGTGTATTTCAAAATCCCAATTTTTGTGCACATTATGAACTAATTAGAAGAGAAACTATGAGAAGCAATAAAGTTAAGAAATTTGCACCAATGGGAGATAGTAGCTGACTCCTTAAATTATTTGTGCAGCAGGTTAAGGTTTGTTCTGCATGAGCATGGACGTACCACCTTACAGCCTTGTAAGCAACTCACCCCCATCTGGGTCCACAGGGCTGCTTCACCCTGTGCTTGAGCATCACTCAAAAGAGCGGTCGAAATGAGAAAAGCACTGTTCACTCCCAGCACACAGAGGAGCTGCAGGTCTGGATTTCTCACTGAAACAAACAGGGAAGTGGCAACTACTGATGGATGCTTTTTCCCCTGAGGAGCCTCAGTGGTCATCCAACGCTATGCTGTAATTTTGGTCAAGGCAGTTGGAGCCCCACAAATGCTTTGAGTGTTACAGCTGTATTTAGATGCCAAAGCTTTCGGCCCAGAGACTATCCTTGTACTGGTGATAAAGGCCTTTCCTGTGCTACCAAGGTTACTGTGCAGTCCTGTGTTGTGAATAGAGAATAATCACCCCATTTTCTCTATTTTCAGGAGATTTGTCCTCACGAAGATGAGAGTCATTCCAAAAGGAGCTTTTGCAGGACTTCCTGACCTAGAGAAAATGTATGTATTATGTCAGCAACTATTTTACTCCAAGCAGCAGTTTTCTGGTTGCAGCTCCCTATCTCTGAGCTTCATATATTTCATCTTTCAGTTTAAAAAAAAATTGAAATTTTTTCTATTAAAACCAGATGTTCCAGAACCATGTTGTCATAAATACATTTTCATATCAGCAAGCAGGCAGTCTTCAGTCAAAGGACTGGTTGAACATGGAGTGTCATTGCAGTTAATAAATACAGTGCCATAACAGAAGAACACAAGAAACTGATTATTTTGAGAGTTTTGGAATGAAACAGTGGAAAGATGAGGGAGGAAAGCACTTCTGTTAAGAACAAGTCAGTCAATTCCCTTTTCACTAATGAATAAATAGGATTTTTTTGTGCATGTTCAGAGTCAGCTGGCAAGATATGTGAGAGAAGTTTCTTATAGGTGATAGATCCAAAAATCTTAGCATGCAAAGAGTGTAAGCACCTAATTTCCGTCAATTTTAGTGATAAGCTTGGAGATACAATTATGAGCACCTCTGATGAACCAGATGTATCATACATTCATTAGTGTGCTATTGTGGACGTGTTGCAGCTCCACCACTAGAAGGATTATTACCTTATTTTTTATTATTATTAGCCTTAGTAATATGTTTTTTTTCCAACTGTTCTTTAACAATAGAAAATCTATGGGTTATGTGGTGCTAGCACCAGAAATTATAACCATCACTGTCCAACCTGAACTATTCTTGGGCATCTATGATTTTTCTTAATTATTTCATATATGGGCAAATCACAACATTTTGCTTAGAAACACAGCCAGCACTTGCACTGTGAGAGGAGAGGATCACAAACATGCTGTTCACCCAAGAGGAGTCTGGGTGGGAGTGAGGCACTCAAAATTCAGTGTCCTTTTCAGTGCTGTGTGTGTAATGGCAAAGCTCAAAAGGAGGGTTCTCTGCACCATTTCTACTCTTTTCCCTTGTACTCTTGCATAAATAAGAAATTTAGCAAGAAAGTGAACACACCAAAAAGGGCAAGGATCTTGAACCTGGAGAAGGATGGATGGATGGATGGATGGATGGATGGATGGATGGATGGATGGATGGATGGAGGAAGAACAAACAATGAACATGCAAGAAGAATTGAAACCTACTAGTCAGTAGCAAGTGGTAAAGCTCATATGGCATCTGGCCTTTTCTGAAGTAGGAGATCCATTTCAGGATATCACTGTAGGTTCGGGAGTCTTCTTTCAGGATGTGCAAACTAAAAAGCTTCCCACTTATGGATCCAGCCTCTCATAAACCCGGCAAGCACCACTGTAAAAGGTTATTTTTCTTGATAAAAGAAAAGTCCTAGTTAGGACTAAGATCAGCTCTGTGTCACCAGTTTTCTTGGCACTTGTTTCTCCCCAGTCCTGCTGAGTTCATTTTAGCCTAGTCCTTATGGAAAATCATTGAACTCTCTGGTCTATGAAGTGAGTTGCAAAGTGCATTGTGCACTGCTTCTGTTATCTTTAATTACTCAGAAACCATATGTCAGATAGGTATGAAGGCATTGAATAGGTTGTCTCTAACTGGTGATTTATTGTTAACCAAAAAAATTATGTATGGAAACGGGCTCAATTTGAGAATATATGCATCTACTAGTAATACATGGAGGAGAAATGGGGACAGACAGTTTATAGCAAAACATCCTTGAAAATAAAAGTGTGATAAATATGTAAATGAGACCAATCAACATCAACAAAGATGCAGTATTTGCAGATGATATGGCAAACAGATAAAATTTGAAATAGCTCGCAAATCCTAAACCTGACCCATAAAACATTCATCAGAAATATTCATGATAATGTAGGGACAAAAAAGTGGGTAATCAAATAATAGATTTGCATATAAAAACACAGCCTTTGTATTAAAGCCTTTTTACTCTTGCAAGATCATGCACAGAAAGAAAGATTAAGAAAACTGTAGCCTATTTAGGGAAAACAACTATTAATAATGTGATACCTCCATATGGTAAAATGCAGATAGTCTTATGTACACAAATGTAGTATATGTATGTGCTCACCTAGAACTAATAGACTAAAAATGAAGTGACGATATTTCCAGAGTGCATTACTGAAGAAAAACCAGTATCTTGTGCAGTCCAACATATCTGTACACATGATTTTTTTCACTAATAAATCATTCCTAAGTGTGTTTCTGAGAAGAGGGTAGGTTTTAAAGCCCAGAGTTTGGAGGAAAATAGTGGTCTTTGGAATCATTTTAAGGGGATGAGCTGGTTGATTACAAGTTGGAACATGGTGGTCAGAGGCTGTCTTGGAAATAGTGACCATGAAATTATAGAGTTCTCAATTCTTGGTGAAGTAAGGAAGAAGGTGAACAAAACCACTACCTTGGATTTTGGGAGGGCAGAATTTGGACACTGCTTAGGACACTGGTTCAGAAAGTCCCTCAGGAATCAGTCCTTAATAGCAAAGGGGTCGTGGAAGTCTGGACATACTTTAAGAAGGAAATCTTAAAGGCACAGGAGAAGACCATCCCTATGGGCCAAAGGACAAGCTGTCAGGGAAGAAGATCTGCCTGGCTGAACAGGGAGCTTTCACAGGAACCCAGGGAAAAAACAGAGTTTATGACCTCTGAAAGAAAGGGTAGGCAGCTGAGGAAAATACAAGAATGTCGTTAGGCATATAGAAAAAAAATTAGAAAGATGAAAGCTCAGCTAGAACTCAATCTGGTTACTGCTGTGAAAGATAATAAAAAGTGTTTTTATAAATACATTAACAAAAAAAGTAGGGCCAAGGAAAATTTCCATCTGTTATTGGACACATCCCTGTCACCAAGGATGAGGAAAACGCTGGGGTACTTAATGCCTTCTTTGCCTCAGTTTTTAACAGAAAGACCGGTTATGCTCAGGGCAACCAGCCCTGAGGTGGTAGAAAGGGATGGGGAGCAGAATAAACTCCCTGAAATCCAGGAAGGAGTAGTTAGTGACCTGCTGAGCCACTCACAAGTCAATGGGGCCAGATGGTATTTACCTGAGGGTGCTGAGGAAGCTGGTGGAAGAGCTTGAAAAGCCACTCTGCAAAATTTATCATCAGTCCTCGTTAACCAGGGAGGTCCCAGGTGACTGAAATTTGACCAGCGTGAGACCCATCAACAAGAAGGATCAGAAGAAGGATCCAAGGAACTACAGCATGACCTTGGTGCCCAGGAAGGTTAGGAGCAGATTATCTTGAGTGCAATCACACAGCACATACAGGACAACCAGGACATCAGACCCACTCAGGATGTATTTAGGAAAGACTGTTCCTACTTGACCAACCTGATCTTTTTTCATGAGCAAGTGACCAGCCTAGTTGATGAGAGAAAGGCTGCGGTTATAGTTTTCCTAGACTTCAGTAAAATCTTTGATACTGTCTCCCACAGCATTCTCCTGGAAAAGCTGGGAGCCCCTGGCTTGGACAGCTGCATTCTTTGCTGGGTTAAGAACTGGCTGGATGACTGGGCCCAGAGAGTGGAGGTGAATGGTACCAGTGGGTGGCTGGTCACTAGTGGTGTCCCCCAGGGATCAGCACTGGGCCCAGTCCTGTTCAATGTCTTTATTGATCATCTAGATGAGGGGTTCAACTGTACCCTCAGTAAATTTGTGGAGAGAACCAAGTTGGGTGGGAGTGTTGATCTGCCAGAGGGCAGGAATGCTCTGCAGAAGGATGTGGGCAGGCTGGATAGACAGACCAGCAGTATGAGATTCCATACTTGGTGAAGTGCCAGGTCCTGCACTTCGGTCACAATGACCCCATGGAATGCGACAGGCTGGGGGATAGAGTGGCTGGAAAGCCGCCCGACAGAAAAGGAGCTGGGGGTGCTGCTTTACAGCTGGCTGAATGTGAGCCAGCAGTGTGCTCAGGTGGCCCAGAACGCCGATGTCATCCTGGCTTGTATAAGCAATAGCGTGGCCATCAGTACTAGGGAAGGGATTGTCCCCTTGTGCTTGGCACTGGTGAGGACACACCTCTAGTGCTGTGTGCAGTTCTGGGCCCCTCACTGCAGGAGAGACATTGAGGTGCTGGAGTGAGTCCAGAGATGGCCAACAGAGCTGGGTGAGGGTTTAGAGAATAGGTCCTATGAAGAGGGCTGAGGGAGTTGGGGTTGTTCAGCCTGGAGAAGAGAAGGCTCAAGGAAAACTAAAAGGAGGCCGTAGTAAGATGAGGTTCAACCTCTTCTCCCAGGCAGCCAGTGACAGGATGAGAGGAAATGGCTTCAAGCTGCATCAGAGGAGGCTAAGTTTGGACATCATGAGGAATTTCTTCACAGAAGGGGTGATTAAACATTGGAATGGGCTGTTCAGGGAGGTGGTGGAGTCACCATCCCTTGAGGTGTTACAGAAACAAATGGGTGTGGCACTTAGTGCTTTGGTGTAGTTGACAGGGTAGTGTTTGGGCAAAGGTTGGACTCTATGGTCTTGGAGGGTCCCTTCCAACTCAGAATACCCTGTGAAATATCTGTCTTCTCCAACCTTAATGATTCCATGAATCTATTCTGTGATTCCAAGTTAAATAAGAGATGAGTTCTCCATAGGAATCCTGACTCTGTTGTACTTACTTTCAAAGTGAATGAAGGCTTTTGAACACAGAGAACAAAAATTTCTGGCTTCATTGAAAAATAATTCAATAATGTTTTCCTGCTTTCTCTGTTCATTTTAGTATCTTCTCAAACACCCAAACTGCTGAGAGCTTTGAATAGATATATTTTGCCAGAAAATATCAAATACTTTCAGTCAGGCTTCAGTCAGAGTACCAGGCAAGATCTCCCTTGTTTTCCATTTGGACTCTCCAAGGACTTTCCAGAATGGATACTAGGGGCTATGACTCATCAGGGAAAAAATAGTGTGACTTGGAAATGATGGCATGGAGCATTTGATCTGCTCTCCCTTGTGCAGCTCTAATTTTAATTACCAAGACAAAATCTTTTGTGTTTCATCTGATTTTTTTTTTTTGATTTGACAATATTGTCATTGGAATACTTTTGTAAAAAAAAAGTGAGAGCCCAATTGAACTATCTCTGGCTTGTTATTATCTTCTCACCCATTAAAATTACTTCAGTTAATGAAATGTCCATTGTGGAGACTGTCATATAGCACAACAACTTTCCCCAAGTATGTTGTAGGAGAAAGATCTTCTTGTCTTCTTAGATAAAATAAACTGTCAGTCTCTAATTATCAAAGTTTTCTCTTACTAAAAATGAAACTTGAATATTCGTATAGAAAATATTTCAAGAACCCACAGGTCTGTGGAACAGCGATGCCATCTTGTTGCTAGCAGGTCTCTGACTTCTGCACAACTCTGCCTTCATGTTAATTTAGCAAATAGGTGTTCAGGAAAGCAGATTAGTTATTCTTGGTACATGTTTAGTCTACTCCTCAGTCTTAGTCAACTGGCGCGTGGCAATTCGTCTCGACTCCTGCTTAACCAACCTGTTTACACTCCCAGAACTAATTAACATTCCAGTTACTAAATTAAAAAGCAGTGCCATGCGGGCACATACCTAGCAAAATCAATTTGACATGCTCTGCAGCAACTATGTCATCTTCAACCTGCACGGAAAGTGCTTCATTTAGAGGCCGTCTAAAGCAATATTAAGTCTCACTTTTTCTGTTGCTAAGTTCCCTCCTGTTACTACAAGGTAGTAAAGTAGACTTGTGAGCATTGATCTAACAAGGCCTAATTCGGGCATCATATTTATAGGAAGTTTGGTCTGATTATGTTACCTTGTGCAAGCCAAAGAGGCCTCCTTTCTCCTTTGTACCCTGAGGCACAATCCCCTTGAAAATTAATCATCAGTTATTGGTTCTTTTTGAAGGGGTTAAACTAAAACGTAATGCTTTGGTTCATTATTTGCTCTCAGATCCAACCAGTGTGCAGCCTAAGGAAATTCACCCATAAGGATTAAATCCTTCTTGAACTAGAAGATATCACAGAGAAAAAAAACACCACTATTGGCCCTGTTTTACATTCTGGAGTAATAGGAGAAGGACATTTCTTTAACAGATTTTGTCAAAGGCACAGTTTAAGAACATGAACCCTGCTATAGATAACAGAGCTTGATGAGCTAAATCCTTCATGAGCTCTGCAAATCCTGGAAAGCTAAAACTTTCAAGGTTGAGGGAATCTACAAGAATTGATAGTACCGGAACCTGAACTTCTCTGTCTGTGGAAGACAGCAGGAATATATGTACCAACTATCTACCAGTTCCTTATGAATTTGTAGGAAAAAGTAGCTCTTAATCGTGTATTTACTTCATCACTTAGTGCATTCAAGCTTTTCTGTTTTGTTTTGATTTTCTGCTGAGACTTTTGATCCAGTGATCGCTCATGGGAACAAATGCTGCTGGTCTGTGACCCAGATACATGAGCACCAGCTTATTTCATCTGCAGCAACCAACATAATGTATGATGCTAAAATCTCTCCTGTTTGCCCCTGTAGGATAAAAGGCAAGTCACACTTTCCTTTGACTTAATTAGATCATGCTGAGTTATCTTTTATGTTTTGGCCAAACTCAGGTGAGGTATTTGAGGACAGCAGAGACCAGAAGAGAGTATTTTGAATCAAGGGGTATCTCTCTTTCTACAACTGATGAAGGAGCAGATTTCTTGACTTGACTGTTAAAGTCTCATCTGGGAAATCTGGCATACTGGAAGTCTTCACTTTATTTAGCAAGTTTTAAAAACCTGGCGGATTGATGGATTCACTATCCCAACCTTCTTCAGCGGTAGCCACCAAAGCTGCCTGGGCTAGCAAATGGCTAACCCATCCCACGTGCTCCTGAAAAGAGCTTCAGTAAGCTCCAGCATGTGATTCTGTAACACTTGTCAGCCCAAGAGAGGGGAGAGAAGGGGGGGAGGCAGGAATCACATGATCACCTAAGGACGAGCAGTCTGTATCTTCTGCTACCAAGAAAGCTGTTCAGCATTTTGCAGCTTCTCCAACTTTTCTTGCACAGTGTATTGTGTGCTGCCTCATTTGGTATGCAAAAGGCTGTGTTTAAATAAGATCATTAAAGCTATTTTGAGAAAATTGTTAGAATTCAGCATAACCAAGACATTTGGAAATTGGTTCTAGGCAGGAGTTCCTTTCTATCTTTTGTTGCATCTTTTGGATAAATCTGCTATTTATTATTTTACAAGCAGGAAAATATGGATTTTTAGGATCTGCTGTGATACATAAGTTAAGTAGTGCATGTTTACAAAAATATTTATTTACATCCTGAAGGTGAAAGGGGGACACAGTGCATTCTGTGTACCAGAGTACATACTGAATCAAATAACAGTTGTACTTCAGTAATAAATCATCGTCATCATGGCTAGGCTTCGCGAACGAAGATTTGTGAAGGACTCTACCCACGCTTGCTACAAGCGCGCTGATGGCTAAAAAGGCCAATGCGAGATAGACACGTCCGGTTGCAAAAGGCACAGCAGAATGGCTCCCCAGGTGGTACTGAAAGGACACGGTTCTTTCTGCGTTGCCTTTTCCCCTCGAGAGTGATCCTGTGTGTATTTTCAAAAGATATTGCAGCATTGTGGATAGTGTGTCTCCAGGCCTCCCGATTGGAGGCCAGAGCAGACCGGTGATGGTGATCGATATGGCCAAGGCTGAGATGTTGTTTCAGGGAGTCCTTATATCTCTTCTTCGGGGCTCCTCTCTTGCGGCAGCCAGTGGCAAGTTCACCATAGAGCACAATCTTAGGGAGGCGGTAGTCCTTCATCCTGGAGACGTGCCCTGCCCAACGCAGCTGCATTCGCAGTAACATGGCCTCAATACTTGTAACTCCTGCCTGTTCAAGAACAGACGTATTGGTCACGTAATCTCTCCAGTGGATGTTTAGGATTGTACGGAGGCAGCAAATAACAGTTGTACTTCAGTAATAAATAGTCCAGGGTATATTCCCAAGGTGCAACCCTATGGATATTAAATTCCAATTTACATTATAAAAAGTTATGTGAAACATTCTGCACCTTAAGGACAGGTCATGAAAATGAGTATGCCAGTTAATGCATTTAAATTAGTCTAAATATGCATTTTCTCTCAGGGAACAGAGGACTACTGTTCAAAAATGTTAACGTGAGTAACCAACATAGGCAAAGAAATTAAAAATTGGGGCTGTCATCCCAAAGAATAAATGTTTTAATGGGGCCACTCTTATGATGTGGGGCTTTCCCAGCTTTATGCCTGGTCTACTCCTGCACGAGTCAGCAGGCAGGCTGTTGATCAGGCAAGGAGCAATCGCAGGAGGCTTCCTGGCTCCTGCGGGTGGACTTGCAAGTCCCAGATGCCCCCATCCCAGCTGTTTAATGGTGATCAGTGGTTTTGAAGCAGGGCTTTTCTATAGTGGAGGGATTGCTTGCACTTCAGGCCTCTGATTCAGCAGCATAATGTAAGAAAGCATATCCTCTGCTAGATGTGCCATACACTTTTCGTACCCCAACAGCATCCAGGGTGTCAGTCGTCATTTGCCCATCGCAACACTCTGCCTTTTGAAACGGGTTCCCTCAAATGGGATTTGAAAGGTGAGTAGCTATGCAAGCTTCTCCCAAGGGTCCCGTAACACATCGTTGGTGGAGGAGCCGGGCAGAGCTGTGCCTTGTGCCACTGTCTCTCTGTGTAGCTGTGAGCGGCTGGGGTACCTTTTCTTCTCCAAGGAGTGCCACTGCTTCACGTGACCCTCCTGCAGCCTTTGCAAATATCATCCCATGGATAGCAAACTTTTGTGTTTGGTATGACTATATAGTAAGCCTGATGTTCTCAATTCAAATTATTTCATGAAAGTAGAAGCTATGCGGGTTCTAAACATAATAAGCAATGAATGAAGACAAGGTGGTTTTATTATAATCTGTAAACATTTTGCTGCATCATCACCTGGCATTCCACTTTTCCCTGCCAAAGCTTATCTGTGGAAGAAGCCTTGCACTTGCAGTTATTGTTGTCATCCCTTGCACAATTACAAAAAAGGTAAGTAGGAATTTATTATCCATGTCAGCAACTCACTGCTGATGTCAAAGAGCTTTGCTATATATCGAGGAAAGCATGAACTAATCTCAATCTTTTGCTAATGTTTGGTGGAACAAAATTATAAATAAAATAAAAACCCTTAGAAGAAGCTAGGAAGTGTAAAATCAATTAATAGTATCCATATCAACATTTTCTAAATTTTCTATTCAAAAAGTGCCAGAAAATCACACTAATATTTGCATATTTTAATTGAAACACATTAGAGTACAAGAAAGGAAGTATTCCATAATTCTTTCTGTGTGGTTCAGTATCTCGATGCTTTCTGTCTTTGATAAAATAAATTTAGAACAGAAAAAAAAAATAAATACATTTTGTCATTACTTCCTTTTTTTTGGACAAGAATGAGTTTTGTGGTACTGAACTGTTAGCAGAATCTTTATTTGTGAAGCCAGTATTAAAGACTGAAGTATTTAGTGGGAGAGTCATCTTGCACATCATTTCTGGTCCCTGTTTTACAGATGTCTAGACAGAGAGAGAAAGAAAAAAAGAGGAATCCACTTGTCTGAATGTATACGAAATGCTTTAATGCCTCTCCCCAGCAACATCCTGTTCAGATTACCTGAATTCATAAAAGATGAAATATGGGCAAATGCTTGTGTGAGTTCCCACTCTTCTTTAGGAAGAAACTTTGATCCAATTTTCCTCTGCCTTCCTCCATGCAAACAAAACAAATAAAACTAAGTGCATGCTAAATTAAGATTTGCATACCTAAATGTCAGCTCTACAGTAGCTTCATCTGTTCAAAATGAGATTTGAGGGTGAAATGCATAGTTCTTAAAAAAAAGTCTCAGTCCAGTGTCAAAAAAAAAACCCACAAAAAACCTCTGCAAATGAAAATGCTATGAATTATTAAGATTTTTTCCTCAATTAGTAAGATTATTTCTCAGTAGGCTTGCCTTGCATTTACACTGTGTTCTGGGTGTCCTCTGCTGCTACTAGAGCAAGATGCTAGGCCAGACAGGCTGCAGGTTTGGCATCACAGGGAGAAATTTTTTTCCTTTGAATCATTAAGTTTTGCAAGGCAGCTTCAATCTAGGTCCTTGCATTAGAGGCATGAAGCTGATTACTGTGACTGGCAAACCTACTGAGGAGCCTCAGAATTGATGGTCGTCCCATGGTGCAGAATTAATACTATAATCTTTCTTCTTTTCTCCCGTGGAAATGCTTAATGCATACTGACGAGGCTGGTATGTCTGCTTACTGGCCAGCTTTTTGAGATTCATCTCAGGTGCTTTTGGGTGGGTTTTTTGTTTCAAGAGGGAAAGATGGATGATGGTAGAGTCAAAATTTTTTCCCCAAAATGTGTCACTTCAGTTTCCATCTCTTCCTTCTAGGAGCTTCACTCTATTTTGAAGCAAAGGAAGTTTCAAGTTGTATTTTGTTAAGAGGTTCTTGTACTTTCAAGTGGCTTATTGTAAATATAGAAATACGTATTTGCTAAGTAACATAAAAAAATTCTTATGCTGGCTGAGTGATAACATTTATTAAACTTACATGTGTATATCACAAAATGAAATAAGAACTCAGAGTTGCTGGTTCTATTTACATTTTACGTTTTCAGATATAGTTCATTGCTCATACATGGCAAAAGATAGTTCCTCTCATATGATGTGTCAGAATATTTTCCTGATTTAAATAATTATATTTTTCTTTAGAAAATCAGTATATTCATTCTAATATCCCTAAATAATTTGTTAAAAAAAAAGAGTCTCTTTTGTGTGTTAGTTATATATTAATATCCCAGTTTCTGGATAGAATTCAGAATTAAAATGTACTGACTTGAAAGCAGAAACAAGTGTAAATACAAAACTAAGTTTAAAACTCAATTAAATAAAAGTAAGCAGCATTAAAGATGGCAAACATTTTTTAAAGAGCTGTAAAAGGATAATTATAAAAAGGTTTCTTTGTAGCAAAAAAACCCACCCAAACAAAACAAACAAAAAAACTCCAACCAAACCTACATTCTTGCGTGAAATCAAATAAAAAAGCAATTCTGAGAGAAAACACATGCATTTAAAAGAGGTTGCACTCCACCTGGTTGTTATGGCACCTGCATCTTCATCTGACAGACAGGCTCATGAGGGTCCATGGCTCCTGATGCATCATGGTGCTGTGCTCCATGGTAGCAGTCTGTGGGAATCCAGGTGACAGCATATCCCAAGAGACATCGTAGTGCCATCTCCTTCCAGGTATATCCAGCTTCTAGGTTTCCTTTAAAAATGGAGCTGTTAAAAAAATAATTAAAAAAAAAAAAGAAGTGTGAATTAGAAAAGAAAGGTTTTTTTCATGAGAAAAAAAGGTTTTAAAGGATTTTTTCTATTAATCTTATTGAGTGTATTGTAAATGTATCAGTGAGTGAGCGCAAAAGGTGTGACTTCCTTGAAATTCTGCCCAATTTTCTCTAAATGGGATTTTCTTCATTGTTTATTGTTGCCACTACTAATGTTTGTTAGAAAGAAGAAATCCAGCACCAGATAGGAAATGGTAATTCAGTTTCAGGAGGATTTCAGAAACACCTTCCCATATTAATTTTATCCAGCTTTTCTGTTTATTTTAGAAATAATGTTGAATGTGGAATTGGCATCTTGCAATGAAGGAGGGTTACCCATTATACAAATGCTGATATAACCCTCAGCATTTATGGAAAAAAAATGTTGAGATGAAGTCAAGACATTTATTTTCCAAGCAGGAGATGTTTATTCTCTGACAACATTATATTGCATGGCCTTTATTTCTATTATGCCAAATGATTGATGTGGATTTAATCATTAGTTTGATGGCTGCTTTGCTAAGTGGAGAGGCAAGTGAGCATTTTATCGTTATTAGTGAGCTGCATTTTGATTTTTCTATCAAAGGCACTGCTGGGCCTAATTCATCCCAGGTGTAAAACCAGAGATTCACTGTGCCCATTGTTTGTTTTGCGACCAAGCCAAGAACAATTTGCTCTCAAAACACCGTGGATATTTGTTTTGATTTCTAGAGCAGGAACCTGGTTTTGATGAAGGCTTCCATATATGTGTTTGATTCTTTAAAAGTGAGTAAGATTACTGTACCTTTTGTGACTAAACTACTTCCCATATGGTAGAATATATATACTTATATGCTTGAATACATGCATATGTGTGTATATATACATAAAGCAGTCTGGAAAAGATTTAAATTGCTAGGATTTAGAATGGTAGACAGACACTAAGCCAGAAAATATTTTGAATGCTTGGGGAGCCAACATCACAGATGGAAATTACAAATGATTGTGAGAGAAATGGAGAAAGCTGAAAACCTATTGGTGTCTGTGCATTTTCCAGTGTAGTTAGCAGAAAACTAAGACTTGGGGACAGGGACAGGCTTTTGACTTTCCCAGTTCATAACCTCATCTCTGAGAGCTGCTAATGCCACTTACTGAAGCAGGACGTTCAAGAGAACGTTTCTGGAACAATTACGGAATAGTTCATCCACATAAAGAATATGTTTTGTCCACCTCATAGGATGCTTTCTCCTCTGAGGAAAAGAACTGAACATAATAAATAGGGGGCTGCTCAGCACAAACTCTGGGAGTGGTTTCTCTATGTTGACTTATGCTGTGAAGTTTCTTCGCTGAAACCAGGAGTAATGAGGAATTTTGCATGAGGACAGAATTAAATTAGTTTTTGTTACTTGGAGTATTTACTTCTGTCTTGCTTGTCTGGTCAAGAGCACAAGGATTTACATCTTTATCTGGAAATGTTTGTCTTTTTTAGTGTAATTATGAAGTTGGTCATTAGACTCATCTAATCCTTTTGTCAAGCTTCTCTTTTATTTTGAATGAGATTTTATGTCGATTTGTTTTTCACCTTTATTTTCCACATTTTTAATCTTGTGCTGGATTTTTAAGATTTTGGCTTTTCCCATCTGTTCTGGGAGAAAGGCTGATCACAATACAGTGAAAAGGACGTGCTTATTTCTTACTTCTGTTTCCAACTAGATAAAGGCTCCTTAGGACAGCTGGCAGCATTAGAGCTCCCTGGAGGAAAGGGTGATGGGTATTTCCTTTGTGGGCTAATGGGCATGTCTGGAGGGGAACAGCTTTGAGGTACTGCAAGTAGCAGGAGGTTTACAGGCCAAAGACGGGTATGTGCCACCCAAGGACTGTACTGGAGAGCAGAGAGCAGCCACAGGGGTAATGAACAGGGTTTGAAAGATGTTTGGGCAGAGCTTAGTGCCACTAGAAATGAGCCACTGAGGAACTTGGCCATTCGGTACTTAAAGGGGGACTGTAAAAAAGATGGGGAAAAACATTTTAGCTGGGCCTGTCATGATAGAACAAGGGGTAATGGTTTTAAACTAAAAGAGGGTTGATTGGCACTACATATAAGGAGGAAGCTTTTTACTATTAGGGTGCTGAGCCACTGGAACATGTTGCCCAGAGAAGTGGTGGGTGCACCATCCCTGGGAACATTCAAGGTCGTGTTGGATGGGGCTCTGTGCAACCTGGTCTAGTCGAAAATGTCCCTCAGGGAAGTTGGACTAGGTGACCTTTAAAGGTTCCTTACAACCCAAATTAATCTGTGATTCTATGAACTCCAAACCTCCAAAGGCACTGGATGTCAGGTCAGAGGAGGATATAAATTCTTCTCAGTTCTCTTCCAATATCCTATAAGGTTTTTCTGCTTTAAAGTTAATTATCCTAGTTGATATTCTAATAAAAGCTGCCTTTTTCGAGCTTAAAACCCTTTCATTTTTCTTTCGGGCATTCTGTGCAGAGGAAGGTCAAGACATATTGCCTCAAAACTCATGGCTTGAAGTGCCATTGTACGGCACTACCCAGAGTGTCTTGTCACTACATTTTCATTGTGTGCTACGTCTTGGCTCCTCCATTCCCTGAGCTTGACCCTCTATTTTGGGACCCAGTGCTATGAGCTGGCATGAGCTGAGACTGAAGGCACATTTGCAGCAGAGTGACCTCCAGAGAGGAACAGAGCAGAGAGACAAGTGGCAATGAATTTCTAGAGAGGAAAGCAAATGGATCACAGTTCATCTGCAACAGCCGTGTGCTGGGGCATAATTGACAACGTGTAGTGTTTATTTAAAAATAAGCATGGTTTTGCCTGTGTTTCTTGGTAGCAGACTTAAACATACTAACAAGTAAAGTGGCTTTTCATGAGCCTTCATCTGTCAGTATCAAGGATCCTGTTTTGTATTCCCGGGACCCAGAGTACCTCTGAATAGCACATTATGTTTTCATCCTACTGTGCTGCCAGGCACTGTGCTTTCAGGGTAACAGATAACATGTTAACGACTGAAATAGGCTGTAAAAATGAAGGGGGAATTGTGTCAGCAATGGGCAATCACTCAGGTCTCTAGAGGGAGGGCTTCCTAATAGAATCTCAAAAGCACTGCATAGGCTTAGCTCCCAGGGAGCATCTTGATGTGAACTGGACAGTGTCAACGTATTCCAGGTTTCAGGGATCTTTCCCACACAAGGAGATTGCTTTCAGATGTAGCTATGTTGATAAAAATCTATGACATATTTGTTCTTGATTTTGGTGGTGTGCAGTCAACATCAGTCGCAGCAATGTGACAGTAAGGTATCTTTTTATCTGCAGTTCTAAGGATGTTTCTGTTCTCCATATTTTGTGAATCTGTTGGCAGGCTAAAAGCTTTCTGCAGTCGAGTAACTGGCAAAGCTCTCATTTGCCATGACTCCTTTTGTTCATAGGAGAGTGAGTAATAGCAGAACAATGACCATTCTTCAGGGAAGATTGTCCAGGAGCCCGCTCCTCTTCTACCTGCACTTACTCTCAGAAGCCTTTTTAAAAATCTATAGTGCTTACTCCAATGCTGACCTTGTCTAATCATATTGATTGTTCGCAACTGAAGGCTAATTAGGAAGCAAGTTGCTATGGTAATTCTTGAGTCATACATATAAAGAGAAAATACTGCTAAAACCACTAGTGCATGGTGACTATTAGCATAGTTAAACAAATTAAAAAATATAATTCATTCAGATCTATGCTGGAATTCAAATGAAGATACAGTGTGCAACAGGGAAGATTTTCCCTTTCTACCACATTTTCCTCTATAGTAGTCATTTTGTTCTTTTATTTGTCCGTTGAAGGAGTTATGTATAATTTTAGGACTAAATGACAAAGTAGGCTTTGGGTTGTTCTCAACCTCCCACCCCACAGCCCACACAAAATATGTCACAACAAGTTTTGTGTGACAGGCGAATGACTCAAGCAGAGGGTAATAGGACTTGGAACCCCCCAGATTTCTGGGTCATTTGTTCATATCCAGTCCGCATGTGTGTGATGAACACTTTATTTTCACATGGGTAGGCTGATAGCTTGCATACCATGAGAGGGTGATCTCAGCCTGTGCCCTCAGGAGATGGTGATTCATTGCAAGCTAGGGCTGCTGCAGCTGGTTTTCAGCAGCACCAGCCTCTTTTGGCCAGACTTTGAAATGGCTCTGCAGCAGAGCTGGGGTCTCAGTGGGTGTCCACAGTGCTTTGTGGGGCACTGTGGGAAGGTTTGATTGCTTTGGCTGTGCTGTGCTTCATCTGTGGATAAATGGAAGATTTTGCCAGTCACGTCTAATAGTGTTTTCACCTTGTTTTTTATTAAATGTGAGCCAAAAGAAAATCAAGTGAATTCTTCCTCATTTAATGAGGCCCTTCCTCCTCCTCCTCCTTACTAACTAGTCATTTCACAGGCAAATCTGAGCTCTCCTAACGGGTCTCCATCTGCACGTCTTTAGGAAGGAGAAGGATATGAGAGCGTGCATCCTGTTGCTACCCTTCTGGATAGTTTGACTGATAAGGCAAAATGTATCTAGGAGAGTCACAGGTCTAGATAGTAGGTAGGAGTGTATTGAGTTTAGGTCATATCCCGAACTCCAGGGGAGTTTCTCTCCCCCTCTCAGTCTTCAGCGGATGAATGTCCTTAAATTGACTTTAGCATCACATAGAGAAAAAAGTGAGCAGAAATAGAGTCACTGTGTAGCATTAATCTCTTTTAACAGGTCTCACAGATAAATATTCTCTGTGTGGCTTTTTGGGACCTGTATGTTCACAGAGATTAATTCATTTAACTGAAAAAAAAGTTATAAAATTGATTAGAAGTGTGTGCCACTTAAAAGAAAAAGAAACCAAACAACAACAGCAAAGCCAAAATCAAAACAAAACGCAACCAAACAAAACCAAAACAACAATAACAACAACAACAAAAATCAACCAAAAGATAGAAAGATAGAAGTGTGTTTGAATTCATTAGGATCAATCAACTAAATCTGAAACATCTGATTTGGGGCTTTGCATGGTCCTGAATTTAATTAGGTGCAACTGTAGAAAAAAGTCCTGCCAGTTTGAAGTACCCACTACATGATTCCAGTAATTTAGCTCCTAATTTAGTATTTTAGGGAAAACACAAAAATTAAAACCCCTTGTGCTTACCTGCTGCATAATCTGTCCTCACCAGTGGGGCATGGGGCACAAGGGATTCTGGTGGGGAACCTCTTAACCAGAGCCATACTACCGAGCTATCTTGGAACTGATGGAGAGAATATAATGAAACCCTGTTACCTTTGTGTAGAAGGATGTGATGTGTGCTGGTACTGCTGGTTGCTTTCTGTTTGCTGGACCTTTCTGTGTGCAAGAAAAATGCACTCCTGCCCAGGGATCTGGTCCAAATTTGGGTAACTTCAAGACAGAACATCTTTCAGATGCGTTGTATTTGTTTCTTCATTTTCCTGTTAAAATAATTCAAAAATACATGTTTTGTTTTTAGACTGACGGAAAAACAATATTGCATTTGTCTTTTAGTTTGAATTCAGTATTTAACATGCAAAAAAAAAAATCCTTTAAATCTGAGAGCTAGTTTGCTCTCACGGGATTGCCTTTGAGTTTGTATGCTTCTGTGTCCTTTTTTGTATTGAGCTGTGTGTTTTCTAGAGACAACACTTATTTAAAATTACAGGAAAATATGCACTCCTCTAAAACATAGAATGTCAGTGCAAATACAGATCTACTCTTAAAACCAAGGGATCCATTCCTTCTGCTGCAGAGTCTGAAATCTTCTTTAGTCTCAACTAAAACAATGATAGTAATCAGAAATGATGGATTTAATTTCCTTTATTTATTTTTTAAACATCTTTCATCAACATGAATTTTCCAAATGGTAATTTTTGTGGTTTGGGATCTCTTCAGGAATTTTTTCCCCTCATCAGTAGTATTTTCTCAGAGGGTTTTACTGTAAACACAAAAAGGTTTTGCCAGGCTTGCGTGCTATGGAGACACTGTAAGTTCCATTTTGTTTACATCAATACAGGAAATCAGACAGAAAAAATATCATAAGTATATGCAATACAGTTCAGCAAAGGAATAGACACGGTGACTTTTAAGGGAAACATAACTTTTTATTCAAACAACGTGTCTTGTTCAGCCTCCTTTTTTAATGCTGTAGCTAGGGAGGAAGATTCCTCTTACTTTTCCCTTAATGAAGAAGAGAGACCTAATTCCAGTAAGACTTTTTGCCTCATCTCTAACTCAAACTTCTTTCTGTGCCCTTACTTAGATATGACCCAGGACAGGGTGGAGGAAAAGGGCTCCCAGGTAGATAAAAGTACTCATACATAGGAGAAAGAAATTGTTCCCAAATGGCCAAGAATTGCCTTTGGTTTCTCAGGGGTTTTGCGTCATTTCTATGGAGACTCCTCAGGAAGAATCAGTACTTGGAGCTCCCCAGCACAGGTCTGAATCCGGTCTGAGGACTTTCTTGTTAAAGCCCCACAGCATCAGATGATAGCAGAAAGCCTTTTTTTTGTCTGGCACTTCTACTAGCTTGGGTTACGCAGCATAGTTTTGGCAGTGACCCTTCATGGCACACATGAGCAACATCCTTGTAAATGGGGTTAGATGTTCAGAAATGCTGCTCTTGGCTGATTTTAGTGAGTAAGCACCATCATGGGGCCATGGGTTTGTTATTTTTATTGCTTTTATTGGAATATTGTGTGTACACACACTCAAACATAGAAATATATTATTATATTGAATTTTGGCCCAAGTTTTATGACATCTTCCCCCTGTTAAGACTTTCTTATCTTGTACAGTCTTATTGTGTACAGTCTTGCAGTGTTTGCTCATAAAATGAGGTTATTTTGGTCAGAGAAACTCAGGTGGAAGTATATGATTTTCCAAGGTTTCATAGTGGACAGCTGTTCAGTTATTTGTAAAATAAGACTAGATGTATTGAATCAGGCTCCTCTTGTCTGCCATCAGCCACTTGGAAAAAGAGCTAGGGATTGTACATAATTCCCATGTTTGTATAGTATGTCATCTCTGCCTTCTCCAATATAGGACCTGAAGATTTGGGGTTAATGCTAGTTTTTGCTGCTTATGATAGTATCATAATCAGATGAATAACCTTCGTTGCACACTTGTTTTGTAAATCTTTTGACTTAGCAGTTTTGATGGTGCTTGTGTTTTCTCTGGCAGTCTGTTAGAAGGCAGAAGTTTGTATTTAACTTTGGAAGCATAAAATATCTTTTTTCTGGGTGGGTTGTATCTGAGGGTCACAATCATGCAAATATTTATGCAGTAGCATCTTGGCTGAGTCTGGTGCCAAAGCTCAAGGAATAGAGTTTGTGGGGTCCAGTCCTCAGTTAGACACAAATCACAAAAATAGCAAGTAGTTTTTATGGAAGGAAAGAATGAATGCAAATAGAAAAGATGAGAGAAGGAAATATCTGTGCTGGAAAAAGGTATTTCACAGGGAGACTGTAACATCATTGAATAGGAGAAACCTAAATTCTTTCAGGAGGACATCTGGAAGATGTAATGCATGGTGTTAGCCGCTGTAGGATGATGTCTATATTCATAATTGTGTTTAACATTAGGCAAGGCTAATATTTTTCTCATGATGGGTCAAGTCATGGATATTTATTTTGACTGAAGTGGGTGTATCTACATTATTTGGTCTGGTGAATAATGCTCAGTATTCTCTCATAAGCTTGGGAAGATTTTTAATGACAGAATTAAGAAGTAAGAAAGATTTTTTTAGAATTTTCCCTCTTAGCTAAAATGTTTAATAGTGCCTATCTGAGGTACTTGCTATTCTGTATCTTCCTATTTCTATAATACATTGTAGTTAGTAATGAACTGGCCTCCAGAGGCCCCTTTTGAATGTGTGCTTCCTTAAACCATTTCAAAACTGTCTGTTGAAGCATCTGAAAACATCTTCAAGATGAACTGTTTGGAAAGACATTGGGTCCTGGAAGCCACAGTTCTCCTAGTCAGCCTATTGATTTTCCCCAGAAATTATTTTCCCCACTTCCTCATTCAGCTGTTCTCATGAATTATTATCTTAAATGTAGTCTCCTCATCTGCCCAGGTCATCTTAATAAACTATTCATCATTAGCTGGCTATCAAAGCCAAGAGAGAAGTAATAAAAGATAAGTGGCAATAAATGCTGCTAGATCATTTCCATAGAAGGAGTTACGATTTGGGTATGAAGCTTGTGTCAGCATCTCTGAACAAGGATGTTCCTTCCTCAGCTGGACAACCACCCTTGTCTACCAGTGTGCTCTCAAAATTCTCTGAAGCCCAACATGTCTGAGAAAAAAAGTGTTGTTGCCAGAGTGGGCGTTTTTTATTTTAGAGACATTTTCTGTCTTCTCTACAAGCTTTCATAGTCAAACATAAAATTTAGTGATACCTGAAGCAGGGGGCAGCAGGTATGTCTGCCCCAGTGGCTGGAGAGCACGTAGTTCTAAGCCCCATCTCTCTGGGCTGCCAGCTTTTTTGTGAAAAGCTGACGTTTCCTCCAAAGACCCTTGCTCATTTGACCCTACAAAGCTTCATGCATTTTCAGCCTTGCTGGCAATAAACTCAAACTAGTATAATACACCCCCGTACTGCTGGAGTATGAGATATCTCTCCCCCCAAACTGTACTGATTATAAAATCAATCCCTGCAACGATGCATATTCGTCTGTTGGATCCAGTCGTTATCAGTTCCAATTCTGCAGACTAATCGCGTGCTTTTTCAGATTAGAGAGACCAATTTAAAACTGTTACATGGACAATTAATTTGATGCAACCAAACTCTCAACACACTTTCATCTGGATTGCTGGCATGGTGCTAAAGCACGGATAGAAATAAAACCCCCTTTGCTTCTGTCTGCTGTGCAGAAATTTGCATTTTACTTTTTCTCATGCCTGCACTGATTTATTGGAAAATATATTTTCATGCCTTTTGGAGAAGACAGGAAGACACAGCATTGGCACCTCCTGATAATCTCCTTTAAAGACCGATATATACACTATTTTGCTCAAATTGGAAGTTGCTGGTACATCTTTGTTTGTTAAATAGGTATTCCACTTATTAAGTGAGGCATGTGTGTATCTTCAGCAAAGTAAAGAGATCATGAGAAGAGTCAGTGCTTGAATTCATTTTTGAAGCGTCAATATCTGCTAAGAGATATTACCCAGCAACTCCCTGCTGTTCAATAAATCATGGTAGGGAGACAAGTTTTTCATGTTCACAAGGAAAGTGACAGGAGTGAGTGTCAACCATCTATTTTTGAAAGGTCAAAAGTCTCTAATACTTTTAAGAAAAATAGCTTTTCTTTTGTAACCTTTTTAAATCAATGCAGTAGCATTTTGCTGTCACTTGAGAGGAAAGTTTTCAAAAGGAGATTTCAGACCAGCTTGGTTCTGATCAGACTGAAAGAAATAGGAGCTACTCTATCCATGACATGGAGACAAAAGTAGCCAGATGTTTAACTTTGCAGTTCAGACACATTGCAGGCTGGTCCCATGGGGGCTCACCCAGTGAAAGCTGGGCAGAATTGCCTGGGCGACGCCACACTACTGCTATTTACTTCTTAAGCTTGACATAAATTGTGGCATCAGTCAAATCACTGAGTAAAACTGACCTGGTAAGTAGCTCTAAAGAGTATTTATATTTTAGGAAAGGGTGGGAAAATAAGCATTCTTGGCCTTTTTTTTTTTTTATTTCCTTTTTCCCTGAAATGACCACAATGCTATTGATTTGTAAAAGCGCAGAAAGCAGGGAGGCCGCCTGCTCTGGGAGTGAGTACCTGATACCTCCAGTATCACTGCTGATTGCAGGTACCTACAGAGTGAAAAAATTCGTTCACAGGAATCCACAGGATAGTTATGCCACAAGAACGTGCCTCAAAGGCAAAGACCAAAAGACACAATTATAATATATCGCAGGAAATATAAGGTGAACAGATATAAGAAATATAAGGTGAACCTGCTCTGGAAGGGAACATGAGGAAGGCTACACAAGTTTATAGGGAGTGGGTTGCTTCCAGCACTACAGAGTGGGGCCTTGTGACTGGAGAGGGGATATCCCTCCTTCACATCATGTGCCATGTCACTTTTGACACAAATTGCCACTTACTCATCTACATTAACCTTCTGTATGTGCATATACACACACATAGATACACACAGTCACACTGCGGTCAGTTGCCAGTGAATAGGTAATAATGATTCAAGTTTGGTACTTTAGTGGTGAGTTAGGGGAGATCCCTTAGTCATGTGATGTCACATCTTAGTCTTACACTCTATTTGCAGAAAAATAAAAACAATTGTCCTTTGTGCCTTTGTAAAATGTTTTTACTGAATACTTTTTTCTCTTTTAGGCTGTGTTTGAGTAAACAATTTGTGCTTTCAAGGGTCACTGTTGATTTCAATATGACTGTGTATGCAATGAAAACTAAGCTCAGGCAGATGCCTAAGCACTTTGCAACCGCTGGGTGGTTTGGAGATTTGGGGTTTTTAAAGAAATTGTCCCTGATTGTTTTGCATACCATCCATTCAAAGGCTTGCCTGTATCAGAAATGATGCTCAAATTGCCATCTGGATTTCCTGCGATAGCTAGCAGTAGAGTAATAGTATCATTCATCACAAACAAACAACGTAATAACAGTCCTGTCTTCTCTCTTGATGACATATAATAAGATATGCATTATGAGCAATCATTTGTTTGTGTGTATTTATACTGTAAGACAAATCACTTGCACAAACACTAGCCAGCAATCCCTTTTTTTCTCTTTGTAGCTGCTGCCACAGGTATTATTTGCTCTCCTCTGCAGAGGATCTGAGTCTGCTGAGTTGGCTGTTTGATGTGAGCAGCAGTGGTTTGTACTCTTAGTGCCATAGATACCTATATCCAAGATGGTATTCTTTGGGTTTTCCATGAGCAGGTGTGCATTTTTTGCCAGGTATGAATAAATTGTTCATGCAAATTATCCAACTAAAACCCAGATTAGTGTTGCCTATTGTCCACAGTGTGTGACTGATCTCCTAAGCAGAATGGTTTTATTTTATTTATCCTTCTTACCTGAATGACAGCCTTGTCAGGTATATGTGCAGCCCGAAGGACAAGAATAGCAATGGTTTCTATCAGAAAACAGCACCTTATTGCTGTAAACTGGGATTCATCTGCAAAGAACGATGATGAGTAAGGTCATCACCAACAGGATTTCCTGGGGAGAGTGTAGAAGAAGGTGCACAGTTTATTGCAGGGAACAGAGAGTTTTGTACTTTTCCCTCATCTCTGCAATCCCCTGAGCACAAAGGATGAAGCCCAACACCAGAAGGGTTACTGCCTTCTGCCATTGACAAGTTTCTCTTTTGTTCCTTTTACTGATCTTGATATGCTCATAACCTCAACAGCTGCAGCAATGATTTGCTTGAGGTGGAAGACAAAAAAAAAAGTCATTGTAAATGGACATATTTTCATTACCTGTTAAAAAAAACCCAAACTGTCACCTTTGTACCTGTGAATGGGAATGTTAGAATGAAAGCCAAGTCATTTACCAAGTCTCTGAAACAGCCCCCATATGTGAGTGTTACTTAATTCTGTTTAAAACTAATCTTTCAAAAACTTAATATTTAAAATACCTTATCTTGCAAAAACAGTTTAGAGGTTCCTATCTTTCTAACTCTCTTCATTCTTTTCCTTAACCATGCATTCTCCAAGCCTTCCAAAGTGTCATGGCCTGCTTGTGCCCTCCCTTAATCAGATCTGTATCTTCCATTTCTTGAATCGAAACAAAGCCAATAACCTATCCCACTCTTAGGAAGCCAACACACTCTCCTGATGCAGAAACATTCATTTTTAAGCAGTCCATTAAAAGAGGTATGTCATCCAAGTTGTTCCAAAGTTAGATAGCAGATTGGATCATAAAAAATTATTACCCTCAACAGCACTGTCTGCTGGGTAAGGTCACTACTGTATTATGGTTTCTTAATAACCTTTTTTTCCTTGTGTGAAGCCAACAAATCTGCAACATTTTTCCCTGAACTGCTTAGTGGTGTGAAATCTCTTCTGGCTAAATGGATTTGTTAGTATTAAATGTTCTGCTTTTTTTGATTTTTTTTTTTCTTCAAGACAACTGATTTTTTAGATTGTGGGGAATGGCAAACATACTGCTGACCACCAAAAAAGAGCACAAGCAAAACCAAATCAAATCTTAAAAGTGTGAGACACCTGCCATGTTGTTAAATCTTCTAGACTGTAGTTAGGCAAGTGAATTGCATACTATCATATCAATACATCATAGAGGATGAATGCTTCTATTCTATTCTTCTAGATGTTTCTACATATAATTTATAATGCATTATTTTTAAAGAAAATAGGAAGATAATAAAAAGTCTTTGAGATATGCCTTGCGGTGGCTGTGTACCTCACATGGTGTGAAGGAATCCATGCCTCAGCTGAAGCATTTTGTTGCTGCTGAAAAAAAAAAAAGAGGAGCATATTCACATGTGAGCTGGTGGTTCAGCACTGCTAAACAAATCCAGCTCTCATGGCACCCTACCAAGCACCTATTATCAGTTCTCATGTACTTTCATTTTATTCTCCCGTCAGTTTAGAGCTCCTGGAGTGGAAAAGACCTGGTTTTCTTTCTTAAAAAAACCTTGAGGAAACAGGAGGGAAAGTTTATTATTAAACTAAAAAAAATGTTAAACCACTAAGATGTTTTAAAATGGGAAAGGTCAGATGAAAAACTTACCTTCTTTTACAAGGCTTTTGTTTGTCTTAAATGGGCCAGTAATTTGTCAGGTATGGTTCAGTTGTTACTTAGAAGGGAATGGAATACCTTTTATATTCCTCATAATAATGTTTGTGGTTATTTTTTGACTGTGCATCTGACATTACTGCATGTCTTATTTTATCTCAGGCCTATTTGAATCTATTTGCAGCCGTCATAATTTCAAAAGAACAAGATATCCAAGAACAAGTGTCATCCAGTTTGCAATCTTACTATTTATCCAAGGTTTCATTACAAATGTGTACAGTTACCTTGCCATTAAAATCCAGGAGGCTATCACACTATCACTGAATTACATCTGCATTAGAAATTTTACTTCCTGCAGCTGACCTCAGCCTGGGAAAGTAGCATTTTTGCACCATTTCCAAAAAAACAGCAGTGGGGAATCTTTTGGCATAGCTGTCTTTACCTCGACCTTCCTGGTCAGTTCCAGCATAAGGGATGTAACTGGAACAGGTTGCACTGCAGTAATGCCCACTTGGTTCACCAGGAGAGCTCCTGAGCTCTAAATTACACCAGAGCCTGAGACCTCTCTTTGCCATCCCGCAGATTAAGGAAGCAAAGAAATGTGTACTCTGGACTAGCGGGAGAGGCATTCTAGTGTGTTGATAACAGTAAACTGGCCACTTATATTCTGCAGTTCTGTGTCTGTAAGTGGGCATTAACTCTGTACAGATGAGATCAAATAGTTTTTCTCTCCAAGGTGTGAACAAATTCTTCATGTCTGTGGTTTCCAGCTCCTGTTAATAAGGGTACATCTGCTGGTGGCTTAGATTTAATCTCTGTACTTCACATTGGGTCTAGACAGCAGTGTCCTATTGCTGAAGTTGTGTCATATTTCTTGGGAACTTTTTAGCTGTCTTTATTTCAGTTACCTTCATCCCCTATTTTCTTCAGTGAGTTTAAAGGTTTCCTGAAATTTCTATTAGTAATTTATAATTTTGGAGATCCAGTAGCCCATGGTGGATGGGCCTTGATTTCTAATGCACAGGGAACGGTGACAGCAGGAGGCGCAGGGCTACCACTACGTATACAAACCAGTCTCAGAAGATGTCCATTCCTAACTGTTGTTGTTTGACATGGCAGTACTCAGCAGTGTTTCTGGGGTCTGTTTTCTTATCTAGTATCTAACTTGGGTTTAAAAAATAAATTCCTAGAGAATTTTTCACTTGGCCATTCTCTGATTCACTACGGCTTGAAATATCTTGACTTCTAAATTATTTTTCAGAGAGATCTCACAGAATGATGCCTTGGAGGTCATAGAAGCAAATGTGTTTTCCAACCTTCCCAAACTACATGAAATGTAAGTAATGAGCAATCTAAATGCAAAGGAGACAATTATGAAGATTCATTATAGGCATATCAAAGGTTTTGCAGTTTGGTTCAGGTAAGCACTGAAGTATTCATAACGATATAGGAACATTTGAAATCTCCCTTTGTCTTTTCCATCTTCTTATCGAACTGTCCTTTTCTTTACCTGGTCAGCCTAAAACTTATCCTTAGATCACTGCCAGTATCTAAAGGTGGTGGGGTCTGCCAGTCTGTGGTAGGCTGCTCTTTGAAATCATGCAGATCTTCTGCTGTCAAAAACAAAATCTCAGCATATAATTCCACTACATCACAGGACAAACACAATTTTAAGATCAATATATTGATATATTTTCTCTGATGTTTCATTTCCTCTTTGCAGAAGAATTGAGAAAGCCAACAACCTTGTGTACATTGATGCAGATGCCTTCCAACACCTTCCGAGCCTCAGATATCTGTAAGATCTTTTGCTCTTTGCAAGTACTGTAGTCACTTTTAATGACACGTGTGTTTCTGTGCTGAGAACTTTCGATGATAAGTCAGGGTAATGTCCTCTTCTTGCTACTAGTTGCACACTGTCAATCCACATTTTCATGCCTACAGTCCTCAGATAAGCTGAATAGCTTCCAAGGAGTAGTCCCACACACAAGATGATGGAGCCTTTCGAAGCAACAGGTTGAAACTGAGTGATGAGAAGAGGAGCTGGACCACTTTATGTCTATAGAAACAGATTAAAGTTGAAATTTTTCCCTAGAGCTTTGGGACAAAAAATATCTCTCATCTGTCTTTGCCGTGTTTACTGCCTTCTGTTATGTGTCATACACATGGTCTTAAGCATTCAAATTCCTATTTCTTTAACAAAGCCAGTGTTGTAGCAGTGGTTTTCATTAATGCTTGATGTGAGATGATTAAATCCCTAAAATACAAACATACTGATGTATGGTATAGCTTTATTTCATCAACCAGCCTCACTGAGAAAGTCATTTGCATAACTGTGGTTGCCACATCTGCTTCCATGGGGTTGCCGTCAAAATTCAGTGCTAATTGAATGCATCCTTAAAATAAACTGTTACTCAAATATATATTCACAGCTTTTAGCGCATGTTTTTAACATGACTAATAATCTCTCCTCTGTATTAAACCCCCAGTGAAGTCCAATGAACTCCATTTAACAGTAATCTTTTTTAATGGTCATAGCTTAAAAATCTTAAGTGGTGCTCTTTGGTGAGCAATGGCATATGCACCCAGCAGGATACCAACTTGACTTTTGTATGGCTGTCCACCTGACCACATATACCCCTTGGTATTTTCCTGACTCACACGAGAAACCTTACTCATACAAGATGTCTTGTTTTCCTTACTCATCTAAGAAATCTGGTCCTGATTTCTACATTTCAGTATACAAAAATAAGTGTTTAATTGTCTGGTTAGATATTTCTTAAAGACAGTATGAAATCAGGTCAGTGGTCTAATAAGCATAGCTCCCAGTAAGTTAATGAGCATATAAAGTCTTCGAAAATCACTGGTATCTGACGGGTTCTGGGCTCAAAAATGCCAAGAGGCATTGCTTTGAATTTGTATTATAAGATTTCAGATTTAAGATTTGGACTTTAGGAGATAAGGTGTATTTAGCACTACACAAACCATTATAGTTTAAATCCTCATTGAACTGGAATATGTGGTTAGAGTTGTAGTAGGATTGTCACTCACCAGTATTTTGACTGATTTCTGCTTTACCAAAATCATCAGGCACCTTGATTAACTTTTCTATGTGCATAACTGAAACACAGATTTTCCCTTGACAGTAGGGAAATAAAGCTTTAAGTTTGCATTTTCATGAGGAGAAATCATATGCCTTTTTCATCTCATTTCAAGCCTGAGTCCTTCAGAAGTGACTGCTATCTTTGAGTAGCTCTGCCTACCTATGAATGAAACTACAGCATTTGTTTATCCCATATAAAATCCCCAAAGCAAGCTGCTATGGGTAGTACAGTTGTCGGATGTACAGATGAGTAGAAAGAATGAGAGTACATTTATCTCACACAAAATTGAAGAAGAAAAAATGTGGACACTAATGAACACACTCATTTCAGTGGTTGTTTAAATGTGGGACGCAGAAATCATAGCTCATGAGGAAAAGGTAAATTCCCTCTTTAAATACCTGAAATAGTGAAAGTTTTTCTCTTGACTTCAGTGGATGCTGCCTCTTTTGAACATTTGTCATCCACACTCCCATACATGTTGACTCAAATATTCAGAGATTCTACCTGTATAAAAATTCAGCTGCAGCAGCAATACTGTGGCCTATAGAAGCAACACATGAAAAATATAGAGGATTGCTTGTCTACGTAACCATTCCCCTCTCCTCTTTATCTAGCTTTACTTGCTGGCTGTTATCAGAGGGAAATGTATTTTGAGTGTTTTTTAAGCTTTTTTCTCTTGTGGGCATACAAGGCTGGAAGAGACTCTCCACACTACTGTATTCTATTTTGTCCTGGATCCACTTCATATATGCCAATAATTAAGTGCTTTATTGACATTCTTGATGCTCTTCACTGTTCCCTGCTTTCCTCTTTTCTCTGCGAGAGGCTTTTCCAGAAACTCAATGATTTGGTGACTAAAACATTTCCTCTAATTTTATATACAACCTCTTAATTCACATTCATTCTCATGCCAAAGCTTTTCTCTAATTTATGCTCAAAAAATTCATCTTTGGTGTTTACTCCACTAATGGATTTATGCTGCATTCCCACTGTGCCTACCTTTTGAGAGGCAAAACCCCCAGTCTTGTATAACTATAAACAGCACAAAAGGTGCGGGCTTCGTGGCCCAGAGCTTCTGAGCAGATGAATGTAGGTGTTGTGCTAATGACAGGATTTGTGGAAGCTGTGCTGGGCATACAAATCAGTGCAACACTGTTGGCTTCAGTGGAGCTACATCATTTCTCACCGCAGGGACCAGGAGCAGGACACAAAGTCCCTGTTGGAGCCTTCTAGATAGCAGTGGGCCCAGGTGTGATGCTGAGTTACACCCTGCTCAGATCACTCTGTACATACAGCCACACCTTCATGTGCACATTTCTGTAGGAAAGACTGCCATTTTCTCCATCACCTGGTTTCACTCGCTAGTGCTTGCCCTTTTAGAAACTGAAAAGGCAAAAAGCTTTACTGTTTGAAAGAATAGGACAGTTAATTTAATGAGAAAGCAGAAACCTTGATGGAAGGCTGTAAAACAGCATCTGATAAAGGTAACTCAGTCCTCATATTCACCTTCCTATAACATGGAAGAAAGGGTCAGTTAGTGAAAATATAAGGCAGGATGCTGAGGGGGTAAATGGATTGATGATATTTCAGTTCACTTAATTTTTGGTTTGGGTTGGGTTGGGTTTTTTTGTGGTGGTTGGTTGAGGTTTTTTTATACAATACAGAAGTAAAAGGTTTAGTAAATATGTGGGACTATAGTTTAAAATAATTCAGAAATGGGTTAAGCATCTATGTGGATAGAAATCTATCAACAGCTATTGCAGAAATTATAAGAATTTTAAGGCTATGAAAGAAAACTCGTAAACATTTGTACATTACAGCCTGATTTTCACATTAATGGCTTGAAATTAGGAGTAGGACATGGTTTCATCAATATCCTGTCACAAAACAGATTAGGGGACTCTGTCTGACTGTGTAAGGAGGTATAGCCAGACCCAGCTGCAACCAGCATGACAAAGCACAGGGACTTGGGTACCTGCCCATTTTTGGATCATTTTGGTTCTTCTGAAGAGTCCAGCTATGATGGCAATCTGGCAGGGTACAAGACACATGGTCTGATTCCTTACACAGTGCTGTGACTGTGACAGAACTGTTAAAACACAATTGGGAAAAATCTTCCAGAAAAATATATATTTACTGACAGTTTTCATATAAAAACACAAAGACTAAAACTAATCAGTCTTAATGCCAAGACTGAGCCCAGGTAACGCAGCCCATCAGTTTAACACATTGCTTGCAAGGCTTTCTCTGCACTTCTTCAAAAATAGTTGTATAGCCACTAGACCTTATTTATGGGCAAGTAAGAAGTTCAGACTAGCGTTGTCATCCTTTCTTCAGCTTCATGGGCTTGTTACAGCCACCAGCTGTTGAACATTAATATGCTTGTATCTCTGTCACCTTGGGTACAAATACATTTCCTGCTCACCCCACTCCCTTTGTCTCCTGCACCTCACCATTACTAATATGGCAAAAACACTAAGGAGAGAAAAATACTGAAAAAATGCCATGCTGAATAGCCTAAACCTTCTAGAAACACACAACTTTAACTTTCTAACCAGCCTTTTAGAAGGAGTGAAGAGAATTGCTAATTGGTCTTCTAGGGTATATGCCAGAGGGACAGACTGCTTCAAAATGGTAACTTACTGACCTTTTCATGAGTACAAGATTATTTATCTGGCTCTCATTAAGGAGACCTGTGGCATTGTCTGTTTAATAATGTAGTGATGGCTTTTCAAACCCATTTTCTTTCCAAAATTAGTTCTCATATGTAATCTGTGTCCTTTGGTTCTCTTTTAGAGGGGTGTCAACGCTCTGTACTAAGCAATCTCAGTTTACAATAGCAAGATTTAAATGCAACACTCCTTTCAGGTCAATTTTGAGAGCATACAGTTGAGTTGTTGGAGGGCAGGGGAAATACAGGTCGCAAAAGGAACAGAACCCTATTTCAGAACCCTCCAAAGTCTTGCAAGTGTTTGTACCTGCCCGGTCTTATTTCATGGAGGACCTGACATACGTGTATCTGGCATGCTTCCTAAACCCAAATCTGTACTTGCTGCAGATGCACCAAAGTCCACAGAATTACTGATCCTGTTCATGGAGTTGACTCTTCAATAAATAGAAGTGATGCTCCACTCCTTCCTCTTGCATGGCAGCCTCACAGTTAAGGATCTTTCCCCAGAAGTGGGTGTTGTGGATTTAAGGAGCCTGGGGTAAGTGAGTCAGAGGAATGTCTTGCTGTAATCAGGCTCACATGCAGCATGAAGTAACCAGTGTGATTAAGGGACACAAAAATAATGCTTCCTGAGTGATGTTGTATTTATCTCTGCCTACCTTGAGTTTGCAATTTAGCAAATACCCACAGTAAATTGATTAGGTAAACTGTGTTCCCAGATTTGTCAGAATAGCTCCTACAATTTGGCATAAAAAAAGAACAGACGTGTTGCTATATCTGGAGATAAGCAGCCAGAATCTTCCAGGAATTGGTTTCGGAAAGATTTTTTTTTTCTCTGCTGATTGTGGTGCTATGTTTTCTTAAGTGCTGACTCCGGTAAGCCTTTTCAGAAAGACAATTAATGCTTTGGAAAGCAGCCATCAGCTGCCTGAAAAAAAGAGGTTCTTACAAAGCTGTTTATGCATGGTAAGGGGGGACTCAGTTGTAACACAGATTAAAGAGGACACTTGTTTAAAGTGAGGCTACTAAGGAGGTATACATTATATGGTAAATATATTGACAAAGCTGTCCTGAAGGAAAGATATTCAGTAAATTGTATTATCTGCATTCTAAAAAGATTATCCACTTAAAGGCCTCTGGAGATTTGCTGGTTGAATAAAAAGACAGGGAAGATCTAGGCTGCAGTCTAGCTAAATATTTTTTTAGTTCTTTTTCTGCATTTAATTAAAAGAACATCCTCTCCTGTTCCTAATCACCATTCTGTGCTTCTGTGCAATCAGTGCATTGTGCCACCTGTAGATTTACTTCAATATGTAATGATTTGTCAAAGATGATTTCTTCTTCATCTCATGCTGCTCAGTTGACACCAGTGAAAATTGAGGCCTGAACACTTTGGAAATACTGGAAAGATCAGGACTAACCCAAGGCATTGAGGATGTTTTTTCACTGCTAACCAATTTAGAATTTTGATATGTTGGGAGGAAGTTGCCATTGGAACACTGAATAGCATATGTTAGAGTACTGTCACCTTTCATTGCTGCACCATGAGGACTGAGATTTTCTTGGGAAAGCTTCTGATGTCTTTTCCTCTGTCTTGCAATAGCCACACTCTATTTAACTGCAGTTTCCTTCTTCATTTACCTACCAAAGGAAATGTATGCCATGATTTGTATTTAAAAGGGCCTTTTAAAAGTATTGCATCCATTTTTAATGTATGACTCATTTAAAATTAAAGGCAGCTTTCAACCAAAATCTTGCATATCTCCAGTAATTTAAAGAATGTATTTTAAAGTACCGTAAGGAGGAGTTAGAGATTCTTCTCCTGTTGCTTCTAATTTTTTTGGTTGAACTCCTTTTATAAAGTGTAAGTGCAGAAGTACTTTAAGTAATAAGGGCCTTGTGTAATCCACCTGCTTCATTAATCATGCTTTCTCTTTAACTGTATGTAATAGTTTTTCAAAGGCATTTTTGTAGAGCTTTCTTGGTCACATATGACAGATGTTATTTTTAAGCTAATGCAATGTCAGACCATCCTGACTCCTGAGACGAAACAGTCATGACATTTCAGCAACTTTCCCAAATTGGCTTCTTGAATATTCACTATACTACTTTAATTTTTCCCTGCATATGAAGTATTGCTTTCTGTTATAAGATGAGACAGATCAAAGTTGGCTTTTCAGCATCTGAAGATACCCAGATACCATCTCAGGGAGCTCAGAGCAGTACTTATGCAAGTGAATGACTATTTTATGGACCTATGTGTCATCCTGAGTTCCCAAATGTAGGATTTGGTTGTCACATGCAGGCGTTCAGTTTCCAGTTCAGATTATGAAACCTGAAAGACTGCACTCTCCTGAAATAATCTAGGTTCATAAAAAACGTCAGATGAATGATGTTACATTTTTCCAGTCTCAGCCAGTCCTTTCTTTTACAATTCAACTATTTCAGGAATGATTCTAAAAAAAAAAAAAATAGAAGTCACATCTATTAATGAAAAAATATTTTTTCTATGTGCCAGAATAAAAAATACCTTCTATGTATTATTAATATGTTCCTTAAAGAACCAATACTGTCAGTGGAAGGTTACCTTCTTTACCGTCTCATATATTAAAACCATAAAGATAGAATTAAACTTTCAAGAATCAAAATTTTTTCTTTGTTTAGTGGAGTAAACATGAGACTTTTTGGTCAGAGTTCAGCCTGCACTCAACCCTCCTTCCAGCCATCGTCAGCCATCAGTCACCTCCTGCTGCATGGCAATATCATGTTTGTCCTGCTGTTGCTGCTGCTCTGGATAACAAAATTTGCTTAAATTAGACATGGTGCAGCTCTCTGAATACCTGTGACCATGTGTCCTCACTAGCTGTGGGCACAGGATTGTCCTTCAGAGTCAGCATTTCTGGGATAGTGTTTCATGGACAGGAACCACAACGCAGAGGTCATGATGCTCAATGCAGTGGGAGGGTGGAGGTAGTTAAGAACAGAGTCTCAGGTCCATTTTCACTTGCACAAACTGCTGAAATATTGCCGTGTGTTTGGTTCCTTACTATCAGAGGTGCTGGGGAATAAAGCAACATAATTCTTTCCTAATTTCATGAATTAATGGTATTTCCCATGGAATTAATGTATCCTTTATTAGAGTAGAAGGTTAAAATTGTGGTAATTGAGTTGATAGTTTTGTCTTAAAACAGCTACTATGAAAATAATTATCCTGTGTCAGTGCAGTTGATTTCTTAGAATACAGTTGGGAAATTAATACAGACAGTTTCCTGAGATCGTCAGGAGGTACTGTGTAATTATCCAAGGTACAGTTTATCCTTTTACTTCAGTGGGGCAGAATTCAGCTTGTAATTTGGAGGAGAACCTTTTTAAATTACAATGTGAAGTTTCCTATTGGCAAACCCCACTTTTGTGACTAACCTCTGTCTTTTGTGGCTGCCATTTTAAAAGTTGAGTGTTCTTTCTTCTTTATTAGTTATCAGTTTTTTCCTGTGGCAGAGCGAATAATCTTCGTCTGTTCTCTTCCCCTTAGGTTAATATCAAATACTGGCCTTCGGTTTTTACCTGCTGTCCATAAGGTTCAGTCTTTCCAGAAAGTTTTGCTGTAAGTTTGAACGTTTGCTTTTCAGTTTTTAAAAGCTCCTTTTGAAAGTTCTTCTGCTCCAACAAAGCCTTTCAAGCCATGACTCCCCTTGTGTTCATGTATTAGCTTCACGGTAGCGTTTTGGGCTGTAATTTTGCAGGCATTGATGATAATGTGGCTCTGAGGGTCTCAGTTCTCTCTAGGTCTCCCTTTTACAAAGCGTTTTAACTTGCACTTTACAGACCACTCTTCCTTAAACTACACTATGAGCATGTGTCTGGATGGCCCAGGGGACAGTAACAGCCTTTTATTCCTCTTTCACAAGTTGAAATCCAAATCAGGATGGTGGCAGTGGGAATTTGTTGCCACCTGGTAACAGTTTTCTGGCCTGCATGGGAAGAGTCACTGATCCCAGAGCCATGTTCCATGAAAGGTGGCCACATCACAGAAGAAAGAAAAAAAAAAAAAAAAAGAAAAAAATCTAAACTCAGAGAATTATCTTTACCGTGCCTTTTTCTCCCCTTGCAGTAAAACTGTCTAGAGAATGAAAATGTTTTTCTGTGGAAAATTCAAGTGCCAACAGAGAACAAAAATATTTGTGTAAAATTCTGTGTGAAAACAAGCTATTTTTCTGTTAAAGCACCTTTTATTCTGTTAAAAAAAATGTGTATCTGAAAAAGACTGATTTTTTTTCACCGAAAAAAATGTTGACATACATTTTTCAATCAGTTCTTAGTATAATTCAAAGCATTCTTTTGGACAAGATTTATTGTTAATTCACATGCAAAGTTCTGCATCTTCAGATCTTTGATTAGGAGATTTCTAGCTGCAGAAGCGTTAATCCTGCAATTGTCTTAGTAATAGCCATTAATATAAATAAAAATGCATATAAAACATAGAGGGAGATGCCTGAATATAGTATACACGCATATAAGACAAGAAATCCATTTCTGTAATACACTTGACATAGGTAATTCTGAGAACTTCACTCCTCAAAACCATCAAGCAAATGCAACAGAGCCTTCCACCTGTGTCCCTTAGTGTTCATCATCAGTCTTAACTAGACTGGAATTACTTTGTCCTGCAGAGCAGGAGTTGTTTGTTGGGTTTTTTTCAGGTGAAACTCCTCACTTTCCTCTAAAAAATAAGTAGACCTTGATACCGTTTGAGTCTCAAATTAGGCCTTGGTTCAAACTGGAGCCAGTAAGAAAATTCCCATTGGCTTCAGTTGTGCGAATATTTAAGTCCCAAAAATAGGTTTTGATGGGGCATTGATGTTTATAAAGGGCTCATGCAGATCCTTCGTAGAGGGATACAGTTCACTTGTATGGGTGCCTTCTCCCTCCCTATTCCTGCCTCTGCTGACCTCAGTTTGCAGAATGAAGACTCTCTGTAAGTGTAACTTCATAAAGAGTTGTGGCTGCATTGAACTGGCAGCATGAGGTAATTTTGGAACCGCGCTTAATTTCAAGCTTTGCAGATAATTAATTTTGTTCTGTGCTTTCCAACAGAAACAGCATGGAAACAGCCATATCCCCAGTCTAAATTATGAGTAATACTATTTAACTTCTTTGAGGCCTATTTTGAGCCAGCAACAGAACGTTCCTTTTTTCGTGTCAGCCACAACTGACGAAAGACGGAAATTCCTACTTGTCAGTTCAACCAACTGCATTGACAGGGCTCTGTGCCTTAAGTTCTTAAGCACATACAAAGCTTATAAGCAACCCTGTTGACATCAGCAGGAGAATGATTCATGGGCTGGTAGGTACCCTGCTTAATCAGGCCAAAAAGGCTAATGGTTTTCCTTCTTCTGGTTGGTAGGCTGTGAGAAGGGGTGGCCTCACAGCCCGTCTGATTGCATTTTCTGGGTAGTATGTTTGCTGGAGGAACTATTTCATCCACCTCAGGGTTACAGACCTGAGCTTTTATGCATTTTAATGACTTCAGCCTATTTGGGAGGAAAGTATGGGGGTGTTGGAAAGGTTTTGCTCCAGCCTTTTTTATCAGGAAGATTTGTGCTCTGCAAAAAAAATGTCTTGAAAACTTACATCACTACCCTCAGCCTATAGTGCTTCCTCAGATTGAATATAAGGGAAAATACCATGTTTGAAAGAGCATATTGTATTGAAAGGCTCACAGAAGTACAAAAAGGTGTAGTTTCTATTGTTTTTTGTTTTTCAGAGATATTCAAGACAATATCAATATACGTGTAATTGAAAGAAATTCATTCATGGGCCTGAGTTCTGAAAGTGTGATTCTGTGAGTAGACATAAAATTCATTATTCTCCTTGTTAGCTCATTTCTTTTCCAGAGCAGGGTCAACAAAACCAAGAGTTGAGCACTCTTTCATACACTTTCAAATTCAATTTGATGTTTTAGATTTCTCCCCTGCCTCTGAGATCTCTGTATTCTGTTTCCCTGACATGAAAAAAATGACTATTTTGGAGGGTTTTTGTTGTGTTGTAGTCCTGCTCTTTATTTTAAAACCACAGCAGAGAGCAAATTTAGTAATTACTGATGCCAAGGATAAACACCTGCAGCAACAGTTCATGTGATACAAATTGTGTTCAAGAGGATGGTATGACTCATAAATATTTACAGTCAGACATACCATTCAAAGACATTTATTACTGGGCAAAACATATGTAGATGTGGAAATGTGGTATATTTGTACACAATGTTAATGCATTGATACAGGCAGGTTCATAATGCAGTTTCAAGGTGCGTGGTTAGATGACTACATTTGACTTGAAGAGTCATGTACTTTAATGAACTGGCTGGCTTATTTGATCCTTTCTGTATGTATATCAAAGCATACTGTTTCCTTGCTAACAAGCTGCCTTCATTTCACCTATGCAGTGGCCAGACTGGAAAAATTTCCCACTCTGTGTGTGTGGTTTACCTCACATACTGAAGGAGACAAGCAAGATTTGAATTGACTGATTGGGCTCACGTTGATTTTGGTGGGAGCAAGGTCAGACCATCAATAATTGAAGGCCAGTAGCAGGTCACTTAGCTTTATCTCTCCTTTTCCCCTATCAGTTATGCACAACCTCTGTCTACTACAAGTTTTAAACACAAACCCATACACACAAAGGTTTTCTAAATATATATTCAAGTAATGATATTGTGAGTACACTGGTTCATCTTTTCTCCTCTGATGATATTAGCTACTCAGGTGGGACTCTGTATTTTCAGAGCACTGCTCAGCAAGTACTGTATGTTTCCATAATCCCACTAAGGGATGAGATGCATATCCCAGATTTTTGCTGTGCTTTGACCTCTCTTTGCCACTTGAGCAGATGAAATTGCTTTCTCCTCTCTCCCCAGAATGTCTCCTTGCTTATATCAGGAAGAAATCCTTTACTGTGAGAGTGGTGAGGCACTGGAACAGGTTGCCCAAAGAAGTTGTATATGCCTCATCCCTGGAAGTGTTCAAGGCCAGGTTGGATGGGACTTTGAGCAACCTGGTCTGCTGGAAGGTGTCCCTGTCCACAGTAGGGAGTGTGGAACCAGGTGATCTTTAAGGTCCCTTGCGACTCAAACTATTCTATGATACTATAATAGAATGACTGACTGGGTATTGAAGGATCATCCTTTCTGAGGACTTAAGGCTGCTGGTTTGCTAGCAAAATTGGCCTGGGGGTATATCATGTCCACTTCCAGATGCTTTGCCCTGCCTCCTCAACAGTCCCATTACCATGGGCTCCCAAGTACCCACCAGTGTGTGCAAGAACTGTAAGAGCTGTGCAAACAGACCTGGCCACCACCACCCTGGTCAGGCAATGTCCTGACTTTGCTGTAGTTCTTCCCTGGGACATAGGCCCTGCGTGTGCCCTTTGAGAGTCCCTGATAAGGTTTTCCTTGTGCTCTGGTGAACTTAGCTCGTTTTAGACCCAAATTTGCTGATTTTCTATATAAAACTGAAGTCACAGCAATGCAATAGGAAGTTTTGGTTAAACACCATTTAGTGAAACCAGACATGTCAAAATTATTAAAATTACCCAGAACCCATTGAACCTGCAGATTCTACAGAGAAACAATTTGAATAAGTTTAGTGGCAGGCTCCAAGCATATTTAAGCCAGTAATTCAGATTGCATCTGATCTTATGCTATGGATGGGATCAGCATATATGGGAGATGAGGATACGTATGATAATAAAGTGCTAGAAATTTATGGAAGAAATTCACCTTGCTTCCAGGTCCTCGTGCCACTTGGGCTCTAAGATAGATCTTTCCTGCCCTGAAATAGGGCGTAAATGGTACCTCAGGGACAGAGACCTCCTGAACTGGGAGAATTTTGAAGTATGTTTTAAAAATCTGCTATAGCTAGGAAATGGTAAGTAAAGGCCCCTGTATCCAAGCTCTGGATCTTTGCCTCCATTGTCACCTGTTGCTAATGTAAGATTTAGTTGAGTCAGTAAGAATGCTGGTTGAAGTGAGGAGAGAATTTATCTCAACAAAAACTTGTCTGTAAGTACCATAATGAGGTCTTGGGATTAGATAATTTTTTTTTGCCCTTTTTACTATTCCAGTGCTGTTAGACAGGTGACAGGAGTGTATAGTCCACCCTGTATGGCAACAGTGACTCTTCTTTACAACCTTAGTATTTCTTTGCACTGGCATCATATTCAGTAAGGGAATGCAGCTAAGTGCTAATACTGTGATTAAAAACATATATATCAGCCTGGCAGCTACAAATGGATAGGATCAATTTAATATAATAAATGTTTTAAATGCTGTAAGCAGGGACATGTCTCTCCTCTGTGCCTGCTCACTCATGTCTAATAGTGCTTGCAAGTGAAGGGGATGGTGACAGTTCTCCTGATCCGACCTGACAGACATTATAGACACAGAGCTGTGTACATCTGCCTGTCATGGTCAAAAGAGTAATCCTTTTGGCCAGACCCTTAACTGATTTTCATGCTGACCTTAGTTCACCACCTCAGACCCTAGATAAGTGGGTCACTTGCATGCTCAGCTTTCAAAGTGAATTAGGAAAAAAAATGTCCAGGTTTGCTGACAGTTTAATTAAATCAGGCTATTTTTACCATCAATCAGACCTGTCATTGCCTCTTGGAGAGGGCATGAGCTGCAAAGTGACGTTTAAAGGGAGATGAAAGATTGCACCATAAAGATGATAAATATAACTGACCCAAATGTAAATTTTTAGGACCATGAAGGGACAGAGGGAAGGACGTTAAACGTTAATTAGGTAATGCACTAGAGTAAAAACTTGGCAGAGAGCCCCAGGAGTGCCAATTCCCAGTTTCATTACCTGTGTCTCCTCTTGGGGGAATAAGCCTGGGGAAGTGGGACTGGGGCAACAGAGCAGGCAGGGAGTGTAATTTGTCAAGGAAGCAGGCACAGCAGGAATCACACACTTTCCACAGCAGTTTGGCACCACTGCCACCCCCCTTCTGCCCTCCTACCTGGCTCAGTGACAGTCAGTCTCCCTCCTCCACCTGCCTGGCTGAACATGTGAGACCATGGCAAACAGCAGTGTTTTTTCTCTAATAACTGGCAAAGATTAAGTCATGGCCTAGAGTTTCAAACGAGTCTTGCTAAACAGTAAAACTAAGTGGCACTAACAGCACCAACAGGGAAGATCCTGGTCTCACCCCTCTTGGGATTAACCTGGAACAGCCACACCAGCTCCTCTGCGGCCTTCCCAGTGGAGCCATGAGCAGTGCCAACATCTTCACCAGCTCTGCCCTTACTTCAGAAACTTACTCTAGCTGTCACCTCTGATGGTAGCATTCATCTGCCCTATTCATGTCTGTGCTCTCCAAAGTTTTTGTCCAATTACTGGGATCTTACCAGCTAGTATTTATAGAAATTTCACCGTTTCAATATCCATTTAACAATTTTATTTGTTTGAGATCCCTTTCACTGCTTTGAATTACATACAGTGTAGTCATGAAGCATGAATAAGAACACAACTTTTTCTTTTCTCTATTGCAGATGGCTGAATAAAAATGGAATTCGGGAAATTGAGAATCATGCATTTAATGGAACATATCTGGATGAGCTGTAACTATTTCTGTTGTTTACTATTCTGAAAAGTGATAATTAGAAGATAGTAACTGCTGCAAGATTTATTTTTTTTTAATCTCAGATTTTTTCAGCATAAATATTGTGTTTTTCAGAAATCTAAGTGATAATCACAACCTAGAAAAATTGCCAAATGAGGTCTTCCAGGGAGCCAATGGGCCTGTTGTTTTGTAAGTAATATTTGGATAATACTTTTCTCTTCTAGAAAAGATCACAGAAGAACATACAAATGCCAATCTGGGTTCAATATCTCACAAACCTTGAACTTCAAAACCAGACATGTAGTTCCAAATATACAAAAACAAAAAAAAAATCAGTCTAAATCCCTATTTTCACTTTGTCCTCAAGTTTTTGAAATATTTAGAGTGAGAGATTTAGATTAAGATTCCCCTCCACGTTTGATTAAACTGTGTAAGACAGTAGTAGTTTCGCTTTTGGTTATTTTTCCAGAGAAAAATGCTTTTGGCTCTTTTTGTTTGAGCAAAATGAAGAATAGGTGAGTGGTTCTTAGTGCCTAAATCTGGATTACTTGACACCGAAGATCTGTCCCTGTATCTGTGAAGCTTAATTCTAAAGAAAAATTCCTATCCTACAGGGATAGGGACTGGGAAGTCCCATCTCCTGTATAGATAGGTATGAGATACATCCCACACAGTTACAACAGGATGTTTTTGGTGGGTGATGAAATGGAAATTAAGATCTCAGCAGTAGAGAATTCAGCTGTAGGATGCTCACGGATCTCAATAACCACTACCTCAAGCCATGGTTTGCCATGGGGTCTGAAAATGCCTGTAACTGTCCAGAACTGCTTGTTTTTCTGAGCACAAGCCACAATATGTAAGAGCTGCAACAGAGATGTAGGAGTCTTTTTTTGTCTCACCCATTTGTCAGAACATTTCTCTCTTCCCATCTATCCTGCTTGTCCAGAGAGGGCTAAAAGTCACCCAGAAAGACTGAAAGGGGTCATTGGAGCTTTTGGAAGATTTTACACAGATGTTAGAGTGGTTAGAAATCTAAAACAGAAGGAGAAAAATGGCTGATTAACCTTGAGTTCAGTCCAGAGCAATTGTGAAGGCATTTTGTTTCCACATTGTGAGGGACAGTGCACCTATGATATAAAGAGCTATGGTTTCACTTCCCTCAATTCCTAAAAGCATCTTCCTTCTTTCATCATCAGTAATGACATAGGTGTTTCTTAGGTGTTTCTGTAGCAAAAAGTAAATGCATTTTCTTTGCAAGCTATAACTGATACAGTCATATTCTGGATGTTTATCAAATTGATTTGCCTGTAGTTGAGATTCATTTGATAGTTCAATTTCTAACACTGAGTTATTTGTGTAAAAAGTTTTCTGTTCCATTACCAGTACATCCACTATTCCATGGATGGGAAATTACCTTTTTATCCTGGACGAGATCATGAAAGAAGAGCCTTCTTACACATCCATCAGTGTAGTGTACACCAGGGATGCACTTTCACTTGTGGAAATGATGGACCCTGGTCATATCTTTGCTGGGCAAATAGTTTTGCTGCAGTCAAAACCATGTTGCAGACTGCAATGTTTTATTAGAATGAACGTCAGGGGGATTTAACTCCTGGCCTTCCTGAACCAGTGTTCTACAGTCAATTAGTGCCAACTTCTATTTTATAATTCAGCATATTAAAACAATGTGAAAGAAACACAAATAATCAGAAAGCACCAATCTTAGCCCTTGTACAGACTACAGAGTTTCAGAAATCAATTCCTCTCTCGGACTTACTGCTCTTAGCTGAATTAGAACATCTCTTTTGGATAGACATCAAGTTTTGAATTAAAAGATTTCAGTGCTGACAGTAGGCAAGTAAATCCAATCGCTAATAAATCCCACACCTATACATATTCCTTCTATACAGAAACACACTGTGTTTTCAGCTTGGAGTTTCATAGCTTCAATTTTCAGCCACATTGTTTCATTTAATTGTTTTCTGCTGCTCTCAGAGCTGTAGTAGCTTACACCAGCTTTTGCCGGTGTCCTCAGTTCTCTATGTCCTGACTCGATGCAAGGCGTAGTATGGCAGTGGTCCATCCTACCCTTGCCATTTGTCTTCGGTGGGAAACCCACATATTTGGGCTACAGGAGAGCTCCAGTAGATCCCCAGCTCAACAGCCGAGTCCCTGAAGCGCAGCCAGACATCAGTTTAGATACATGGAGAAAATTCTCACCAAGCACTCTACCGCCCTCTGTTTTCTGCTCCGCAGCTATTTCCCACCATTTCTGTAGGTGCCTTTCAAACCTCATCAGCTGGTCAGGATTTTTGCTAATCCAACAGAGACTCCCAGTGGGAAAGGGAAGTGACTGGAAGAGAAGTCAGATTCATTTTGCTGTTCCTGCACCAGCTGCTGTCAAGGCTGATGACTAACAACCAAGCAGAAATAACACAGGAACACATATTCCAATTGTTGATGCCTTCTGGTTTGATTTCCTATTGCCACTTTATGATCTTGTTCATCATGATTATTTAACTTACCAAACCTCTAACTAGAGAGCAACATCCCAAAAAACCTCTGCACTGATATCTGCATATGATAACTCAGTGGAGTAAGTTACTAAACCACCCACACAATGTCTGTATTTGCTGTTTGGGGGCATGTCAGTGGTCTATTGATAACTATCCCTCACAGACATACTAACAAACCCCTGCAGGAATTTGCAAAACACATTCTCTAACTCACTTCTGTTTATGTGCAATAATGAACATAAAAAGAAAAAATTTTAAAATAAGAATAAAATATTTTTGTTGAAAAAAATATATAATATTTATGAAATTATTTAGAGATTATGAGAGATCCAGTAACCTTTTTGCTATTTTTAAGTCCAGGTGGTATTCCTATTCATATTTGCTTGTTATTTCCACACAATGTAGCAACAGTTTGGACTTGGTAATGATTTTTAGCTAACAAGCCAAAGAAAACATTTTCCGTGTTCTTTTTCAGAATTATGAAGTTTCACATGCTCTTAATGATGCTATGAGTGATGCTCTCTGTGGATTTAGGCAGAAAACTACTGTTTAGTTGTTGGCTCATGAGCATATACTCTGGGTGACAGTTTTCATTTGGGAGTGCACTACGGGCAGTAGTCAGCCTCTGTGAAAATCGAGGTTGCTCATTGCAACTTAATTACCTTTTCAAGTGTCCAAGTCAGAAATCAATAGCGTAAAATTTCTCATTGGTTGCTGTTTTCAGCTCCTGTAAGAAACAGGCCCAGGACTTCAGGACCCCCCCCTCTCAGGAGAAGTGTGGCTTCTCTCAGTCTGCCCTGCAGAAGTTCACAGCATTTTTTGATACACCAGTCTATTTTCCCTTCCCGTAGAAATTAGGGCCCTAGGTCGGGGCAGTGGAGTGGAGTCTGTGTTTGCTCCTCTGCTGCCACAGTTCATGGTCCAGTTGTTGAAGGTGGTACATTTCTTTAGAGCCTGGATGTAAAGCCTTGGCTGTAGGCACAGCATGGACACATCATCTTTACCCAACACCAGTTTTACAAACCGCTTTATCAGCTGCCTGTGAATGTTAGGCTTGGCTGGAGTTCAAACAGAGCCCTTCCCTGGCATTAATTTTGTTTCTTAAAATGGAGAACAGAGATGCAAACGTGTGTATGGTGCACAGCAACTGTCTCAACTTCATTACATACTGCTAAAACCTGGTCTCCCCCCCACAAGGCACCATTCTACTGTATTAAAATGATAATAAAAACAATTTGTGCATGTTGGGTAATAGAGATCAAATAACATGTTGTCCTGACAGCATACTGTTACAGATGAATTGGAAACTATATCTTCAAGGGGACATGGAAAAAACTACAAATATTGTCAGTTCAATTCCTTGATTAAGGAAAAATGCTGTCTTTTCTTGGAGAATTGAGAGAGAGCAGCCTCAGCAAACATTGTATCCTGAATCAGTCTCAGCCCATAAGAGCACATGGGGCTAAGGGAGGAGGACAGGGTGATTTTGTGCAGTTCATTTTTACCTTTTCTTTCAAGAGAAAGAAGTGGGTACTTGTGCTGTCAGGATCCAAGGGACACAGTCTGTGCCCCCGTGAGGGAAATGTGGAGACATTTTGCCCCAGCTGATATACCCTGAAGCTATGGGGAAGGATTCCCAAATATCTCAGCCTGGAGGTGGAGCACCCTTGGCCCTTTCCCCACCTGCATGGCACAAGTCAAGATTTAGTGTTTGCAGAACATGTTTCCTTTTAAAAGCCCTTCTAATGCTCTCTTTAATACATTCATGGGTGCTGGTTCCATCGCTGCCTCGGATAGCCTGTCCCACACAGTAATTGCCTTCTACATAAATACATCTCTCCTAACCTCCTGTAGTCTTGTCCCATTCTTTGCTTCAGTCTGTGCTATATTTGTTTTTTAAACCTCTGGGAATGTTTTGTTCGTCTGGTTTTTTTGTTCCTAACAGTCTGAACAATGTCACTCCAGTCTGTCTTTAATCTCCTTTTCTTCCTAAGGAGTACAAAACCTGATATACCCAACCTGTCCTCACATCTGTACCCCCATGTGAACTACTTTCTTTGTGTTTATTGCTTTCTCCACCACAGCCTTCCCATGATGTGATGTTCATATAGCAAACTTCTACTGTGATTTCATCAGCCTTTTTTTATCCTGTAAGAGTATTCTAGGATGATTGTTGCTTTTACTGGGTATTTACTAAACCCAGTATCATATGGCGCTAATGGTTTATGTCCCTGCTAATTCTTACCCAGAACATTATGGGACTTTTTCTCACAGACTAGCATCACTTGATTGTGATGCATAATAGTTCAGTTTGCTGGAGGGACACCTAATTTTTCGTCCTCTTTTTAGTGTGGATTTCCAGACAATCTGTTTCCAAACACTACTCTGAGAATGAGTAGGACAGTCTAAAACACATATCCTTTGTTGAGCAGAAGTAAATTCGCTTTTTACCAAGATTTTAATCTGTTTTCTTAAAGGGATATTTCAAGCACGAAAATCAGTTTCCTGCCAAGTCATGGATTAGAACTCATTAAGAAGCTAAGAGCAAGGTCTACGTACAATTTAAAAAAGCTTCCTGATCTAAGCAAATTTAGATCTTTGATTGAAGCAAACTTCACATATCCTAGCCATTGCTGTGCATTTACAAACTGGAAAAGGCAAAAGTAAGTGATTTAATTTGTTTTTCTTCTTGGTGCTTTTCAGCATTTGATAGTAAATTAAATAAAATTCTTCAAGGTCTGGATAGAAAAGGTCTCTTTAGTGCAGGTAAGTAAATGGATAGAAATAAATAAATAAATACAAAATACATACAGGTTTTTGCATGCTACACAGTGCACTGCCTCAGCATTACAGGGAATTGTTAGATTTTAATAGCTGTGCTAACTTACCATCAGTACTTTCCCCAGCTGCAGCTCTGTCCCCACCTGTTGTAGGTCCATGTTTCACTGGGACCTGCTGTCCTGGATCAGCCTGGAGCCATGCTGAAAACATTAAACAGAAAAAGTTTGATAACTTTTCAGGAGATAGCTGGAGAGAAAGCTGTGTTTGCAGAGAAGCTGGTCAATACTTGTCCATCAATTCAGGAGGGTAACAGGACCACTGAATGATGCAAAACACACTTCTCTCAGAAAGCCTCACTGATATTGGAACTCTGTCAAGCCAAGCATCAGAGATGCCTTATCTGTTGAGTTGACATCGACAACATTTTTGGACGTGACTTCTGAAATGGTTAACTTAGAGCAGATCCATTTCACCCAAATTACCAGAGGGATCATGGGAGGGTATGGTGTCTTTTTAGACTCCAGTTGTAATTTTCCACACTTATTTTAATTTTCCATTAGTGACTTGCAGTGAGACTTCAGCTCTCAATGATTCTTGTTGAGTATTTTCACCTGCCCAGGCAGTCTTGAAACATACACTTTAAGTAGTTAATGAACCTCCTGAATTTGTGCCACTGGAAAACATGAGGAGCTGGTACCTATGGAAACCCCTGTTATTGTTTGAAGTTCTTCCTTTACTGGATGTCACAAAAGACTTGGACTTTGCCATGGCAGAAAAAAAAATCATGAACCATTGTTATAGATCAAGACATCATCTTCAGAAGTTGCATAAAACTTCAAAGAACAGTAAAACCATGCAGAAAAAGCATAAACTGTTAGTAGCTTCTGTTTTAACACTTAAAATAGCAATTTATTTTACTTTTAGCATTGTATTGTCATCAAACAATGGAGGATGACTGAGTTTTCTTGTGCTGATAGATAATAAATATCACCTACATGTGTTTGCAAGACTGTTTGTGTAAAGAATGCAAGTGTGATGCTGGAGACTGCAGTGATAAGGGAAGTATCTAACAGAATCCATCCCCCATTGTCCATTTTTGTTCCAAAATGCTAAACTTTTCACTAGAACAATTTATCAGCAGGAGATGTTTTCACATACTTGTGCAGTCTTATGCAGACACAGTGCTTGGTAACTTATATGGAAGAATGGGTCCAGTCCTTCCAGCGCTGATGACACAGTGGTATATTCCAATGAGTCCAATGAAAGCATGTTTAATCCTGAATCTGCAAAAGAATGTTGATGCCACTATGATTCATATTTTTGACGGTACTTGGCTTCTGGGCTGCTTGGGCCTAAACAGGACCCAAATCACAAAATCCACTCCTTAAATTAGGCAACTGGATTTTTCAAAAACAAAGTAAGAGTTGCTGTTGAAGGAAGGCTACAGGAGGAAACAGTCCTGACCTTGTGGTAAGCTCCCAGTATCTAGTCCCCTCACTTGGGCTTTAAAATAACTTCCATGTCACACACTCACCCCAGGGAATTTGAAGCCCACAGCACTCACTTCCTCCCCTTTATAGCCCCTCTTGTGGAGGCCTTTGCCCTGGCTGGCAAGAAGCCAAGGAGAACATAAAGCATCACTTTCCACAGCCTGGGTAAGTGTAATTTTGCAAAGAAATGCCAACAAACCTGTGCAGAGCTCACATAACCCAGGTAAAGATGGCCAGCAAGCTGGGCTGAAGGACCATGCAGTGGTGGGGCTGCTTCTGGAGATGTTTGGTCACAACTTCAGCCTCCTATGGTATCAGGTGTGATGTAGTGGTGAGAAATAGTATGTAAGTTGGAGATGCTCTTGTTTATGACATATGATATAGGATTACTTAAATGAATGTTCATGTGAACTGTACCACCCTGGTCAACAGAACAAAATTTAATGTACTTATATGTGTTTTTAATAGTTACCAGATGTATTTTTTACTAAATATTAAGCATAAATGCAAATTTACTAGAACTAATTACTTAGATCAACCCTTCCTGTTAGCTGCTTTTTAACATAATTAAAAATGGTCATTTCTTTCATACAGTCATGTGTCTTGTAGTGAAACTGGTGGGAAACTGACATCCTTTCTCCAGCTTAAAGAGAGAAAATGGATACATGTGTTCAGTTTGAATACTGAAGATATTACAATACACTTCAAAAGAGATGAGTCACACATAGAGTAGCTTACACCAGCTTTCATTTCAAAGCAGATTTCATGACAGCTGGCACAAGTTGTGAGTGCATTGAAGGCTGCTCAGGCTGTTTAAAAGTTATTAATAGTTTTTATAGTGCTTGATCACACAACATGTAATATTTCTTTGGCAAGAGCTGTGCTTGGTTCAGTGCAGCAGCATCACTTGTGGTGGTAGGAACCGTGATGTGTCCTGACTTGTCATGCACCTTCACAGGAGACAGTCATTATTCTGTGACTATTTGGCTCTCAGAATATTTCCAGGTAGTCCAGGCAGTATAAAAACGATGCCTCATCACCTCCAGAAATGCATTTCTAAGGATCACAGCATCAGCTGCTGTTCACATGGGAACTCTGGGGAAGAATTAAGACAGAGATGTGTGGCTCCTTTCTGGCTGCCAGTTTATGGTAGATTTCCCCTCTTTGACACTTTTGCAGCACCCAAACTCTTAGAAAAAATAAGTTGCCGTAGTGAATCCTGCTTGGTCACCTTTCCCAAATCCATCTGCACCAGCGAACAGATACTGTTGTGATAATGGGAAGCTTAAACCTGTTACAGCAACAGTGCTTTCTAAATTTTGGAGAAAGTCAAATCACGCTCTGCAGTCTGAGACACAAATTTTAAGACAATTTTGATGTTTTTCCCATTCCCATAAGGACTATATGCTAAATATTGATCTGTGGATTGATCACACTTGAATATTGTGATGCTGGCCTAACAGAAGGTAAGCTACATTCTTAAAATAAGTCCAGTAGAGTATGTTGAACTCCCTCACATTTTTCTGTGACTGGAAAATAATATCCTTGAAGTGTGGATAGGGCAGAGGTTGGATGTTAAAACCCTCAACTTGACATATAGCATTGTGAACTTCAGTAAGCTTTTGGCTTTCTTTGACATAAAGATCACCTTCTGCCTAAAAGAATGACAGTGATATGACTCTGTCCTTACACTTGATCGTTATTCTTCAGAGGAGCTGTCACTTGAAATCCTACTTTTTCAAAAATGTGGCAGCATGAGGAGTCGTGTTTGGGCCTTGTCTCATGAGAACACACTATCAGTTGCTCACAACTCACCTGATGTCACTTTTTGGTGAGAAAGATTGGTTTGAGATAGGGCTTAATACAGACTCTGGGTTAAGACTATTTGTTCTGCTGAGCATGTTTCTCGGCACACAAAATCCTGCTGTCACCTGTTCCAGACAAAGCACGTAAAATAACAACTTGTACAAAGGTAGTAATTTTTGTTTATTTTTGTCAGAGCACTCTGTCAGTTTCAATTTTATTCTCTAAGTTGTCCTTTCTCTAGTTTATTTTTCTAGTTTACTTGAGCAAGGTAATGCTAAACAGTAACAGAATTTTACAGAATGAATACATGGACTGTATTACAATACCCACGGCCTCAAAAGGAGGCAAGGACCCACCTATCCCTTGGCAAACAATGTTTAACTTGTTGCTGTGATTGCACTGCGCAGCCCAAGGAGTGAACATCACAGGGCAAAGATATGGTAAGGAGTCAGTATCAGAGGATGGCTCTTCCTTCCCTTGGGAGTTTGCAGCTGCCCATCTTACCTGCTCTCAATACAGGTAACCAGCCTCAACACCCTCCTCGGAACAAACATAGCAGCTAACTCCGTGGGACCCTGGTCCTACTTGGGAGCACTGGCTGTAAAATAATTCAAGAATTAATGAATTGTAATAATCAGAAATATTTAATTGGCCTTACATAGCAGTCTTGTCAGAGACTTGTCACCAGACTTAAGTTCAGGCATTGCCTCCATAATTTGGGAAAAGGTTTACTTTTAAGTAATGCTGAGAAATGATTGGATACAAACATTTCACTCAGTTCATTTACAAAGAACCACCAATTGCAGTAGATTTCAGTACCCCTAGGTGACTGTTGCACTAAAAATGAGGGACTTTCTGTCCCGTTATTGCTCCTTGGAAACCTATTTTCCCTTTCAGCTAGAGAACTCTTGATATATTGATCAATACAGTGGACCCCTCACTCATCCTTATGCGAGTAGAACACAGGGGAGCAAAATGTAATGCCTTGTTATTGCTATTGTAACCTTCATAGTGCATATTTGACCTCACAGAAAATCAGTTTTCTGCCTCAGTTGACAGGCAAGATAAAAAATATTGATAATGGTAGAGGATGTTCAGAACCTCATAGGAAATGTCTCTCACCTTCTGGTGCTGGGCCTTCATTAGTTTTCCTTTCTTGCAGACCTTTTAAACTCAATTTTTGGAAGATATAGTGAGTGCATAAAGTCAAAGGGTAAAATTAGGTTACAAAAAAGAATTCTCCCTTTTAAGCTGCTACCAGTTGTTCAAAATTTTCAACCTAACTTGCCTAGAGAGTTCTTCTCCTGACTGTACTGAAAGTTGGGGTGGAAGATAAGCTGTGTTTCTATCCTAGAAATTTTACACCTAAATTGCAGTCTGGGTTGTAGCTGAATGTAGGCAGAGCTGAACTGTGTTGATTTTGCAGCACATTTTCACTTGCTTTATTTCCTAACTCAGATTAGGTCTGCATCCGAAACTATGAGACAGCAAACTTCAAAGGCAGCCTATGAGAAGCTGTTATATAGTCCAACCCTTCATTTCCTGTTTATACAGGAATATACCTTGATATTTCTTAACTTGATAGACCTAATCATCTATCATCTCAACCAAAATATTTGTTTCTTCTGTTTGTCTAGGGATGGAGAAGGGCATAGAGCTAATGCTCTATGAAATAAAATCAAACACAAAACTATCAAAAATATTAGTTTAGCCTTCAAAAACTTTTTTTTTCCTTGAAATTCTTTTTCTTTATTTACTCGTGCTGCTAAAAATTCTTAAAGTGTTTAAAGAATACTTTCTGACAGAAACAAAAGCAACTACTTCTTCCATTAAAATGTTGGTTTGATTTGGTTTGGTTTGGTTTGGTTTGGTTTGGTTTAGCATGGCTTGGTTTTGGTTTTGCTTCACTTGCTTTCTAATCCATTTCCTTCGAAAAACAGTTTTTAAGCATGTCTTGTGTTTATGTTGGCATCTGGCTACTAGATATTATCTGGAAGTCTACATGAACTTATTTGTGCTATTTACTTGTAATACTAGCCAGTAATGATATGAGATACTTCGAAATAAACAGCACAAACTGGAGTTACAGAACTATGCCACCGTGATGGTCAAAATCTCTAGGAAAAAGGGAATTGGAGAATAATATTAAGGGATAGTAGCATTACTGTGGTTAAACAGGGTCCTTATGAACACAGACGAATTGATTAATTCTTCAAAGCTCAGTCTTATATTGCTATTCATCATCACGTATTTCCCCCATGCACAAATCAGCTTATCAATGACAGGCTATGTGAGAAATTCAGTTCAAATAAGGGAGGCTTCTTAGAGAGCCTGTTATCCAGGTGGATAACTCTATCATGGGTGTTAGGCAAACATTAGGCTTTTATTTCCCTTACATTTTATGATGTTTCCAAATCATTTACATTTCTTGTAATATTTCATAAATAAGGACCCACCAGACATCATTTCAAGCTCCAGGGTAATCTGTATAATCACCTAACCAGAAAAACTGAGCTGTTAATGGAAACTGGATGATTTTGTGTTGTATGCCTCACACTGTGCCTCTTACTTCCAACTCCATTCTTTTTACAATTTCAGCACCGAATTGCATCCAATATGTATCATGTCTCAGGCCAAGCAAGACCTTAAAGAGCAGCCTGGCAAAAAGCTACAGATACAATCCACAGCTGAAGATTATCTTTCAAGTTACGGCATAGGATTTGACCCAGCAGAAAATGACTTTGACTACGGTTTATGCAACAAAGTAGTTAACGTAGTTTGCTCACCAAAACCTGATGCTTTCAATCCGTGTGAAGATATCATGGGATACAATATTCTGAGAGTCCTGATATGGTTTATCAGCATTTTAGCCGTTACTGGGAACATTGTTGTCCTCATTATTTTAATAAGCAGTCAATACAAGCTCACTGTACCTCGCTTTCTGATGTGCAATCTTGCATTTGCAGACCTCTGCATAGGCATCTATCTGTTGTTTATTGCATCTGTAGATATCCAGACCAAAAGCCAGTATTACAACTACGCCATAGACTGGCAAACCGGGGCAGGATGCAATACTGCAGGATTTTTCACAGTGTTTGCAAGTGAACTCTCGGTCTACACACTGACTGTGATCACCCTGGAGAGGTGGCACACTATCACGTATGCCATGCAGCTGCACCGCAAGGTTCGACTGCGTCATGCTGTGATTATAATGGTTTTTGGCTGGCTGTTTGCTTTCACAGTAGCACTTCTTCCCATATTTGGAGTCAGCAGCTACATGAAGGTCAGCATCTGTTTGCCCATGGATATAGAAACACCATTTTCTCAGGCTTATGTTGTATGTCTTTTAGTGTTGAATGTGCTCGCATTTGTGATTATATGTGTGTGCTACATCTGCATCTACTCTACTGTGAGGAACCCCAATGTGATCTCTTCCAACAGTGACACCAAGATTGCCAAGCGCATGGCCATACTGATCTTCACAGACTTCCTCTGCATGGCACCCATATCTTTTTTTGCAATATCGGCCTCACTCAAGGTTCCTCTCATCACAGTGTCCAAATCCAAGATCCTTCTGGTTTTGTTTTACCCCATCAACTCCTGTGCTAACCCTTTCCTCTATGCCATTTTCACCAAGACTTTCCGCAGGGATTTCTTCATTCTGTTGAGCAAGTTTGGTTGCTGTGAAATGCAAGCCCAGATTTACAGAACAGAGACCTCTTCATCTGCTCCTAATTTCCACACAAGAAATGGTCATTGCTCTCCTGCATCAAAAAACAGTGAGGGCCCTATTTATTCATTGGTTCCTCTGAATCACTTGAACTGAAACACTTGCATGAATTTGTGTCTGAGGCAGTGGTAATCACTTCCAACAGTGCATTTGAATAATGACTTCAGCATAGCATGTAAACTTACGTTTTATGAGGAAAGAAAAAATTATTTCCACTTTGCTAGTTTTGTTCAATGAACAGCCATCAGAGATGGCAAATCATCTTCATCAGTTCTTGAAGACCAAAGTGCCAAAGTCTTCTTGTAGAATTGCCTTCAGAAAGAAATGAGATCATAAACCAATATCTCCCACCATGCAGGCAGATATTCCCTTCATTCTAGGAAGATGCTGGCTGATTATTGAGAATTAAGTAGTGCTTATATACAGTTGAAAGAAAAAAAAATACGTAGAAATAATTTCTTTTCATGTCAAGTGTGTTATAACAATGATAAATAATTAGGTTTTTTTCATTAATCGTACTTCCTGGGGTTACAGGAGACTGAAGGCCAACTTAAGCCCTCCTTGAGCACAGACTTATGAAGAATGAGAATATCTTGTGTTGTTTCCATTTGTGTTGACCACAGCAAAGGGGCAGAAGACATCTCCAGCTATGCTGACGTTTTGTGTTCCACACTGCATGGACCTGCCTTACTCTGCACAGAAGTGTCACTTTGGGTGTTTTTTGTGTTGGTGTAGATTGGCAGGCTCAGAGAAACATATTTGATCTAAGATTGTCTCTAGAAGTTGGTTTGGTTTAGGGTTTGTTTTCAAGGTAAGAAAGCACAAGAACAGAGGCAGGAGAAACCCCTCATAATAAGGAGGATGTTCTCTCAAGTTGTTCTCACAGAGTTGGGTTGAATTCACTTTTGTGTGTCTGGGCCCCTTGGATACGCCAAGATGGGCCAATACACAAGGCAAGTTTACCATACAACAATATTAGTGCATTACGCTGCCTGGACTGTGCAAAGGACAATGGACCTAGGCATGGCTTTCGAAACCCTTAATAAAAGTTTATGGGAAATCCTAATTTTTTGTAAAATATTTTAGGATCACCCCTTCCCTTCAAAAAGAAAGAATCCTTTGTGTGCACATTATCAGATGATGGTCTAGATTGGAAGATATATGTTGAAATAACAAAAAACAACAAACAAACAAAACAAACAAACAAAAAACCCACCACTTTTCATCCAGATTTCCTGATTTTACATGATTTTTTTACTAACATCTCAATGAACGTACAGACTTTTCACATGATTTGCATATGAAACTTTTTGAGGGTTAATCATTCCAAATTGCAACAAAGATTTAGGGATGGGTAGGGTTTTCTCATGCTGATTGTGTGGATATGTGTGGATATGTGGGCATAAAGAAAACACCAAGAGAGGAGTCTGGGCTTCATTTCCACCTCACAAACAGTTCACAGTTCTGCCCCATGAGATTATAAATCTTTGGAATCTTCGTGGTTAAATGTGATGTTCTTTAAATATTTCCTACCTACAACTCATAAAATTTCAGTAGCAAATCTTGATGCTTCTATCCATAATCTCCCGTCATCAGCTTCACATTTCAGCATCTGAACCTGATGTGAATAACTACAGGAGGTGATTATTCATTCACTCCTAGCCAGGGAAGGAACTATCAGCTCTCTAGTGCATAAAACAGGGGAGATCAAAAAGCTTGTGGTTTGGGGGGGTGAAATTTCATTACTCAACACAAGCAACACTCCCTCCAAGATCCAGGAGAGGAAGAATGAAAAAGAAGAGCGGGAAAGACAGTTCCTCTCTGGGAAGATCTTCTGACTATTCAGAGGAATGATTTTTTTTCACAAATACTTTATATCATATATAGTGTAATGGTGTGCAGCCATTAAAACCTATCCTGATGGAAGGGACTGAATGATGATGTTCCAAAATGACAGATACTTCAGCTACATTTAAAAAAGGCTCCTGATTCTATTCTTGCGCAAAAAATGAGGGGTGTTATTTGGCAAATACTACCCCATTTTTGATGATAAATAGGGAAAATTCTTGTAGTGCATCACATCATGCTTTTTTTGCCCATTTTCCAAGGATGGGACCTGGCAGTTCAGGAAAGCACAGGCATCATAGTCTAGAAGCCAGTTTTGTAAATCGTCTGGATAGAGCTGATCTACTTCATGCAAACCCATTGCCCAGACATTGCAGAATTAGGACGCAGTTAAATACGCTTTTCAAATTAGCATCCCTGAAAAGAGACCTTGCAGGATTGTGTCCTGTATACAGAGTCAGACCAGCACCTAAGGGAGGAAGCCACCTTAGCCCATGGCTCTTCCTCCAGAGGATGCTAGAAGTGATACTTGAAGAGCAAGTCGAACCTGCGTAATTGAACACCTTGCCTTGTCCCAAGCAAGAGGACATGTCATCCTGCCCACACATGCTGCTCAGGAGCTCTGGTGGCAACTCAGGCTGTGGCAGGACCTCCAAAGCTGGGAGGCTGACCGTGCAGTTGTCAAGACAAAACCTCCTTCTTCTAGTCCTTAGAACTCCTTGTCTTTAACTATTCTTTGGATTTTAATTTTAATAATTTTCCAGATTTTGAGACACATTGTGTGACCTGTGTCTTTCCCTGTATAGGACACTGGTCTGTTTGTAGCAATTTTTTAAGCAATGGTTTTTGTTTGAAGAAAACAGTATAAGAAAAAAATGCAAGACAAACTTTTTTCATGCTTGTAATGTACAAAAAGCCTGCTGGTGTCTAGTGTGGATTTTCTCAGCACTGAACAACATGTTTTTGTTGTAATCTTTAAACTGTTTTATATTTCCCTTTTTGAAATCTATTTTAATAAAACCAATATCACAACAAAGTGCCTTGAGAACAAGTGTATGGCTAGAGATATGCTGACAAAGTATGCAATAAATGTTACTGCTTATCTGGAGAGCTCCATTTATGCAGCACAGCCTCCACAGTCAGGTCACCGTGACCTACGGATAAAGCTCAGCTGGTGAGACACTGCACAGAAAACCCTCCTGTAGACTCCTGGAGAGTTAACAAAGCACAGAAAGGTATGTTTGAAACCTCTTCAACAAATAACACGCTAAGACTGACCTATGTTTTTTTTTTAACAAATCTCTCTTCTATTAATTCATGTTTCTTATGAAATAAGATATTGATAGAGCTCAGACAGGCGTTTTCCTCCCTTTCAATATATATAAATGGTTCTTGTTATGTGATACATTCTAATTTTTTTCCAATCCTTTTTACACCCAGGGCTTGAAATTCTATTTTATGGAGTATTCTGCTCAAATAAGTGTGTGTCTGTGTGTGCACATGTGTAGGAGAGAGAGGCCATAGGTAGCAAGAAAACTGAGTCAAAGCCTAACTCCAACACACAGAAAAAAACCTTGGAGTTGTTCTGTTTTGGAGCCCATTGCTAGCTTGCTCCAAAGACCACCTGACAGTAGACAATATTGTAATACCTTCAGGTTTTCCTCACTGCCCCTGTGTGACCTTCCATTGCATTTTAGACTTCACCAAGCCCCAAAAAATGCCTGGTTAAAGACTTATTATTCTCTTTGCCCTTATGGTGCCACCACCAGTGATACAAAGAGACTGTGCTGGCAGTGAGGACATGATGAGCAACTTCTTCATCTGTTTGATAGAAACATCATTCTTTCAGGCATGTACCTTGTGGGGAACCCAAACCTGACCTCCCTGAGAAACACTCGTCTTGTGATGGGAAATGAGAAATGGGACTATTTCAGCTTGGCAGACTAAGGGCAGCATCACAGAAATTGTCACCATGGGTAAAGGTAATAGAAGCAGCTGGTCAAAGGCGTCAATAAAAGCAAAAAACTGACTCAGTAGAGAAAATGAACCATGATCCATTTTCTTTATAACTTTGCTCTGGGGGTTGCACAGATATGCCAAGCAGAGTTCGCTCATTAGAAGGCAGGTCTACATTTGAGTTTTTTAAGAATTCAAGATGAGATTTGCATCCCATTTAGCAAGTCTTCAAATCATTTGACCACATTTCTTTCCTGTAGATTCCCTCCTAATCATTCCACTGAGGACACAAAAGATAATCTTACATTTAATTTATGCAGCTTTGTTGTTAAGAAGAGTTAATAATGTGAAATGATTTATCCTCAAGGAATAATTTAAACATCCCTCCCCCTCCCTGAATGAAAGAACAGAAAAGAAAGGTGGGTCTGGTTCAAATGGTCAAGTAAGCACATACAAACCTCCTCACAGATTTGCATCTTTAATGTGGGCATATGCAATCTCCCATTGTGTATGCAAATGTGAATGGCTCATACACACTCTTCTTCAGTGAGAGTTTTTGTCTAAGTACTTGGTTACAAGCACATATTTGAAAATGTGGGCCTTGTTGCTTTAAAATATTCAAGCACAGGAGTAGGATTTTATAGCTGTCATCTGGATAATTAAACTCTTCATTAACAGTTGTTCTCGAACCAGTGGGTGACCTTTAATTAGGGATGAAAGTACTCAGGAATGGATTTCAAGCGTTAAGAAGCTGCAGAGGAGCCCTTTGCCCCCCACTTTCCCAAGTCCATTGAAAACCTTTCATAAAGTATTGGTTTTCCAAGAGAAATGATGCTGTGTGAGACAAAAATATGTTTCCAGGCCCAACTCATCAGATATATGCTTCACTTAACCTTGTTGTAACTAAAATATTGTATTTTCTTTTTTCCGTCTCATGCAGATTTTGGTATGTGTTACCTGGGTCTTTGTTATCCCAGTCTGGACATTTGCATCAAGTTGTACCCCCAGCAATAAAAGAACAGGGAAAATTAGCAATTTCACAATGAGAACAGAGCACATATGGGGACACACTGATGAGTATGTTGAAGATTGCAGGGCAGGATTGAGTAATATGGACATTTCTGTTGAGTTATCTGAATATCTAGTGCTAAAGTTTTGCATTAAAGGGGATATTTTGGCTGAAGTACTGTTCCTGGGAACTAATAGAAATTTGCATGGGAAAATCCTGTGGAGAGATAAACTTTAAAGGAAGTTCAAGTCAGGATATTTTTTTTCATTGTTGAAGAATTGTGCTAAGAAAGAAGCAAAAGATGGATAAAACCAGCACGTATACACTGTCTCTGGAAAAAAGGATAGCATCTCCTTTATGGACCACCCAGGCACCACACTGGACAATCACCAGTCACCTTTGCATTGCAATTCTTTGTGTTGCTTGTGAGCTACAAATGCCTGATTAGCTTTAAATACTCTCAGTTTCTTCTTCTCTTGACCATAATGTATGAACAGCGATGTACCCCTTGGACATCTGTACTCTTGACTCTTCATTGTCTCAATTTTACCCCATCTTGGTCCTTTCCAAAATGATGGTTTTTTGCTGTCTGTGCTTAAAGGTGTGTTCTGCTCTACCTGCAATTGTGTAGGAACAAAATCCACACCCCTTAGAAATATTTCTTCAGAAATCAGCAGCTGGGAGATCAGAAGCCTGCTCATAGCTCTCTGTACCAGCGTGCACATGTATTCTTACGCTGCCTTCCAGTTTCCCTCTCCTATTTTTGGTTATTTGTTTGAGTGACTGCGTGAGGATAACTGGCCCTTTCCCAAGCTTAAGACATTCTTCTTTGAAATAGTCACTGTTAGAGCCAGCTGACTTTCACAAATCAGGACGATGAAAATAGATCCCTCTCTCTGACTCTACTCATTCCCTGGACTTTGTTGGGGGCGGGAGGTGGGGAAGGGGGAATCTTATTTTTGCATAGGGGATATACAGTTTTCCTTTCCCATATTATCAGCTGCATTTTAGCCTTGTCCCACAAATGTCATGGTGGCATAAGGCATCCCTAAGTGCAGTGGGAGAAACTGGGGAAGGAGGAGGGAGGAATCAGTCTCAATAAAATGGGCCCATCAAAAGCTAGAAAAGCACAGCCAGATTAAAGCAGTTATTAAAGGATCCCCAAATGCTCCAAGGGTTGTCAGAACCTATGTTGAGGAAAAGCCCAAAGCCATTCTCTTTTTTTCATTTCTGCACTAAAGCCTGCACTAAGACAGGATTCACTCTGCCGTGGAGTCTCTACATATGGCAATAGGCTGTGCCAAATACTGAGTGAGCAAGGGCACCAGAAACAGAGGTTTTGTTCTTCCTTCCTTCCTTCCTTCCTTCAACAGCCATTGCTGCCCACAATCACCACTTTTAGTATCAGTTTCCCTTCCTTCCAGGGATGGTGGCATCTTTTTGTGTGATTACACCAAAGTAAACAACTGAAACACTCATTAGCCACTGAAAAAGCTTTCAAGGCATCAGTATTCTATTTTTTCACATGGAGGTGTTGTTTACCTCATGGTAACACTCGGAATATTTTTCCACACATTTAACACCATCGTTACTATTTCTCAGCTTCAGCGTCTGTCCTGCAGTACATCATTAATGAAGGCACTGGCTTGATGATGCCTTTAGTCTCGGTTTCACTGTCCCTTGTGCACCTGTGTAGACAAGTGCCACCCTTCTCAGACCCTCAAAAGAGACCTCCCAGTTTGACTGCCCTGACTATAAGTGCTAGTCCTGTTTCAGTGTTCGTCAGCACCAGGAGAGGAGATCTGCTTTCCTCCATGAGGAGGCCTGCCTGTGAAGTCATGAGAAACTGGGGAGGAAACAGGTGACCTGCATTCACAACAGCCTTGCCATTGCCCAAACACCTCAAAGAGCATTGAAGGACAGCCAAATCACAACACATGTAATTGCAATTTGGCATCTCTCCGTGTTGCTGTGGGTAAACCTGCATGTATCACACAGCATTAGGGGGCAGCGTCACCAGTGCTAAGCTGTGCCTCAGAACTCAGGGTGTTGGAGTTGCAGTTTGTAAAGCACCGTGAGACCTCTCCTGTAAAAAATGCATGCATGCATTTGACACCATGAGTCAAAAAAGATCACTAAGAGTTAACTAGTTGGGTAATCAGCCAACTGTTATGAAACTGATTAGGTCTGACCTAATTTCTGGAAAATAACTATCCAGGAATCCTTTCGTTTGTTTCCTCTCTCAAAATAATTCATCACCAAATACATTTGTTTTCTTCCTGCAAAGGTTCCATGTGAGTTGTAGCCCAAGTGGCTTCTGGTTATTTCTTTCCTAATTAAAGACCCTGTGTCCCTTTTTTCAAAAGGTGAGAAACACTGCCAGTAGTGTCTGGCATCCTCTTGCCTATCAGACACAGATGGTGATGCCTAAGGGTGGGAGTGAGCTGAGGCTGTTTGCATAATGCAATCTCCATGCTTTCCCCACTTCTGCAAAGCTCAGGTTAACAGCTGCATGTAGACAAGAGTGAACAATGTAATCAGAGAACTATAGAGGCACCTCAAGAATTAGGTGTCCAGGATTCATGGACATTCATGGGGAGAACTTCTTTGAAGGTTTGAGGTTTTAACATCCCTTTAGTCTTGGAAAATTAAGGGGAACTGAGGGAAGAGGTTTTGGGTTTGCATGAGACAAGATGATCATCTGCCCTTTTTTAATTACTACTTGCTGACACAAAGACTGGTCCCCAACAGTGCCCTTCTTACCCTCATAGTTTACTCCCCCTCCCAAAAAACTAAAAAGGTTTTTGAAGGGTAAGCCTGAAGAAGCATTGACTGCTAGCAGAGTGAGGAGAATTACAATTGAGGGAAGGAGGGAGGAAGGGAGGGAAGGAGATTACAGAATCACAGAACCAACCAGTTTGGAAAAGACCTCTGAGGTTATCAAGTCCAACCCTTGATCGAACACCACCGTGGTTTACTAGACCATGGCACTAAGTGCCACATCCAGTCTCATCTTAAAAACCTCTGGGGGTGGTGAATCCATCACCTCCCCAGGCAGACCATTCCAATGTCTGATTACTCTCTCTGTAAAAAAGTTTTTCCTAATATTTATCCTAAACCACCCCTGGCACAGCTTAAGACCATGCCCTCTTGTCCTACTGCTGGTTTCCTGGGAGAAGAGACCAACCCCCACCTGGCTACAACCTCCTTTCAGGTAGTTGTAGAGAGTGATGAGGTCTCCCCTGAGCCTCCTCTTCTCCAGTCTGAACAACCCCAGCTCCCTCAGCCTCTCCTCATAGGACTTGTGTTTGAGTCCCTTCACCAGCCTTGTTGCTCTTCTCTGGACCCGCTCCAGCACCTCAATATCCTTCCTGAACTGAGGGGCCCAGAACTGGACACAGTACTCCAGGTGTGGCCTCACCAGTGCTGAGTACAGGGGAAGAATCACTGCCCTGGATCTGCTGGCCGCACTGTTCCTTCTTGCCATTGGCCTTCTTGGCCACCTGGGCACACTGCTGGCTCATGTTGAGCTTCCTGTCAATCCAAACCCCCAGGTCCCTTTCTGCCTGGCTGCTCTCCAGCCACTCTGTGCCCAGCCTGTAGCACTGCAGGGGGTTGTTGTGGCCAAAGTGCAGGACCCGGCACTTGGCCTTGTTGAACCTCATCCCGTTGGAATCAGATCATCTCTCCAGCTTGTCCAAGTCCCCCTGAAGAGCCCTGCTGCCTTCCAGCTGATCAACATGCCCCCTCAGCTTGGTGTCATCTACAAATTTGCTAATGGTGGGAAGGAGATGGAGGGAGGGATGGATGCATAGATGAATGCATGCTTGGATGGATGGATGGATGGATGAATGGATGGATGGATGGATGGATGGATGGATGGATAGTGTCCACAAAAACAAGATGCACTTAGCAAGAACTTTTGCCATATTTCAGAAGTAGAACAATTTTCTTAAGGCTGCACCCAGAAACCAGATGGTATTGGAGCAAAATCTTCTACGTCTTGTGCTCTTCAGCCAGCAAAGAGAAGATGGCTGTCCGAGAAGAGAGTCCTAGTGAGGCTTTCAAAGGTTTTATACTTTTTTCTTTAATGTTGGCCAACTCTGAGGAAAAAGTGTTGGGAAAGAAGGGAGGAAGACAACAGAATGAAATTTCTCTTACTTAAAATAAGCTATACATATAATTTTTATGACGGGAGTGAAAAGATTTGCACTGAGGTGGCTCATAAAAAACCCCAATGTTTAATTTTTCTAAGCTGAGCCTCGTAGAGCAAGCAATGCTCTGCACAGAGACTAATATTCATCCCTATTCAGAGAACCAGCACAAGGACTATTTCCACAATAAATGACCTTTAAAGTGGGGCTGACGTGATATGTAAGTTTTGTGCTGGCCCTCTGCACTGCAGCAAATTGCATGTTGAGGAGGGAATGCCTGTCTTTTGCCTATGAAAAATTGCCCATTCCTGCCGTGTCACCCCCAGCCACTCATGACACACATTTGTTTATGTGCACTTTTGGCTCTAAGGCTCTGCATCACACAGTAGCACCAGAGCAACATGCTATTTTAAAATAAAATGTGTGGTAAAATTCTTCCCCAAAAGATAGGCAACTCCTGCCTGTTACCTGGGATTGAAACAGTGCTTTTTGGTAGCTGAAAATCTCAGAAAAGAGACAAACAGGCTACAGAAGCACTTGAGCTCCTGTCTGTCCTAGCTGTATGGAAAAGAAAAAACAGAGGGAAGAAAGCCTAGTCAGAGAGAAGGTGCACTGGATTTGGGTGCCTCAGCTCTCAGCCTCTCCAAGCAAAAAGCCTCCTCTCTGCAAGAGGGTGGTTGAATGGCTGGAAGACGGCGAGAGGGCAGGGTAGAGCCCACAAAATATTGTCTTCTCAACTGCCAAGCAACTGGGCTCATCATTGCTTCTGACAGGGATTCATATGTCTTCTTACCTAGAAACAAAACCAAATGAACTCCTCAGCTGAATTACAGCCAAATTTATACACATACACACACAAAAAATGCATTTCACCACCAAGCACCACTTTTATCACTACCAAATGCAACTCTCTCATTGCCTCATAACCTACAGACTTTATCTCCATCTTTTCTTGCAGCTTTCACGAAAAAAATCTTCTTACCAATTTCTTCCTACGACCAGAAAGCCCATCTGCAAGGAACCACTCTTGCTGTCCTCTCCTGCCTGCACAGGGTACTGATATCTCTGCTAGTGGCAGAGTAAACTCTCTTCCCACCTTTCTCTGCACAGTGACAGGTATGCCAGGACCCCATCCCTCATTGCTTTGTGGGCAATAATGACAAAACTCAACAGTCACAGCAGCATCTGCAGACTGACTAGCCTCTTCTTCACACCTCGGAGGTCATCTGAGCTGCACAGCCTGACAAACTTACAAATCTCTATGCAAGGCGTGCTCTCCCCGGACTGCAAGTTAGGTGCTGCAAAACGAGAGCAAGACCTCAATGCTTTTGCAGAATTGCTTTTGGTCATGTGCTGCATCAGGGTAACTTACAGGGAAAAGCGTGTGAAATAATCGAGCATATATTAACCCACCTACTGTGTGGGCATTAAAGCAAAACAGAGAGTGAGGGCTGCATGGAGAGAGCAGACACCGGGCTGTGGTGTCCCTGGCTTCCCCTCTGTTTCACACAGGTCCTTTGTTCTAATGCAAAATTTTTTTATGCAATGTGTAAGGGGAGCAAGAATGGAGCTGGGGAAATGAACATGTGGTGCTTTGCCAGTGCACTGTTCTTGCTCCTTGCTAAGAGCCGGGACACAAAAATAAGGTGATGCTTGAACACCATTAACTATTTAATGGCACGATGTTCAGGCTTCCTGAGAGCAAGCTGAGCTCAACAGCTACTCAGGGGCCCTGGGTTTTTGGGTGGTGGGAGAGCCTCTCCCCCAAGTCTACGTATTCTCTATGTGTGACATTTTAAAAGCTAAGGCATCCACTTGTTATGAGCAGGAGAGAGCATACAGTTGTCTGGTTATGAGGACCAGGCAGCACTTGCAGTGCCTACAGCTCTGCTATATTTACAGCTCCTTCTTGTCCTTCATTAGTCACCAAGTCGCATCATATTTCCCTTTTGTAATCGCCTCCTGTGTTTTCCTCCACCACCTGGAAAGGCACATGTGTTCCATTTCTCTCTCTTTTTGCTCAAGTGCTTTTCTGTTTCTTCCCTTTCCCTCTCTGTTACATTTCTTTGAACCAACCTAGATATTTCACTTCTGATGGGACTATTCTGCACTCTTCAAGCACACAAACAGGTTAGGGGGGAGATGTGAGGGGCTCAAGGCAGACAGCCTGATCTTGGTCAAGAGGCTGATGGGTGGGACTATTTTTTGAGGGAGATTCAGAAGATGCAGAAGGATAAAACTTGGCCTAGCCCAAAGGATTTGTCTTGATTTGGAATAGACATTTGAAACCAAAGACTGAACCCTTCAGAAGGGCTAGGTTTAGATACATTATGATGGAGAGGTAGAGATGTTAGCAATTATGAAAACTGGTTGGCACATTATTTACAGGACATTGGTTGGCATTTTCCAGTTAATAAGAACAATAGCAGAGTAAAGAAAGCTGCTGTGCTTTAAAAGCCCTGCCAGATAAAAAAAAACATTGCTAAGCAGCCTCTGGCCACAAAATCGGGCTGAACTGGATGTGTGCACCCCACACTCCACAAGTGTCCCAACCAAGCTCCTAGGATTGAGAAGCCACTGGAGAAAGCAGAAATGCCAATTGCTGTGAACATGTTTTTTTTTCCTTCTTCTAATTTCTGGCTCTCAGTACATTTTCCTTCTGCCTGGTAGAAAAGGCAGAAAGAAAGGGCACAGCCTCTGCAGATGGTGATGAGCTGTCTCCACCAGCTGGTTTTGGTGGGACCAGAGGACAGAGTAAGCTTGTGCAATGCACCTGAGCTCTCCTAGCACCAGGGTTTTGTGACCGCCTGCTATTTTTGTACTTGTGATGTTTCATCATGGTTTCCTAGACACTCCCTTTAATGAGATTAACTCACAGTTGCGTAGAATATCCAGTCTCAAGCCATCCATATTAATAATTCAGAATCTTCCTTTTCCTCTTCAAGTAGAAAGCAGCTGTTCTGGATTTCTACAGTATCCAGTGTTTAGCATATGAATGGGCTGGCATTAGCTACACTGCTGCTCAATACCTGTTTCTGTTGAATCCTTCCACGTTATTTATAATCTGATTGCTCTGCTTTCTAGACTTGACCCACAAATGGACTTCAGGTTTTCTTCTAGGAGAAGTGAGTATTGCTTCCTCCTTTCTCACAGCTGCAGTCTCACCGAGTTTTTCTGGACAGCTTGTTTAACCCTTGCTCTTGCCATGACTGAGGGAGAAGAAGCTATTACCCTCTTCCTCCAAACTTCTTCTCTCAGACTAAAATTATTCCTCCTGTAGCTTTTTCTGGTTTATCTAGAAGAAGGATGTGACATTCTAGTGTAGCTTAATGAAAATGTGTGTATGGTACTAAAAATAAAACCAGGACTGACTTGTTGCTTTCAGTTTAGAGAGCAATAGTCTTCATATTGCAACACAGGATTATATTGACCTCTGAGCCATTTTGGACGAATGGTATAAATTTTTCTGCAGAGGCTTAAGGTCCTGACACGTTAGAGATTGTTGAGAAGTAAAATGGAGTGGCTTGTACAGCTGGTCAGACCAGAGATCCATTTTGACCTGTGGATGGATTTTCCTTCTTGCAAAGTAAGGTTCCATAGACTTGCAGGGAGGTTTTTGTTTACTAACCAGTTTAATTAGTAAAAGTACTGGAGTATTAGCAAATCCCATGCTTTCACACCTCTGGAAAATGTGCTGAATTTGCCATCAAACTCCTGACCTTGCAAGCTTTAAGTGAGGTGTTTAAAAACCAAACCACAATCCCTTTTTCATAGTACTGTCCAAGTCCTGGTTGCCGTCAGGACACTGCTGGGCACCCCTTATTCTCTTTTGCATCAGTCCTCAGGAATGCTGACATTCCTGGCACATGTGCAGCAGCTGGAAACACTCACTCACCGCTCTGCTTCCCTGACATCTTTGATCAGGTTCAGGTCATCGTATCCCACAGGAATTTATCGTGATGGGCTTTCACAGCAGTCACTTTGTGCTAGCAAAGTAGCAAAAATACTAATAAATTCTGGTCTTGCTTTGTGGCTACACAGTAGGCTTTTATGTTGAAGGCTCAGGCTCAGAGAAGGACATGAAAACCAAGGCTGAGCAGCAGGAGCTGACAGAAGTTTCTGAGCAACTGTAAACTTTTGAACAGTCACAGGATCAGATGTTTTGCCTATGGGAATACAGCAGAGCTTGTGGCCAGGAAAGCTGGCATACAAGTGATGGGCATGCCCCATGACAACCTCAGGTTCTTGGGACAATCTCTGCATAGGAGGCAGAGGCTCACAGTCCCAAAGAGGTGAGTGAGCAGTGCCCTGAAGGGCATGTCCAAGCTGCTCAGGATCATCAGGGTGCTTGAACAGCTCACCCATCCCCTGGTCTATGGAAAATGTGCCACTGATACCAATGAGAGTGTATCAAGCTGCTGAACATCAAAGGAAATTTTTCCCATTGCCCAAAGAGACACTGATATTTTCAGTGGATGCCTCATGCGCCTCAGGCTTGCAAGGTGGTGGGAAGGGTCCCGCATCATTCCTGGGAAATATCTGAAATGTCCCACAGATGGAACAAACTGCAGGGTACAGCAGCTCTCTCCTGCTGCATCTTTTGGCTCAGGAGAAAGCCATGGAACCAGAGGTGAGAGCAATGAGCTGTGTGAGACAGGTCCACCACAGGGAGCCAATTCCACGGTGCTCAGCTCTGCCTCATTCACAATATGCCTTGCGGGGAGGTTTTGCCTGGATCCACCATGACTCCCCAGATGGCAAACAGCAGGCAAAGCAGCCTCCAGCATGGGACTGTCTCCTGGCTGCTGCCCCCCATCCAAGGTCATCCCTGTGCCAGAGAGTTTCCTTCTCAGCATAGCTGTGCCTGGAAAATGAGTTACTCCGAGATGACATTGCAGTGTGCTCCCACACACAGCTGCAGAGTGAGTTATTTAACAGCACACATATTACTGAGGCACAGACTGTAATGCCTGTTTTCTTTCTGAAGTGAAAAAGGAGCATTACATCATGGCTATACTGAGAAACACTCCTTCCTTAAGGACAACAGCAGAAAGTTTCTCTCAAAAAGCATGATTAAAATGCAAGGGTGCTGACAGCTAAGGAAGGGAGAGGCCTTCCACCTTGATAGTTGTGACCTTGCCCGTGTTGTTCCTCTGCTTCCCACCTGTGGGAGACAACTGTTTGAAGATAGGATGGGGTGTGCGAGAGAAGTTTTGTAGTCCCACCTATATAAAAGCAGCAAGGTGCCCAGAATCTCCTGGGGGTCTGAGGAGAAAAAGTAACTGTGAGGGTCCCTGCAGTGCACACTCAAGTTTGACATGGAAAAGTGAGGAGGGATTTCAGAGAATGCTCGTATTTTTGGCCCTGACCCGTGGCCAGCCCTGTTAACCCATTTCCGCAGGGACCTCCGCACAACTAGGTGATAAGAACTTATTCTGTCTACAACCACACTGCAAATGCTCAGCACTTTGCTGACTTCTGCATGTCAACAGCATGTGAAATTGTGCCCAGGAGAAGAGGTATAACAGGACTGAGTCAGATAATTGATTGCAGGTGGGGTTGTAGTTTCTCCTGTGCTGTGTAGAAGATCCTCAAATTTCAATTCTGCTGCCCATGCTGTTGAAGATGACAGGAGTTAGGATGCATTTAATATCAGGTGAGAAGTTGGAGACAGTGCTGCACACGTGAGTGAACCCTTATAGGAGTCTGACAATAGAGATTCACTCACAGCAAAAAGACAGGCATTCATCTTGATATATCTTTTGTCACATACTGCTGCAAATATGTCATTTTGTTGCTTTCTCTCCTCCTCAAAGAAGCATTGTACCTAGAACGAAATTCAGAAAAATGAATTAGTTTATTTCCAGCCCTGTGAGAGATGCACATTCACTTCAAGATTTCTCTCTCTGCACTGATAAAGACTTACACTATGCTTTCAAGGGTTTTTTAATGCATTTCCGGGTTTTTTAATGCATTTCCAGGTTTTTCTATTTATGGGACAGAAGGCTAATTATAGCAACAAAATTACAATGTGTTCTGGGAGTTAGGTCTGCTATACTGAGGTTACAGCTCCTGTAGAGGGCCATCTCTCTGAGGTCCCCAGTAATTCCTGCAAAATGCTCCACATGCTCAGTAGGAAGAAGATCCTCAGAGTTCCCTTGTGAAGACCATGAAAATAAGTGTTTTCCATATGCCCTTGGAAAAAAGTTGATGCCCAAGTTACAAATTTTGAACATAGGCAGTTTAAATGGGCTGCAGTGGTAGTGCTAACTGCAGATTTACCCTTAATCCATTTAATGATATCAGATACTGTTTGGTGATTACACTGAGAAACTGGTATTAAATCTTCTTTAACAAGAAAACTTATTTTTATTTTTCTGAATTGTTAGCTGTACCACTATAATCTAGTAAAATATCAAGAATTTAAGTGTCATTTATTGGCCTAGCATGTTCACAGTTGATATGTGAATTATAAGATTGACTTTCTTTGAAAAAATTGATAAAAGTCTGAAAATTAAAAAAGCAGCAGCAAAACCCCCACAAAATGAAACTTTAAACACCACCGACCATGTTCCTGGAGCTATTCTTGGAAAGGCTGACATATTTGTGTGAAATCCCAGGGAGGGAATGTATGCAAGCATTCTGCTCAGCATGAACCCCAAACACCCACAACACTGATAGATTAAATGTAATAATATGTTTCAAAAGGGAGAAACACTGCAAAGGAAATTATGCAACCCTTCAGTGCATTTTGACACCCAGAAGGGAAAAGTGCCAAGGGAATATTGGTTTTCCACCAAACACACCAGATCCACAACAATGAACCACAAGCGTCCAAGAAAAACATACAGCCAGGTTGCCAACAACAACAAAACATGACCTGGTGAAGAAGGGTTTCTTCATAGGAGGGTTGCTGCCATCAGAGCTGTAGCTATCATCTCCAGGACTGTAGGCAGAGGCACTGCCCTGGGAAATATTTATTTCCTTTTAGAAGCAATGTTATTGAACATACACGTCCTCTGAGGAATGAACTTATGGTTTTGCGTAACAGGAAAATCAGGACATGAAATAGAATTCCTGCAGACCAACTCCAACAGGAGTGCCTAAATTTCATTAAATAATAAGTAAAGGAATATCTGCCACATAAAGTGTGCTTTGTTCATGTGCTCTTAACATATTTGGGCTTATTCCTTAATATTTCCTTCTTGTCACTGATTTTGTAAGAGTACTGAAATTTTGAAGATAAAGGATATCATACCTCACATCCTCCATCACTGAAGCTTGCATGACATATATGATTTACCATATGAATATACACGCTAACAACACAGAGTGTGGGGTTAGTCTTAAACCCATGAAAGGACAAAGCTAGGTAACTCATTGCCTAAATCATGGTGTAAATCTGGGGGTGAACAATCCAGTTCTCCATTAGGTATGCACAGAGTGCTTTTCAGATTGCTAGAAGAGTATATTCTTCTCAGGGCTAGCTCAAGGCTCCTCGGTTGTTTTGCTGCCTCAAGGATGAGGACAAAAATAACTAATGCAGACACAAAGCAGAATCACAGTGAAAGCCCTCCAGATCCACCCAGTACTGGCTAAACCAAGCCTGACTGATTTTGAAAAAAATTCCTTCTTCTTTAGCATCTGCTTGACTGGAGGGTCATGGGCAAAATCAGGCGTTTTTTAAAATATTGCTACACATTACATTATTGCTTTTCTTCTAGAATCTGAAGCGACTGGACTGTCTTTATTGGAACAGATGCTCTATGGCATCAGATCTTGTATTAATTAATTGTCTCCCTCCAATTAATCAGTGTGTCCATTCCTATAGGCAGGTTGGGGAATTGTGGTTTACAGACCTGGGCAGCCTTCCACATTTGGCTCACTGGGGGTATGAAAAAACACAAGGAAATAAATAATTTGGAACATAACAAATATCTAACAGGGACTGACATTGAGACTATTCTATCAGCTCCTGCGTGTGAGCTCAGAAGGCCCAGAATACTTGCCATGTGGATTTTATTAACAATCATGAGACAAATCAATGGAGATTCTGACACAAGAAAATTGTGCTGCTCTGGAGGCAGCTAAATTATTCCATTTGCAATTTCTGCTGAAGTTTTGCAGTCTCCCATATATCTCTAAGAAAATCCTGCTGGAGCTAGAATCATAAACCAGTTGAGTATCACATGACTTTGGGTATGATGGAAAATCTTTCTCACTGCTAGGTAGAAGTGACTTACTGAGTTTAATTATTTCAAGCTGCGATCATAAAAGGAAAAGGATTCAGATATATTTGTCTGCTTCACAACACAGGGAGAGAGAAAAAAAAGGGAAGAAAAAGGGAAGAAAACTGCTTAATTTGAAACTATTGTCAAACTGTGCTAAAGGGATTCGTTAATGTTGTTAATGGAGTCTGAGTCAGTGTAAAGAAGAATGCTTCAAATAAGTGAATATATTCAGCACAACTGCATATGAGACTTCGTTGTTTGTGGTGGCTGCCCCCTGAGGACAGATACCCTGTGGAGTTAGGGCTGCATGAAGCTGCAAACCCCTCTTCCCAGAGGGTACACATCTCCTTGTCTCAAGCAGAGATGTTCTGCAGAGATGCTCTGCCAGCTCAGAGGCAAAGGCAGACACATTAATGATGTATTAGTGCACCAAAGACTGTTGTTCTAGGATTCAAAGCTGCACTTCAGTGATGTAGTGTAACCACAAGAGGCTTGTGCTGAGTACTGAGATTACACAGGGGTTCTACTTTCAGAAGTAATCTCACTCTCAGTTTATTTTTCTTGGTTTCAGTGTTTTGTTAGAAATAATGATTTTTTTTTTCTAAATTTCGTGACTGATCTGAAAAATTACAAGAAATTTGTTTCATGTCATATCAGATTATTTACCCTTTTACCTGAAAAATGACATAGAAAAATTCTAAAAAATATATATTCTGGAGGAGATAAAAAAATGTCACATTTGTCTTAAAAATCAAATGCTCTGAATATAGTTTTCTGTTATATAATCAGGTCCTATATTTTAAAACAAAACTTATATCAAGTTTAAATGAAAAATAACGTTTTGTGGAAATTTTAAAAACTAACGTAAAATATTGAAACAAAACCTTTCATTTAAAAAATAAATAATTAATTAAAACCAATTCTTCAAAACCATGTGTTTTTTTCAATAAATTAATTTTCAGCTATCTTTTTTTCTTCCTTTTCTCAGTTGGTTACTAATTAACAGCAATGTCAAATTTCTGGTGCCACAAAGAGGAAGAGGTTACAAAAATTGCTGTGATCACTGCTGTAAGCACACAGCACAAGTCACCAATAATTCTAATGATCTCAAGAAAAAACATTACTCCTGTCTTACAGATGGTAAACATGGGGCACAGATCCTGAAAGCACTTGTTGTGGTCATGCAGGATATCTAAAACTGATCAAGTATCACAGCCCAAGAAGAGTGGAGCTACAAGGAGGAATATTTAAAGAAGTCCGTGATACTTGTTTTTCGTTCACAGCACCCACATGGATAATCCTTGCTATGTGTTTATTTCTGGTCAGGGCCCATAAAGCTAAACCCACACTGACAGGCAGAGTGCATTAGCTGCATGTCTCTACTTTGCTCTGAAAAGGCCGTGTGGTCTAAGACTACTCCACAGTGGGAACCAAAAGTAGAGTAAGGAGAGATGGTCAGGAATTTGCTTTCAAAACCCACTCTGGTTTTGCACGAAGATGCTAATGTAGATACTGCATTGCGTGTACTAAGAGAGCCCGGGTCTCCAAAATGCTAATTATGGACTTATATCATTTTCTCACTTCTAACTTGCAAGAGGTCTATTGTGAGATGGTTTGAGTGTTTCAGCAGAACTAGCCAAAAAATGTAAGTTCCAGAAGTAGTTGCAGTCACAGGCAGTCAACAGTTACTGCTCAATGCCAGAAAATGTGGGCTGTCCCAGTTCCATTTTTCAAACATGCAGTTTTCTTGGTGACATCACCATTATCATAACTATGTATAAATGAATTAGAAAGCACATACAAAGGAAATAAAAATTGTTTAAAAGTAACACTGATACAAAATCAAATAGATATTAGAGAATCAGGAACAAATTCAGACTGGAAATTGGAAAACTGGTTCTAATTAACCAAAAAAATGAAACTGTGAAGCAGTCCATATAGAAGACAGCAAGAGCTTGGACCTCCCACTGTTTTAAAATGAGGGTGATATAGTTATGCAATTGCATAAAGAAGTGATTAAAACATAGAATTGCTGTATCAACCCCAAAACTTCCAAATTCTCAATATCTTCAGAGCAAAGAGTTGATCAAAGCTCACTTGTTAATAGTGCTTGTTCACATTTTATTTATTTTGCACTTATGCATGCCTCAGATCTCTGAGAGTACTAGGACAGGGGACATGGGAGCTTCTTTTGCTTTTTTCTTCCTCATTATGCATACATAACCTGGGTTATGAAGGGCTGGTCTTTTCCCACCTTCTTCGGAAGAACAAGAACTTGTCCAAAGGAGATACTACAGTGTGTGCTCAGTGATATTAAACTCCTCCAGGTGCCCATCTGGCATGTTTCCCTCATTTGTTCAGGGTTAAATTAATCATCTGGTTTGGATTCAAGCCCATCTTTCTCCAGATCAGTTTGCAACAATCCTGCTGATTGCTTTTAGTTTCTTTGCTTTCCATCTTTTTCTGTCACTTGGTATGGTCTTCTTCATGGCAGTCTGGGAGTTTTCTCTGGCTAAAACCTCACACTGTGTTTGGAGGTTTTGGTATTTTACCATTCCTTCAGTTTATTTTGTAGCTGGTGAGGAGAAGAATGGTATGAGCGAGGGTTGTTCAGTGGTTCCTTGTAATGCCTAAAACGTTACCTTTGATGGGGAGGGCCTGGTTGGTAAGACAGCTCTTTTCTTGCAGTCCCACTTTCCTCTATGGCAGCATTGACTCACTACATGTTGTTTCAGGCTAAGTAAGTAATAAATAAATGTAAGAACTAAAGGAGATGCTGAGACAACTACTATAGTTTCAACCTTGACTCTGTGTCTGCAGTGACTGGAAATGAAACCCAAGATCCAAATAGTAGTGAACTCTAGCCATAACCACAGTCTGACAGCAGATTTGTGGTACAGTGCAGGTTTTCTAATTTCTAATTACATCTATAGTTTATTCTTTGTGCACCATCTGTGTGACACATTTCCCTGAAAGATACTTGTACAGTTTGAAGGCGAAGCCAGTGAAGAGTACAGACTATGACTGATGTTACAGGGTTATGCTACTAAAGCAAAAGGGACCATGTCCTCTTTACATCTCTTGTGGATTTTGCCAGTGGTGGATAATGTCAAAGTACCACTGAGATCTTTGTGCACATGCATTATTCAACATATGCACTTTTTTGTAATAACTTTTATGAGGTGGAAGCAGGGATGGGCAAAATGTACTATGTAAACAATATACAGTGAAATTATCAATATGTACAAAATGATAACATTAGGCAACAAAGGTGCTACCAAAATTGATTGATATACCTTAATAATGCCTTTCCACTTTCGTAAGGGAGACAGAACAAAATGGAGCTGAGACTTTCCTGTGTTAGAGATGATATTTTGTAAGTCCATATTTCTTTTCAATCACTTTCTAGGAAAGGATTTTGCAACAAGAGTGTAATCTTCTCTTAAAGAACTCTCCTAGTGTGCTTCTCTTTATGAACCAACATTAACTGTTATTAAAATACATATTTATTTACATGGAATTGAAAACACTCTTGTTTCATTTGGCTTCTACAAGTATATGGTAATGGTAAATGTGTCGGGTCACTGCGCTCTTCCCATGGTATTATCTCTTTTTAGATTCTGCTTGCAAAAATAGGAATAGATTAGAGCAAAATATGTTTTAATATATTGCAAAATGCAAAGTTCGTCAAAACAAAATCATTCTTTTCCAACTGCTTTCTTTTTTTTATGAGTTTTACCTAAGGGTTTGATTTCATAAGAGCTAGATGGGTATTCTGCAGTTTTTACCATCCAGAGACTTTTACTGGAGAGATGAAGATTGTAAAGGTGGTTTGAGATCTCCAAGTTTAGCACTTGTGTTCATAATGAAAAGAAAGAACCATTCTCCAATAATGACAAAGTTACATCTGTACAGGATCATTAAAATTCTGGAGGAGAAAAAAACCAATGTGATTTTGTCAGCGTGAAGAGCAGTACCAATGAACTGCTTTGTCAGAAGACCCCAACCCTTCACTGTATTTAACTGCCCTTAAACCCAAGACTGACGGCAGATTCCCACTATTTTGTCAACTGAGCTTACTCACCTCTTCAGACTGATGTGCCTGCTCATATAAACCAGTGAGACATTCCTTATTTCTAAGATTTTAAGGCTAGGAAGGCAATACTGACAGAGGTAACTGCATGGCACAGACAACCTCACCCAGCATCATCTGCAGCAAACTTACAGCTTTGTTGCTGACTCCCCCAGAAAGGTAAACTAACCATGGCTAGAAGTCTAAGAAGCATAGTGACCCCAACATAAGATGCTTGCATGAGTGATTCTGTCACTGTTAAAAGAGAAAAGAAAGAAAAGCATTCCTTTATATATTTATGTCCATCCTGAATAATATCTCTCCCATATCTATTCTTACTCTTTTTTCTTGCTGCATTATAGAGCTGGCTTTTACCAGCACCTTCTCCTTTAGGTAGACATATACAGTGCACAGCTTGCCTCTTTGCCTTGGATAAACTAGACACACCCTAGTAATAAAAAACAACTTTAACCTCTCTTTTTAAGAGAAGTTTAATGGCTGTTAAAGCTGTCTGCACAGTGAGTGATCGAGCCTTTCTGATTAGAAACTCACTTGCACTGCAGGTTTACTGTCTTCAGGGCATGTTTTCAGACTTGCACATAACCTAGGTGCTCTTTTCTAAACCCTCTCCAATTTCTCAGTGCTTTGGTGCTTCACAGTCAGGATATCAGGACAGAGTGCAGTGCAACATTAACCACATCACTACTGCTTCACAGAGAGGTACTGCCACAGCTCCATCCACTCTTGCCAGCCTCTCCCCTGTACACCCAAGCAGTGCATCTACCTGCTCAGCCTCCACAGCCTAGCTGACACACGTCCAACAAGCTGTCGACTGCAAGCCCTGAGCAGGTCTCAGCATTAATGCATTGGAAGTTACAATGCTGTTAATGAGATGCCTGTCACTCTTCCTCCTTGAACACGTCACCTTCCATGCCTGCTGGTCTTCCCTCCAGCGTTCTTGATCACTCTACCAGTTTTACCACTACTGCAAGCTCTGCAGGTGATGATTACTCCAAATCAGTCATAAAATTGCTAAATAGTAGTTGTTCAAGTGTCAAGTACTGGAATGAATTCTTGTGGAGAACCAATGGACATACTCTCCTTTGGATAACAGTTTTCCACTCACAATTACATTTTGCAACTGAGGGGATTAATCGGCATATGATCCACTAGAAAGGGCCCACCGTGGTGTTTCCAGACAACTAATATTTTCATCAAGATGGCAAGTGTCAATTGCTTTCCAGAAATCAAAATAGACTGTGTTGACATCATTAAGCTGAGCAAACTGATGTTTCATAAACCTAAAGCAATACTTCTTCCATTATTTTTAATTCATTACTTATGGATCCTCTTCTATTTTTACATGATATCTCCTTCAGAGAGTCGCTAGATTAATTGTTCAATAATTTGCTGGGTCATTCAATTTACCCTTTCAAATTGTGACATAATATTTTCTCTGGCATCCCTCAGACCTCATGCTCCAAAGACTTGCTAGAAATGAGTACAAGCAGTTCATAAACCTCCTCAGGCAACTGTTTCAATGCGTCTGTATACAAGCACTGTAGTCCTGAGATTTTAAAATGTTTAACTTCAATAGTTGCTGTTTAACATCCTTCCTAATTAAGAACAGAAGAGAAAGTGTTACCACACTGAGATGTGAAACCATCATTCTTCTTTCTGAGCACAGAACAAACAATTCTTGAGCTGTCCTGCGGCAAAGTTTTCAGGGAGAGGTAATATCTTTGTTAGACTAACAAACAGTTTTGATCATACTGATATAGGAGGTCTAATAAAAGATTTTATTGCTTTCTGCAAAATATGCTTTGTCTTTAATCATGGTTCCAACAGCATCATTATGACAAATGTTCCAGTTTATTAGTATCAAGATAATTTTTCCTCCTTCTCTATGACTCTCCATGTACCAATACTAAGGTTTCATCTGCTTCTCATACATTTAAGGAATCCCTTTAAAACAAAGAGGCCTAGGCTGTTCAGCACTGGTTTTAGTCTCTTTTATCAGGTTTCTGAATTTTCCGTTAAATAAAAGACCCTCACATTCCAATTTCTTATCTGGGAATGTGTGTGAATGTGTATACACATACTTGGTTTCACATACAATCACTGCTCCTGCTTCTAATCAGCAGAAGACTGTGGCCTGCTTTTCCCCCACTGCTGAATTGCAAGGGCTTGAAATTTAATAAACCCTTCTTGAAGAGTTATCTATTATTGTTTGTACTCTGGTGTTTCATTTTTTCTCATTATGATTTTGTCTTTTGAGAATTACCCCTTTTTAGAGCAAAGAGGAAGCAAAGTAGAGAGGTTGCTAGATATACCGGTCTTCCAGTTAGGATCAGCAAATGCAATTTGGTTTGATCACCTGCATTTCAACAATGCTTTTTACTTTCTTCTGAAATAACCAAGCTGCCTTATTCAACAGAATAATATCTAATACAGAGTCTTCTTAAAGGTATGTCAAACGTGTTGGGGGGTTTTGTCCTTTTGTCCTTGCCTATCAGGTTTAGAAACTCTAAGGCTATGGTGTGAATTGAAGAATGTATATGTGCTCCAAAATTTGACCTCCTCTGCTTATTTCCTCTGATTAAGTCATTTAGATAATTAGGGGATTCTACCTACATCCTACTTGTGGTGACCTACAAAGGTCTTTGACCTTCACTCTTTCTCCACCATTCAACCACTGCCTCCCAGCCCTTCTGTATCTATGCCTGTGATCTTCAGCATGTAAGAACTCTCAGTCTTTTAGAGAGTGCTCTGAGGTTCAAATGGCATCTTTAATACAGAGAGCTCCTCCCAGCACCCAAAATACACACACCTCTGCTGACCAATTTAGTGTTTCTAGTGCCAGTATTTGGGCACTCCAGCTGTCTTGGTCCTCCAACCAGCTCTCACTACTCCTGAGAGTATCTAATTTCTTTTCACAAACGGCAATGTGTAATTCCTCTTATTTATTTCCCAAGCTTCTCATGTTGGTAGAAAGGCTGTTACAAAACTGCTTTTCTTTAAATGCCTCAGTGCTTTGGTTCTTTACATTGCTGTAACCTTGAGTTTAAGTAACATGACTAGAGCAAATGTGCAGTGTGTCTCTTAAATTCACTCTCATTTGTATGCTGCTTTAAAATCTTCTGGGTCACTTTCGTCAGGCAACTCCCCAGAAGATGAGCAGCTGTCTTAGACTCAAGGCAACTCACACATCTTCCAGCCCTCTCCTGTGGCACTCCCCTGTCACCCCTCCCGTGGGCTGTCACTTGCAGCTCTGCAGTGCCGACACACACAGGTATAAATATCTCCCATTCTCACTTAAAAGGCAGTTAAAAGTAATGATGTAGAGAATTATACCCAAACCCTTTCTTAAATGTACTTCCTCCTGTATCTTCATGTCTCCAATCTGTATTCTGTGTTGCTTAAGCCTGGAGGTCCTGTCCTCCTCCCAAGTACATTCACTGCAGAAAGCTTTTCTGGATGCCCCTATAGCATGGTGGCAGATACCCATTACACTGAAATTATTAACTGTGCTGGTTTTGCTGACTACCATTTGTGCAGTTCACTGCTGTAGCACATAAGAAGTGTCTCCAGCCCCATTAATCATATCATTTCCCTAGGATGTTAGACATTATGACCACCAGGATATGACCTGCTGCTCCTCTAATATCTGCAGGTTATGGGCAAGCCACCTTATCACAAATGTGCAGCATTAATAGAGGCCTGAAAGACTAAATATTCAGTCTTTATTATACAAACCAACATGGAGAGCTCTACCCTCCCCCAGGCACTGTTCCTCCGGGTCTTGATGCTGTTATAAATAAACTGCATGCTGGCTATTTTACTTTCACAAACTGGTGCTCCTCAGGCAGTACTTCACAGCCTTGGGATGAGCTACAGAGATTAGCTCCGGGTGTGCAGCCCTCAGGGATGTATTGTTGTCAGCTTTTCTCTTTTTTTTTCTGCAAGGGAGAGGAAATTTGACAAGTGCTTCTAGTCCTGATAACAAAGCCATTATGGGAAATCAAGGGAGAGTGGTGCCAGTTGCTATGTTGTGTCTTCCTCTGTCCCCTTGGTGCTTATGAGTCTATTTAAATTCTTTCTTGTGTCCACGGACCAAGAGTGGGACACAGCATTGTTGCAAAAACCAGCCTCCTGTCTTCACACAGTAAAACATGAGCAAGCCACTGCAGAATATTAGCTGTGCCAGAGAGCCTGGCTCACTGTCTGAGGCATCTTGCATGTTTTAGCAAAGCCACCTAGAAAAAGTATTTGCATTTTAAGGCAGCAGCAGGATGAATCTTCCACTGGCTCTCTACGGTAAACAAACATTATCTTCAGCAGGACAGATTTGCAGATAATCAGTTCAGTGTGAGTTCTTAGTACAGCACTGTGGCCCTGGACAAATGCAGTCATTAAGTACATAATTAAAGAGTATTGATAGAAGCAGGGAACTTAGATTTTCTCTGCATATGAGACTTACCCATCTGTGATGGAAATGCTGCATCTGTCACTCAAAAAAACTCTGAAAACTTAGAAAAGATTCCAAGAAATTTCTTGAGAATGACTGAGGAATTTGAAAGCACATTTATGAACAACAAACTCTAGGGGTTCAAGCTATTCATCCCATCATGTCTAATGGGTTACTTCAGCAGGTCCTAAAAATTCCTATCTAGGGAAAAAGAATTTGAGCAGATCTCAATTTGTTACCTCCCAGTCAAATACATCAAAGATCAAATGGCTAGAACCTGAAGCTAGAAAAAATAAGGCTCAAAACCTACTGCAGTTTTTGAACAGTGTGTGTATTTAATCACTAGACCAATTTCCCACGGGTAAATTGGATTCTCCATCACAGGAAAATGTTGCATTAAAAGGGGAAGAGTTGGTTTGGTTTCACTAATGATTCAAATAAGAATTAACTCAGGGCATTCCTGTGGCCTTGATGGTTGTTTTGGACTTTCCAGTATGTCGGTTTCTGTTCCTGACACGCAGAAGAAGCATAGAGCTATCCTGTCTCCTGGCACTCAGCCCTCCTGCCACGGCCAGCACAGATACCTCCATAGGAAATCACAGCAGGCACAGAAAGCAACCATAGCCACAGAATCCCCTTCTCTCCTGCCACTGCAGGCAGGGGGGGCCACTGCAGATCATGTACGAGTCTCTTTATGCCCTGATTCCCTTTTATTTCGTTTCCTTCAATACACCATGCTCAGACACTTCTGAATTTACACCCCTGTGGGGTTCAGCTCCCTCTATACCTACTGCATGCTGGCATATTTTTTCTTGAAGTGGGTAAATACAGACCTTCTGTCACTCAGCATCCCTGTCTCTAACAGGCTCAGGCTTACGGCTTCAGTAGAGAAAACCAGACAACATAAAGAGGCAAACAGCAAAAGTGCCCTTTAATTCCCACATGACTATTCCTGGGGTGATCCTAGCTGGCGGGAACACTCAGCCATCCTCCCCCTCTTGTATGCCTGGGTAGAACAGAACTCCCCTCTTTTTAGGGTCCTGTTTACACACACGTGCTCAGGAAGGTCAAAGCAAACCTGCTGCAGGCAGGAGTTGATGCACATAATTCAAAGCACAGTCAGTCTTCAGGAAGATGTTAAGGTGGCTTCAGGGTCCTAGCACATAGGATCTGCAAGATTTAGCTGGCATGACAGAGGACACTGTCTTTTCCACCAGCCTGTCCTCTCCACTTATTTCTATCACCAAAGCAGGAGCAGGGGAAACGGGGAAGTTCTAATTCCTGGCGCCACAGTTCATTGCCTCAAGAGTTAATCCAAACTGCAATTGATTGTGTGAGCAATTAATAAGACAGAGTGATAACTGCAGCACTCACTGCAGAGAGGCTGAAGGCAGGCCAAGTTATGACCCCGCCGGAAGAAGTCTCCAGCTAGAGGAGGGAACAGACTGCTAATCGGTTAAATCTTCCCCCCATGAATCACTGGAGTTTGTGCAGCAGAGTCTTTAATTCACTATAATTTAATTCTCCAAGGCATAAACTACAGAGATCTACAGCCACTTAAAACTTCTGAGTGAGAACATCCAGGCATGCTATGAATTTTCCCATGTCTTCACACCTCCAGTTCAATTTCTACCTCTCACACAGACGTGGACCTAGAGCCATGTAACTGTTTGCAGGCTCAGCCTCATGCAAGCTCCCAATGAGAGATCTTTTATCCAAAACCAATAAATATTTATATTTTTATGGAGAGCTAAAACTAGGCTTTAAGATGAACGAATTCTTTATATTTAAAACTATAGCTTGTAAAATTATCCTTATCTCATCCCAGAAAGTTTTTTTCTTTTAAACTGTAAGGATGGTGCTTTCCTATACATTTATTTATAGAGAGATGGTAAGGAAATGTTTAAATCCAGTAGAATTCATCACACTTATGAAAGTTACTATGCTTTTATGTTTACTTCAGAAATTTTGGTTGGGTATCGGGCTGCTTATTTTTAAGAATTCTTTTTTTTCATATATCAGCAGTATACCATTCTGAGTTTGTGGAAATTGCCACAAAGCAAAAGTAGCTGATCTGTCCCAATCAGCAATTTCCACACATATATGTAAATCAGCTCCTGCACTAAGGCAATGAGCAATTCTTTCTGTTCTTATCTGATCTCTTATAGAAGAGGAGATGTTGAAACTGAACCTGGAATATCACATTATAAATGTCAGATGCAATCAGCAGGCAAGGTTAATCAACTATTTTCAAATGCCCTCAAGTGACACCTTTTCTCAGAAATTTAGTGGTGGCCTCCAAGCAGAGGAAAACCGACTAGGCCCGTAATTCCCACAACAGCTGATGAACCTCAAACACTGTAGTAGCTTTCTTGGCCCATCAGCTTCATAGAATCATAGAATCATAGAATCAGATGGGTTGAAAAGGACCTCTGAGATCATCAAGTCCAACCCTTGATCCACTACCACCACAGTTATTAGACTGTGGCACTAAGTGCACCTCGTCCATACCAAACCTGCAATGTGGATGTCCCAGCACTGCTAGAGAGTGGATCTGTACTACGTCAGCACTTCTGCAGTATTCACCCCTGTGCATGCTTTTGCCTCGTGTCTCTCTATAGCTGAGGACACCCAACCTTGTATTTTCTGCAGGGTGGGAGCACAACTGTGGCAGTTACTAGGTACAAGCTTGAGCTGTGTAGGTTCGCCCTTCCTCTCCTTGCACTTGTCTGGTCCTGCTGCTAATAAGCCTTCAGAGCTCAAGTAACAAACATCTTTGGAAACAAAAAGACTTAGGCTTTGTCCTGATTTCACTCCAGCTCCCTGCTGACAGATAGTGCGAACAAGCTCTTACAACTTGTCTCACTTTTCTGATTAAAAGCATTATCTTTATGTGAGGCTAGAATTTAAGGCATCAGATTGGAGTCCAGCCATAGCTGAGTGACGGTGTTCGCTAGATAAGTATCCTCAAAGTTTTGCGGAGAGTTTGCTCTTCTGAAACAAACTGTAATGATACCATAAATAAAGGCATCACACAGGAGGGCTCAAACTGGATTTCAGCCTTATTTGACTGATAAAAGGGTAGCACCTTTTAACTAGGTTATGAAAAACCTTTCCAGAAACAAAATCCAATAAACACACACAATTAAAAGAGAGAGAGAAAAACAAAGGGCTGTGCAAGGACAGTCAGTTTTCTCAGATAAAATGGAGATAATAAGAGAATATGCAAAGTACCCAGTTTTAAGAAAACATATATGAGCACATCAATCATTTTGAACTATAATCCTCAAGCAAATGCTAGTCTTTTTCTTATTTCTGAAAATAGAACCAGATCTTTAACCATGTCAGAGGAGTAGATAATAAGCACTAGGAACACACAGAAATGTGACTACCAATATTAAGATTCTTCTCTATATGAGAAACAGCACAGTTTTGGCTTTCCAAGCACAAATGGGAAGTGCCATAGGGGAAATCACAGTCTGCCAAGGGGAATATGTTTTCTGGGTGGGATAGTTATAGTTTTTTCAGGCTTTGTCACACCATTAATTGTTTCTCTTCTTTCATTAATGAATTTCTATCTCTAACTTTACACTGAACGAGACCTCATGAAAAAAGGTGATCTAACAAAAAGTTGGTATACACTTTACATTATTATTACTTTAAATACACTTTACATTAGTTAAATCACCCATTTGAATTGTTGTGTAGGAGAGGAGAAGCAGATCTGTGGAAGAAAGAGCTTCTCTCCCATGCATCCATATAAATGAATGGTTTTACTAATATAAAGAGAGGTCTACCACTGTTAAGCCTTGTCAATGAGATCAGAGACAGGGCCCTGCTGTCTGCTCCTTGAAGTATATTATTTTTTGTTAGATCACCTTTGCTCATAACGTGGCCATTGAGAATTTAATGTTCTTACATATTTCACTGTCAGACTTTATTGCACATTCACGAAAGAAAGTAATTTCATCAAGTGATAAACTATGAACGATACTAAATATAGATTTATTGGAAATTCCTGTAGAAGGTAAGTGAATTCTTTCCACCAGCTGGAATAGAGAGCTACAGTCAAGCTATTTTCTTACCTGTCCATCATTCTCAGCATAAAGAAAATGATGACTGCTAGTTCTAAAATCAGATTATCACTGCAGTGCCGATAAGCTTATTTTTGAGTACCCAGTGTTTGCCTTACTTCTGGAAGAAAACCAGTTTTAGTCTGTAGACTAAATAATCTACTGATTACAGCAAATCTTTAGAAAAAAAATAATAATTCCTTTTGCAATGAAGTCAAATTTCTTCATCTTCTATATGGCAAGAGAAGAACATATTTGGTAGCAGAGTAACATATTAACAATTTGGTAACATAGTTTTCAAACCCATGTGAGGGTGACCACAGCTCTGCACAGCCAGAAGCCAGGCAAGAAAACCTCCCTGCCAGGGGAGGAACTTCCAAATGCAGTCTGGGCAGCTGTGGGAGAAATTGGATGGCTCCTGGACCCATAGTCCCATCCCTTGAAAGGAAGACATGCATTGACTGAACAGAAGAAGAATCCCAATGAGCCAACTGAGGGTGTCACAAGTTGCTTTTGCCTCTGCTTCTCACCACCAACCATAAAGACTGGAGGGGGCATGTGGAGGCTGCAGCAGGAAGTATCCAGCCAAAGCAGACCTGCTAGCAGGCACCAGTGGTCAGAGGAAAGGTTTTTGTCGTAGCCTGCTCACCACGTTACTCCTGGTGCCTGTTTTTTGCCAAAAAAGGATGGGTCTATAGTGATATCCTTCTTGGGGATCACACACTGCTGGCTGTGTGATTGCCTCTTTTTCAGATAGTTCAGCACTCACTGACGATGGTTTTGGGCAACATTTGAAATGCAGCCAGGGTGGAATTCAGTAGTTTACAACCAAAATTTGATACATTTAATATTTTCCTTCTAATACATCATGGGTTTCCTTTAAAATAATTCCCAGCATATTGTATTTCCTAACTTTTCTGCTGCTACTTTCTTGTTACGTGCACTGGTTTGCCAGTTGATCCCATACAGCCTCACATATTTGCATCCGTGCCCTCCCTGCAGGTTTACTTTCGGTGGGCTACTCCTGTAACAAGACACAGTTTACTTACACTGCATTGTAACCAGTGGCACATCTGTGATTCCCAGGGCCAGCAGATGATGTGAACAAAGATGCCAAGTGTTTCCCTGTGCTCTCACAGAGAGTTAAGTAACCAAATACCATGTGCATCTTCTATATCTGATCACAGAGTTGAGCAGGGTGTTGTTGCACCTGCCTACTGCTGCCAGGGTTAGGGCTGACAGCCCTGAGCAGTGATTTGGCATATTCAAGCCCAGGATTAGGGCTGTTGATGGGGGGAAGACTGTCTTGCAAGTGATCAGCAAGAATAAGCAGAGGGAGACTGAGTTTAGATGTTTGTAATCCTATTACAGGATTGTGCTAGTCATTCTGCTTTTTCCTTTTCTATTGTTTCTTTGTGGGCAGGCAGAAATGTCCCTCTAGTCTGAAAAGAGCTGTGGGACTCAGCCATCCATGTGAAACTTTGCCTATATGGATGAAAATACTTGTGCAAATCCCCAGGAGGTCAGAACTTGACTTGAGAGCCCATTTCTGCCTCTGGGGAATAAATATCATGGTTCACCAAGAGTTTGGGTCCCCTGCAGCAGAGAGGGTGCCCTAGCCTGAGCACTGTTGACAACACAGTTGTGTTGTTCACTAGCAGGCAGCCTTGAGCCTGACCTTGCTAGGGCCGACCTGAGGGCTGTTCAGCTCATTGCCTCTGACAGTGACCAAGAGCAAATGCTTACAGGAGAACAGGAGAAGCAGACAGCACTGCTTCCCAGTGCCCAGGGATGCCTTAAGGAGAAATTTCTGAGCTGCCTTCCTCCCAGTCACTCTGCCTGCCATCTTCATCCCACCAGAACAGCTGGTTCACTGACCAGCAAGTAAAGGAGGATCTCTGCTCTTTTGTATGCCCCTGTTTTTCTAACATAATTCCTTAAGACCCTCATGTACAGAAGGAGAGGAAGCTTGTTGCTAATGTCTATTTCTGTTCTGTGAAGAAGATGGAGAATCACAAGGGACCAGACATGCAGCTGAAACAAGCAGGTGACCTAAAACTAAGCTACAGGGGAAAAGGTAGTGAAATAGTATGTGTGATAACCAGAGAGGAACTGTAAAATAAGAAAAAAAAATTAAAAAGAAGAGTGAAATAAAATAATGAAGAACAAGAAATTTGACATGAAGGAGAAAGTGAATAAAGAGAAGAAAAAATGCTATGGATGCAAATAAACAAGATAGAACAATAAAAACCACAGATGGAATAATAAAAGCCACAGGTGGAGAGAGAAGGTAGTGAAAGAGAAAGAACTGGGAACAGCTTTATATCGAACTACAAAGTTGGAATCCTTAAACCATCTGATAATGTGATACTCCCAAGCCACTCCATTCAGTGCACTCTGATAAAGTGTTGGCTTTAATTTTGGCTGCTTTTCATATGTGTAGCAAACATACAAAATAATGGAGAGCAGCAGACATCCAGCCTTCTTCCATGCTTATGCACATCCAGTCCTGGAAGATGAGCTCTGCCTGAAACACCACCCTCAGGTACCAATTTTCTCCCACTGAGTTTGAACAGAGCCAAAGGTGCTCCTCCTCCTCAGAATAAAACTAGCCAGGATGACATGGTGACGTTGCTTAATCCAGAGCTGAATGCTCCAGCCAGCCGTAGAAGGAAGAGTATCTCTCTGTCAGCAATACCCCACTCACAGATTTTGGTCTCTATGTTGTGTTCAATCATCCACTCTTTTATTGATAATTACTGAGACCAAGAACAAGAAGCTGATGTTATAAACTGATACATATACATAGGTAATTAATTCTGGAGCATTTTAAGTTTACTCAGGAGTATGATTCTTTGCTCCCCTATCTTGACCCTTGTTATGCATGGTCCTTGCACATTAATAGGTTTGATTAAGAGACTTGCTACTTTTGACATTCAGAGAAGCAGGTTTAGGCCTACTATTATGGATGTTACTGATGACATTCATTATCAAGTCCACTCCCCCATCACTCTTATTTTTCTGCTATCATCTAGTTTGAAAAAGCTATAAAGTAGGATTTATTTCGCGTAACCTCTAAGAGCTAAAATAATTAAGTTTTTTATTTCATTCCATTTTCATGAACAGTAAGGAATATATCTGAGTGTATCTACCTCAGATTTTATCACTTGAGTTAATTAGCTTAATTTGAACTAACTTACCACACTGGTAAAGGGCTGGGTGTAGTCTCTAAATATTATTTCCAGACCAGTAAAGCTACCAGTTTACCAGATGGGCCCACCCAGCCATTCCATTTAAAGAATGAGCTGTATCACCGTCCGGGTACTCTTTGATGGGTCAGTGTTACCTGCCTGTTTCACTCCAATGATTTTAACTTTATCCATGTCCTTTCATGTGGATGGTAAATCCATCCCAAAGTCAACACCTTTATTTGAACCACAGCCACAACAGCAAAAAAGACCTCCAGAAGCTCACAAATCCTAGCACATCTCACCAGCTAAGCCTGACCACTACCACTACAGAAAAACATGAGTTACAGGAGGTAGGCAAGATGCATTACCCAAGGTAAGGGGAACAACCTCTTTTGTTTAAAAGTCAGGATTCAGAGTACACAGGTGTTAATTTAGTTTGCCTGAGGGCTGTACAAGGAAGGGTTTGAGCTCCACCTGGAGACATTAGAGCACAGCTGAAAGGACTGACAGCTTGACAGACCACTACACTGTCCTACTGATACCAACCAGAGTCTCAGGCCATGATAATGTTCAAAGTGGCCAGCTTGATCAGTGGTATAGAGCCATCCTTCAATCAGAGCTCTCTTAAGTAGGCCTAAGAGTAATATTTTTGCATGCAAGAGCAGAGAGATACAGGTATAGATGCAGATGGTTTAGATATCATATAGCTTTCATAGGTAGAATAGGATAAGGATAAATATCAGTTCAGCATACAGTAACATAGCAGTCAGACTGTGTCAGTGCATTAGACAGGCTAATTGGAATTTGAATGCCCAGGAAATGCTAGAAAATCCTAGCAGAGATGAGCTGGAGGTTTTAGTCCATCAAACGAGGGAAAGACTGACCGTCTTGGATGGTAGCCAACAGAAATAATTTTTGCCTTATTTAGAATTATTTTAAATGGTGAGATCATATCTGATTACTTTAATATACCTTTATAGTAGTAACAAAGAAACTTAAGGAAGGCACAGGGAATAACATTCACATAACCCTGGGCCACTATATATCCAGAGGTTTCTATGTGAAGATGCCCAAACACCTCTCAAGAGATAATTGCTGTGTTTGTTGAGATTTCCACCCCACCCATTATTAGTGCTCTTCAGGATAATCTTCCTATGGATCTGAAGCATCCCTTTACATTTATTTTTCTTCTCATTTAGTGTCCCCATCTTCCCTTGCTGCAGATGCTCCTCATCACAGCAGAACAGGAAGGTGTTGTACTGCGCAGTAGGGCACCACTCATTCCTTACGCTGCGTGCTGCATCATTAGGCAGTCAGATCTCATCTTTTCCATCTGTCACCATGACAGCTGAATCATCTTGGGAGGCTTCCTTGAACTCTCACACTTCCCACACAATGGGGTCAAATAACAATTACTCCAGTTAATGGCATCTACAACACACCTGATGACAGCACCATTTCCAACAGCATCCAGTGAAGAGTTAAGCTACACAGAGAGATAAAGATAGAGCCTAATGCTCATAGAGCAAACAAATTGCTTAGTGCATGTGTAGGCCAAGTAGCTGAAAGGCTGTCTAGCCTGCCAGATTTAACATCCACTGGCTAGCTTGGGGGGACATGCAGTAGCCACCAAATATGACCTACACCCCATCAGTGTCAGCTCATATCAGAGAGCTGGCAGGAGCCTGGAAAAGAAAAATGAATGTTACTGCTGCCTGACTCTGTCAAAAGGGGTATTATAGAATTTTATCTTGGGAAGATGTGATATGAGAAAAACAGAAGATGCTTCGAAGCATTTTCAAAGAGAAAGTGACAAAATCTTGCAGGGAGGAATTAAGGAAATGGAAGGGAATATAGGATGGGAACAGGGAGGAAATGGGATGTGTGACAGGTAGAAAAAAATCAGAGGACTCGCAAAAAGGGCAGAGGTGAACATAAGAGTAATAAGAGGTTAAAAAGCATGTGATGGTAGGGAGCCAAGTAAGTTAGGAAGAATAATGGCACAGCAACTTTCATGCTCTACTTTCCTCTAACAGATGAACTAAAGGGTGGGATTTTCTGGTATGATCTGGGATCTCACTATCCTTGAATTCCAGGAGGTTTCTGTTCCCTTTTATGAGCTGGAACTTGCGAAAGGACATCCATATGATCTTATACTCATGTCCTGTATGTGCTAGATGTGGTGTGTCCCCAGCCTTGGAAGATCCCTGAGCCCCGTCCTTGCAGGCCCACAGACTTAGATCTGGAAAATCCTTTCCCATGTGTATCAGAGCTGAGTTGCACACTGAAACCTCCGCCAACTCCAGCAGCCTGAAATGAGGCAAATATTAGAGACGCTCAAATGTCACAGTTGTCACAGCCCCAGACAGTAGTTAGAGGGGAAGGAGGAGGCTGTGAGAGGAACTCAGAAAACCTTTGAAGTGAATGGGGGAGTCCTACTGCTTGGGGCCGGTGACATGGGCTCTTCTTGCTGAGCTCACTTTATCATGTGGAGTCAAACATGGCACTACATGTGTCTCCCAAACACCCTTTATATTTAAAGGCCGGATGCTGCATAGCACAAGGGGCAGAGTTTAACCAACTCTAGAGCTGTGGAAGTCAGAAATGGCCAGAGTACAGCCCCTACTCACACTCCTCCAGGGAAAAGTGTTTCTTACTTTCTTCCTATGCACATGATCAACTTAACCATATTTCTAGTCAGAAATCTAGTCACCTGGCATTCACCCTAGCTATATTCTTGTCAGGAAGGAAAAGGGAGTGTTGATCCCATCACCAGCTGAACTCCTCTAGCCGGGAATGATCCGGCTCTTGGGATCAGGTGGGGGGTGCAGGAAGGGGCTGCAAGAGGATCTGCATCAAGTACTCAAAGAGTTAGCATCTCCTCCTTATAGTAAAATAAGCAGGACTTTCCAGCTGGAGAAACTGGTCTTTGTAGGTCCCTTCCAACTCAGAATATTCTGTAATTCTTTGATTCTGTCAAAATTGCTTAGACTTCTCATCTATGCCATAGCATGAACTGAAAATATGGATGGTAATTACAGCTCCCTGTATAGTCCTAGCTCTTACAAATAATGATTTTATTCCCACCAGAGAGAAGAAGGGATTGATTTGCGAAGTGAAGAGCTAAGGTTTGTTGATGGAACTTTCCAATTCAGGAAAAGACATGTCTTGAAAATCAGAAATTGGTAAATGAATGTAAATCCACATAAGACCTTAATTCCACTCTGTTTGAATGATGCCTCTGGATTCCCTTATCACCTTACTGAGACTCTGCTTTTGAACTGAACCAAACATGAGCCAACATCTCCAGACCTGCAGGCTACCACTTGACTTTCTGCACAGAAAGAGCAGCACAGTTGCTAAGCTGTGCACTGAGCACTCCATCCCTCTTGCATTCCCACAGTCTTTTGCATGCAAGGCCACTGATGCTGCACTTTCCTTGCTGTAATCACACCAGCAGCCCGTGATCACCTCCCACTGAACCACTGGCAGTTCCTTGGCCAAAAACGCACAGTGCCCTTGTCTTTCTGCAGCCCATATGGTGCTGCGGTGAAATCAGAAAAGGCACGCTGGTTCCTTCCAGGGAGACACCATCATCTTTTTTTGACACAGTGGTCAGGCAGAGGGCTGTGGCTTTGCCAGATCATTTCAAATGGGGCTGCTCCAAAGTACCTACTCGCTATGCAATGCAGCTGCCTCTGATTCGGCAAATGCAGATGGTGTACTTGTCACTGCCAGGTTCAGGGAGGCCAGCTCACACTTACATGTCTATGCTTTGCTACTGAGCTTGCAGAAATGTGTTATTTATAGGTATGGACCTTCTGGGAGAACCCAAAGTCGCTGAGACGTTGGGCAGAGTCAGCTAAGTGTCTTATTTGATCTAATTTGAAACCTGCTGTAAAAGAGTGTAGTGAAAAGTTTTATTCACGCATTAAGCTCTGTGAGTTTGCAGGCTGTGTAGGGCCTAATATATGGGCAGAAAGAAGTAGAGAAGGGAAGAGCAAGATAAATTATAATGAGGTCTGAAATGCAGTTAGATATTTCATACACAAAGAAGACAATTGTGCCAAACTACCCTTCTGGGCACAGTCTTTTCCTGACACAGCACAAGCAGTTCTGATCACCTGGAGAGAAGGTTGAGATTTATATTATTTCCAAATTAAATTAGGAAGAAGAGTTTAAATGCAATTTACATTTGTATTGCAGAAGAAGGGGCTAGAGGCATGTTTCAATTTGAAAGCCATACAAACCCAGGTTGAGAATTGCTGCTCTTGCAGCTTGCTCAGTGTTTAATGCACCAGGAGTTGTCACAAAGGCAGAGGGCGTCAATTTGCTGCCACAAGGCAAGCAAGGGATTTGGTCATTGAATTGCCCACTGTCCCAAGCATCATCCATGGTGCAGGATGGTAGTGGTGGTATTTTTTGCTTTAGAAGAACATCACCAATTTTCTGAGGCTATAGAGGGGAAATAAAGCCAAATGCCTCCATCCTGATCTTTTGTGAATAAAGACTACTCTTTCCCTGTAAAATCTTTTAAAAGTATTTCTATCCCCAGGATTGACCCTTTGTCTCTTCAGATGCACTGTGTGATGTTCTGTGTTGTGATGCACAGCGCTGGGTACTGTCTGTCAGGTCATGTTAAGCTGAAGGAGTAGCCTGCAGCAGAGACTCAGAGCCATTCCCAATAAATTGTCAGCAGAGTGGAAAGCAATAGTTGCCCATAATTTGAATTTCATGCCAGCTCGTCATGGAAATCTTATGTGACAGTTTGATGTGCCCAAGAGCTTGTTCAAATAGATGCCTGCATGCTCAGAAATTCTGTTTGCTGTTTTGTGTTGCCCACACGGCTTGCTGGACACTCATCGCACAACATAACATTGCTCCACCAACACCATGAATGTTTAAAACACGAGCTTCATCAGGAGTTTAGAAGGTACAGATCCTAATTGTAACAGCTGTGTAGAAATTGAAAGCTGGAAACCACTGGAACTGAGTTTTAACTTGGCAACAAAGCTGTAAAGTAAAAAACAAATTTACATGGTTTTGTCCTGGCTGAAACAAGGCACACGTGTGTCATCCCTCTGGGCTGCCACTCTGTTTTAGGCTCTGTTGCTGCCCAGGAGAGCTTTTTCTGGCCTCTCCACGAGGCAAATACTTCTGCAGCATCTCATCAAGGTCTGCAGGAGTTCTGTCCCTCCCCAGTCATATCGGAATTCCACCATTCACACATGCCAGCTTCACAGGAGAAGAAATGAAGGCAGTACAAAACTATGTCATCTGCTGAGAGAAAACGCCAAAATATTCTCAGTCATTGCAAGGAACTGTGATCTATACACCCAGTGGTCTGTTATCCAGGAGTTTCTTGTAGGTATCATAGCCTAAGAGAGTTTTTAAAAGTGATTTAAAGGAAAATAATGAGGGAGTTTATGAATTTTTAGAGGAAGTTTATTCAAGAATGAAAGTCAGCATGGAAGAAGACAGGGAAACATTTGCAGCATCAATAAGGCAAAGGTATTGGAGGCTGCTGCCTTGGGCAGGAAAGAAGCAGGAGCAATAACTTAATGAGAGATAATACTGAAGGGTAAGATATGTCATTCACTGAAGTCAGGAAAAATAACAAGTATATTTACTGCTTGACAGCAAAGGGAGAGCTGTGGAGAAGGACAAAATGAAATACATAGCCAAAGGGATTGGTTAAGAAAATTCTCTCTGCAACAGCAATAGGGACTGATACCTTCAAGTCATAAATAAAGGGTAATGCTTTCCCATTTTGCATACTGAGCATGGATGTGAATGAAACCGAGAATCTTTCACTCAGAAAAATCCCTGGTGGATTCTACCCTTCTTGCATCATTTCACAGGACAGCTAGAACAGCTTCACGACGCTCTGGTTAGTTCTCCAGACCATTAGAGCTTTTAATTCAAGTTCAAGCTTTTAATTCTAGCACGTGCAAATTCTGTAGGTTTCCTGTGCTGCAAATTAGGTCTCAGTGGCTCATTCCAGCCAACATTTGTAGCATTAGAGTGTTCACTCCAGCCTGATTTCCTTCTTTGGCCGAGAGTTGATCAGCTTTTAAGGGAGGAAGCAAATCTCAAAATTATCAAGAACCCCTGATCAAAACACTCAGAGGTCCTTCAAGCTTTGTATCAACACCACCATAAATTCAATTCACAAGCCAAGTTAAATAATTACAAACTACTTAACCTCAGCTGGCAACTTTCCTGAAGTTTTAGTTATGGAAAAATCCATCAGCTTCGTGAACAGATCTGAGACTGGGCTTCCAGGCACAAATACAGTATTGCTGTTATTGCTGTGATGATTGCTTCTACAACTACTTGTTCTTTAAAAATGAGACATCACATGCATCTAAAGTTGAGAGTGCATCTGAGATAAGTGGCAACCTCTGATCTCTACTGCTGACATAAGGCAGAAAGTACATTCCAGCTCTTTGCTTATGATAATAAGCAGAGGGCAAGTGGCACCTCCCCATTTTTTCAGGGAATACAGAAGGTATTTTTATCTCACATTGCCAATGAACAGGTTGAATCTGTTTATGTAGAAGGCAGGTGGTATCTGCTCGGGATGCCAAGGAACAGGTAAGTGGCATCTGCTCATCATTCTACCCAACTGTGAGTCAGTTAACATTAGAGTGGATGTTTAAAATGCTTTAAAATGATGAAATCAGAAGTCAGCTATATATTAAAAAAGAAAAAAGCAGAAAAATAAGAGTGATATTTTTATCCCAAATCATTTGTATCTAACAGTTTGCAGACTATCTCACTGACATTACTCAACTTATTGCAGGTAACTGTCTGAACCAAACTCCTTTAGGGTTACGTCCTGCAAAGTTTGTCACACAATTGCACTGATGAACCAAAGAAACTAAGCAATGGAGCAGTATCTGTGGAGGCAAAATACTGCAGGGTAAGACAGCACTGAAGGCAGGAAAATCAGTGTAATCTGGTTCCTCTCCGCAACCCCTTTTTTTTTTGTAGTTCTGACATATGAAAACCCCAAATGCTAAGCATATCTCACGCTTTTCTTCCATGGTAGTAAAAAGGTATATAGAGGGTACTACGTACTTTCTTAGCAATGTGCACTCTCATAAGTGGTCTTTAGACAAATTCATATCCTTGGATAGAACTTAGTTTTGCCACATACCCTCTTCCAAGAGCAGGAATGGTGTGAGAAAACTTCAGACAAAATTATACTAACAAAGTTTTTTAAAAAAACAAAATTGAATATTTCATTTTGTAGCCAAAGCTGCATTTCTAGGTTATTTAACTCTTTTCTAGCAGGTTCCTTTCACCAGCTTCCCATGGTGTTTTCAAAAGGATGGCTGCACCTATTCAGGTTGTCTCCTGTAAAATGATAGCCATTGTGAACACCTTGCAGTGCCCACCAGAAATCCTTTCCATGTGTTTCAGCTCTGGCCAGGGCTCATTCAAACACCTTCCAGGGAGAAAATGCTTCTTCAGTCCCAGTGCCAACTGGTTTGTACTAGACCTTTCAGTGGACATGGTTGTTAAATACAGGCCAAAAAGAAGTTGCACAGAGAGGATGTCAGTGATTGGGGTAGTCAGACACTGTCTCTTCACAAAGCAATAGTTCCTTTTGAAGCTGAGGAGGCTCCAGCCAATGCTGACAGCTACTGTTAGAGGGACAAAGATCAAATCCAGTTATTAAGTCCATTGATCTTAAAAGCTCATACAAACTCTGTGTTGAGACCCTATAGCAGTCCACTCAATTTCTAAGCCCTTAGAACAACCACCCAGGAGAAATATTTATTACAATGAAAATAAACTCACATGGACTCTCCCATTCCTACTTCAAAAATGTGATTAAAAACTAGAAACAGTCTCCTGACTTGAGGCCTGTATAAACCCTCAACCTTTTAATTAAATGTTTTATGTGTCAGCAAAACCACAGTTATTGCAGGAGGTGGCTAAGGCCCTGGCTTGTAATATTAGCTCAGCTCACCACCTTTTGAGGACTGTAGGAATAGGCAGAAAGGATAGACTTCTTAATTTTGGTAAAACATAAAAATAAGTTAAATTAACTTAAACCTTCGAGTTCTGAGACAGCTGCCTGACTGACCTGGTCTCACACCTCTGCCGCAAGTCAAACCAAATCTACATTTATTAGAGAAAGACATATTAAGTTATACAGGTTCAGTCCACTATTAGATAAATATTAAATATAAAGCTAAATACAGCTGACAAAATCAGGCAGAAGCAGCATTAGCTCATCCTTTTCATGAAACATCAGTATGCACAAGCCCTGGTAGTCTATGATTTACAGTGTATCTGAACATTACCTGTATTTGACAAACATGCATTTGAGGCCATCAGCTCAAATGAATTTCAATGCCTTCAGAGGAATAACTCCATTTATTGTTCTTTTAATCTTTGAATATACGTGTTCTTGTAAAGCAAACTACAGCAAGTGTTCTTGAATATGATGTTTCCTCATGATGGTACAGCAATAATTATTGCTATGGAGTGGAAGCATTTCTGAAAGACGTTTTGATATTTTGAGGTGCCGATTATAATTATGTGTTCCCAGCAGTTTAGCTGGAAAACGGGTACTTCAACCAGGCATCGTCTCCTTCAACCCCCTGCTCCCAGCCTCAATTCTCTAAACACGCGCAGACACACTTGAATAAGCAGGAAACAAATCTTATTATGCTAGCAGGAGGTCTAGGGGGTTCTGATTTTTAGAGCTCTAAGATGCTATCTGGGGACTGAAGCAATATGTGAAGAGAATTGCAAGTTGGAGTAGTAGTAAAAACTCCTAAAGGCAGATAAAGTCCCTTCTGTGAAGTGACTGGATCTTTGAGCAAGGGCAGCATATTTCTTCCCTTTTTGAGGTTTGCTTGTTTGCTTCACTGCAAGGTGTGCTGCACATTTCAGTGGAATGGAGGAGTGCAACCTGAGCCCTTCCCCAGAGCTGTTCAGAGCCATCGCTGTCTCCCTTCAGCAGGCTGCCAGTCTCATTGCTAGGATCAGAGTACAAAAAAGCCCTTGGCTTCCATGCCCTGTTCACACAATATCGTTCCTGCTTTCTGCCTTTTTCAGGGGTGAGTGGAGAGAATAGGACACCAAAGGCTGTCACGGTTCAAGTTCTGTGGCAGAAATCACGGCATGAGTCAAGCTCTCCCACCACTCTCAGAATTACAACTCTGCTTGTAAAGACACAGCCAATAACATGCTTCCACATTTCCCATATAACAGAAAAATAAATTCAAGCAATCCAAAGCTAAATAGAAATAAAATGCAGGGTTTGTGCGCACAGTGAATTATTTATATATAAAAAATCATTCTTTGAGGGTTGCTCCTGCATTCAGCTTGAATTTAGACTACTCCAAAATTTTTAAGCACACTCATTTATATTCTTAACAGCTATCTATTGCAGCCATGTTGATTTCCCATGATGTTTAATATTGGCTGCAACAAAGTTTTGTCTGTGCAGATTAGTGCAAAAGGATTGTTCTTCATGCAAGCATCCGTTTATCCCCACAAGAAAAAACTTCAGACTGCAAACAAGATCGTATGTGATTAATTATTTAGCAAATGTTATCTCCCAGTCTTCCCATTTAAGAATTTTGAATTACCCAGCCAGAAGCCAGAAACAACTCCACTTAAGGTAGCTGTTCTGTTACACAAAGGTAACAGGAGACAGTGAGACTGAACAGTCTGAAATCAACACAAAATCTACAGACACTTAGCTCAGACTGGGAAACATTTAAGAATACATTACCAGAAAAACCCTCTCACTTCAGCAATTTCATAGCTGCAAGACTGCAGGGGTGCTAATACCATACAATTCATTACAACAATACAGGCACAACACACTTTTCTGCAAGTCTTGATGACAGAACAGGGTTGTCACCCAGATATTTCTCCACCTACCTCTACCACAGGTACCATATCTTGTGTTTCCACATGCATATTCCCTGCCACTGACTGTGACTTGGAATGTATATGAAGCCAATATACAAGCCCATTGGGAGGGAAGCCACCTCTTTACCCACTTTACAAGTGGGCTGAAACAACACAAGGAGAACCACATCTCTGCTCCCACCTCCATGAGTTGCCAGATGGGTACATTTCCGGAAACGACCTGCACTCATCACACTGCAGGCTGCGGGTTATTTTCCGAGTCTGTACTACAGATGTACTAATATCTGTACTACAGGATGAACCCACTTATCTGCATCCTGTAGAAGATGGATCTTGATGCCCCAAGACTGAAACTCAAGGGATTTTTCTTGGTGATGGGCTAGCCCTCAAATTCATCCCAGACTGAACCACCTGGCAGAGCTGATCTACAAAGGGGTATTCCTCCCCTTTCCTTAATCTAATCAATCTTTGTGGATTGTAACTCACCAAATAAGTCATCAACAATTAAAATCCTCCGCAGTGGATGCATACTATTACTGTGTAACTGTGTGACTGGGCCAAGTTACTACCTTTGTGACAGTGACTATCTCTAACCCTGAAAAATGAAATCAAGGTATTAGATGTAGAACCCTTTTATAGTCAGGCAAAAGGCTGACAGTCTCAGGAACTCAAAATTGAGTTTTGACATTTAATATTTCTGTTTTAGAAAGAATTGCCCTTTGTTAGAAATACTGGTTCATTGTCATCCCAGTGTATATCTCCTCCACCCTTTTAACTTATTAGATAATGGTGTGCTCTTTTAGAAGCTGTGTCTGTTCTTGTCTGTTCACAAGTTTGGTCCAAATTCTCATTGATAACTATAAAAATTAAATGGCTTTTGGGTGACCATTGATGCTTTACAGGGGCTTTCCCAGGAGGCAACTAACCAACCATTTGACTAATTTCTCTGTCACTAATACAAACAGATGTTCCTTCCACAGGTTAGTATGAAAGCTTAGCAAAAGTCCATTCTTAGGGGAAAAAAAAATGCTTACCTCTTGAATAGATGATATCAGAGACAGAGGTTTTCATGATATCTTCAGAACCACTGGTCAATTTCCTAAGGCACCTTAATCCCTCTTCCGTCTTATTTCTTTGGGGTAGAATTTTCACAGAATTGGGGTCACAGAATTTTCTGGGGCTTTTTTAATCCCCTCAGCAAGTGGTCTTGCTGCCCTGTGCAAAATATTGCTGTCGAGGTAGTTCACCCCCTAACTTCTAAACCAACAAAATTATTTCCCTGTGTGGGAGCAAGAGGTATTGTTAACTGCTTTCTGAGACCCATAGTCTGTGATAAAATTGATCCACTCCTCTGGTTCAATTTGGGACACCAGAGCACTCCTTAGACATTTGAAGATTATTTCTGCAGGTCTTAGAATAATTCAGTCTTTTGCCTTTCTTCCTCTAAGGCATATTTAATATATCCTCTCTGTAAGGCATTCAGAGGCTCACCGAAATTACTTCAGAGCCTGCACGAGGCTCACTGGGCTGCAGAAACTGGCCTCAGGCCATTCCACCTGGTGCTGTGATTCTGCCTGATTTTGCAGTCCAAAATCCACGTTGAGTTGGTAGCTGGTGGGAATATGTGTCAGTGCATATGCACAACAGCTGTTGAGGAAACTCCTGTAAGCAGCAGAACCTAGAAAAAATTGCGTCTCTAATATGAACCTCATTTTCCTCACTTTTTTTTCCATAATACAACATTCAAAGCCTTCCCTAAGCTCTTTTCTGATTTTGTGTGAAACTTGCAAAAATAGATCTTATGTTTTACAGGTTTTATTACACTAAGTTTCGACCAGCAACTATGACAGGGAGGTTTCTTGCAGAGGGGTATCAACTCTGAATAATCCTGTCTCTGGCTTTTCTGCAGCCCATAGTCCTGTAATAACCGTGATAGCCTGCAGCTCTCTTTACGATTTCAGCAGTCTCCCGGCTGTTTATCTGGAAAAGTATTTTGCAGTGGTTTTGAGGGAGCCAGCCATCTGGATACACTCATTGAGCGCTGAACACAGTATAACAAGAAGACGTTTAACAAGAGGCATTCCTGTCCTTCCAACATGCCGCTTCACAAGAGCCGATCTGTCTGTAAGATGTGCCTATAGAAACTATTTGTGCTGTCTCCAAGGTCACATGCAGGTACCTTGATCCAAGACAAATGCAGGCACTCCATCAGCTTGGTATGTTAATTTTAATTCCTCTCAAATATTCTTACATTATTGCGGTGTCATCTAGATCTGGGCTTCAAAACTGATAGGAAAACCAAGCAGCTACACAATACTGCAATGTCAAAGCATCAAAGAAACAAGAGGCCTCACAGAATGTTAATCTCTTGTTCTCCTGTAGACAGGACAGTGATTCATAAAGCCGTGAGATGATCTCCACCTACGTGTTCCAGCTGTGGCTATGTTCAGATGCCTGGTATTTATACCAGCATCCCTCAGCTTCACCAACGCCAAGAGGTGCAGACAGAGGAATCTCCCCATGTTCATAGCACAGTCATACAGGCACGACAGGATTGCTGGCACAGATCCTTGTCACAGCCCAGTCCCTCAGAAGTGTTCAAAGCAATTTTGAACTTATATCCTACTTGGAGAAATGTATTCAAAACCTCAAATCACATCGTACCATCCAAATAGCTGAGATGTCCAATTATTAATTAACAGTTCTTTTTATACCCAGAGGATGAAACCTTGCTGCTTCTGCACATCTGTGATTCTTCAGAAAAATCACAACTAGTTGTATAGATTAATCAAGGCAGTCTGAAGTGCTGCAAGGCTGCTAGAGTCTCCCTGACCCTGAAAAGCTGTACCCTCTCCACATCTCCGGCAAGAAGAATTTCAGTGGGGCTAGCAATGAGGGCATCATGAGGTGCCTAGAAAGACACAGGAGTCATGCTGTCAGAAGGCTGGAGCTTTTGCAGCTCCAGCTGAGAGCAAAGTGCTGGATAGTCCTGGGTGTGCTGTAAACCCCACGCCTCCGTCTTGGTATGCAGATGGGGATACTTTTAACCTCTATTCCTGTGTTGTAGTTTATGATCAGTAAAGGGGAATTAATGCATGTCCAGGTGAACGGCATAAAAATAAGTGCATTAATATTTGTGAAGCACTTAGGTACTGTAGCAGAGAACATCAAAGGAGAGCCCAGGAGGAAAATAACAGTTGTTTGCTGAGTAAGGTTTGAATGGTTTGTGCAAATAATTAATGGGGCTGCTCATGGAACAATGAGGAAAACACGACTAGCGAACATCTGCTCATTCTTTGAGTACCCCTCTTCTGTGCACTGAAGGTATGGAGAACCTGGTAGAAAAACAGTGTGCAGGTACGTAAATATTGCACACAAATTCACTGGATTTAGGCAGGCAGCTTAATTCTCTAACTTTTCCTTTTGCAGGAAGGGGACTTAAAATAGTAGAATAAGCAGGTAAAATGAAAGAAATTAGATCAGACATATGTTTCTATCATACCTGAAACCGTTTTTGCCCATCCAACCCAAAAATACATCTTCCCTGCACTGTGGTCCCCAATAGTATAGAACTAAGTTTGCTTCAGGTTCAGTTTTTTGGTACGAAATATATTTAATCCTCAAACCAGCAGAAATGAGGAAAACACATTGGATTCTAAAACAACATGTGTGAGGTCCTTTGCTGCTGAAGGAGGCTAGCACGTATTTAAAGGTTTTTGATAGAGGAATTCCATACAGGGAAGAAATGCTTCAACATACATCAAGATTTTTTTCTCTACCTTTCTAACTGGATACATTTGTACAAAATATTTTGTGCTTTGAAGTGCCAACTTTTTGTATTTGCTGATGAAATAATACAATTCTGTTTATCTATGCATCCTTAATTTATGTAATCCCATTGAAATAATGGTGGATATGCTCAAATATTTGATTATCAAGCAATTAACATATGCTGCAGAGGTAAATCCAAGCTAGATATCAGTGCAAGAAACAGGCCTGAAAGAACAGGTGCTTATGATCTATTCTGATTCGTTAAAATCAGTGGAATTGCTGGGATTTCTTTCAAGAGGGCCAGGCAAGCACATTCCTAGTGGAAAGATAGCTTTATGCAAAAGGAACCCAGAGGCCTGTTCTCTATTTTTAGTCCTGACATAGTCTCATTGCAATCCTGATTTAAGTCACCTAATCTGTGGAGCAGTAATATTAATCTTGTGCTTTTTAAACTCACCTGGCTCCTCCACAAATTGCTCTAAGCGCTTTTACAAGACTTAACATGTTTCTGGTTTTCAGTGATCAGACTCAAATCCACAGGCCAGGAACAAAATAACTTAAAAGCTCAAATTCCAAGTAGCATGAGGATATAAGCATAGTGCAGGAAGACATGCCAACTGCAAATGCCTGCCAAGAGATGCACCCAATTTTCTGTCTTTGGGACCTCTCTGCCTCCAAACTTCGCCAACTTCCTCACACGACGCATCCTTTTCCATGCAGTTCCTGTTGGCCCTGGTCAGACACAGCACTCCCAGGTCTGATCTCTTACCCGCTGTACCTTTGTAGAGCAAGGCATCAGCACAGCCTCTGAAGCATGTGTGAGAAGAAGCACTTTCTATGGAACAAAAGGAACACATAATACTGAAGTTCTCATTCAACAGCAAAAGCCACAGCACCTTCCCATTTTGATTTTTTTTAATTTTTTTTTAAATACTACTGGATTTTACTGCATTTATTCATTGTTCCTCTTGCATGCAAGTTCCTGGCCATGTAACTCTCTAACTCATAGGTTAGTAAATCCACCTCAAGTCATAGTATTTCCAGAAAAGTCAGTGCTGAAAAATGGTCCCATGCTTTGTCCTCTGTGGCATTAGAAGCTGTCGAGCTGTACTAGCATGACACTTGGTCTGTACTTTCTTTAAAGACATAACATGAAACTTCTCCTTCCAAGACACTCCAAATTCTCCCATATGCCTGTACTCTCCTAACCTCCAGAACTGAATTACTTCAGTACAACTTTACGATGAATTTAAACCAGTTTGCTGGTTGTTGCTCGTTGCATGGCACACAGCTCTTGGAGTTCACTGGCAGGTTCACAGCCATAGCACTCTCCATCCCATATGCTCTCAGACACACTTCTCTGCTGAAGTTGATGAGTCTCATCCAGTTTCCATCAAAAGAGGTGGTTCCTAAACTGTATTTATTTGTTGTTCTGTTTATGAAGAGTTTGAATTCAAATATTTTCCTAGTGAGGCACTAGATATAGAATCTATTGGATTTTATGCAGTAAAATTAAAAAGAGCTTATTTTAAACTTATAATGGTGGTGGTTGTGCTAAAGAGAAGTAGATTATTAAATGAAGGCAACAATAAATCTGTCAGAGTAAACTGTAGAAACCATTGCCATGGGGAGGTAAAATGGCTGTGCACTGACTATTGTTTTACTATAACAGCTACCATTAAACTGCAGTTTTATCACCACCATTATTGATTTATTTTCCTGAACTTCCAGAATACAGCCCTGTTAAAATCTTAATTTAAAGTGTATTTCATTTTTGTTAGCACTCAAAGAAGAAGAGTATCAGGACTCCCCCCTTAGATCAGAGGCAGCTGTGTCACTCACACTGGACTGCATAGAGCACGTAATATTTGAGCTTTTACCTGGAGGTGAAGCTCTGGGCGGGAATCACCTCCACAGTCAACACAGAAAATGAGAGGAATGTGTGCAGGCTGAGCAGGACTTGATTTACATGGGTGATTTTGGCAGGAAGAAGGGACTGGGCTGTGACTAAGGAGCTCAGTCACCACAGATCACCCAGCTGAGGAGCTCAGTCTGGACACCTGATGACCAGAAACCTGGTAATATCAGCCAGAATGATCCCTATCCAGGACACCTGAATTTGTCCAAAAGGTGCGGTGACCCAGTCACTCTTTCAACGAAGCCTTGTAACGGACTTAACACCTTGAGGGGGATTCTTGGAGGTTTTCTAGGTTTAACAAGTCAGGTTGGAAACAGATGTTTAGCTTCTGGAGAAACTCAGAGCTTCATGAATTAATTCTGGCTCTGGATTACTAAGGCCTATCATACCTAAGTCTTGTATAGATGTAGACTGAGCAATTAAATCAATGCAGAAGAAACAGAAAATTGCCCAACTCTGTCACAAACCCTAGTTTTAATCAAACATTGAGGAGGATGGGAGGAGTCTTACTCTATTCATCCATGAGCATCTTACAAAAAACTCTCATTTAAACTACCCTAAATTTTCTAATAATAATGGCAAGGAAACAGTGTATCTACACAAACAGAAAAGCTAATGAGGAAAAACTAGCACCAGGGACAATAGATGATACAACTACTGCTGTGAAATCGAAAAAGGTAGCTGGCTGGGTAGGAGAGAAGATTGCTTTGCCTTTGCTACTCTTTCTATTGCAGTGCCCTTTATATATGCAGGCTGAGTGGAATGCATCATAAAAGGTGACATTTTATAACAGCAGTTTGTAAATTTTACAGAAGCTTACTGCCTGTAAATCACACAGCTTATACCCTCACTGACTTTACTACTGCAAACCCAGCCATGGATAAAATCCATGCCAGTTTACTTGAAATTTATCTTTTTTATTCAGATCTAACTGAGGTCTTTTAATATTCCTTTTCTTCTAATGATAAAGACATCCTGATAATCTTATTTTCTTTACAGACATTCTGAAGGACTCTATTTTATCTTGAGAAAGCAATTCCTGGTTATGGTCGTTCCTATCTTACCGTGTACTTCTGCTATCAAAAGATGTGCTTTTCCCCTTTATTTCAATTATGTGTATTTATTTGCATTCCAAATCCTCCCAGCACCTAATCCTTTGCCTTGCTTCACAGCCAGACTTCACAGACTGGTTTTTACAGCCTATGCACAAACCTGTTCTTTATTTGGTAACATCCACGTTTATTTCATAGCAGAGCTACACAATTTATTCTCCCATCTGTGCAGCAGATATTTTCATGGTTAATCTTCACAGGCATTAATGGAAACCAATGGCACAAATTCCTTGTACATCAGTGAGAGTTTTGTGAATGAGGTGGTTAGTGAAATATCTTGTTTTTCCAAAGAGCTTCATGAAGCAAAGTTCCCCAGCTAATGACTTTCCCTCTGCTTTCAGCAGTTCTTGTTCTCTGCTTATGGTCTCGCTCATACTTCACTTTCAGTCCTAACAGAAAGCAAGCCTAGATTCTGCTCAAAACTGTTCTTCAAGGGTAGAGAAGACCACATTTTTTGGAAACCAATGGGGAAAGCTGTTTCTTCAGTGTGGTTCATAATGCCGTTGTTGGAAACTTCAGACCTATTTTCCTTGGCAAGCCGAGCAGGATTTGTTATCAGGTTAGATGTAGTGCTCGCATCTGGCGCTCAGAAAGGTGTTAGCTGTGCAAAGGTGTCGACTGCAGTGGAAACCTGCCAACATGGAGCAGTATATGACAAAGCACTTCTTCAAGCTCAGCTGCTCGCTTTGCGCCAGTTTGGAGATCACATCATTTTTTGACAAGGATGAAGTTTCCCCGACATACCTTGATTTACACTGGAGCTTGGCACCAGAAGCTAGCTCGTTCCCAAAATCCCTCAAGACTCTGAAGAGCTCCTCATAGCCCCTTTTGGGCTCATGAGACACTTTGCTCCTCAGCTACAGAATATTTGCAGCGTCAGGGAAAATGTTGCATTCCATGGATGAAACCATCTCCCCTTGTGCCTGTTCTAGCCCAGTGACATAGAACTGAAAATTGAATTCTGTAGTGCCTGATTGTCTTCTCAATTATTTCCCATGAACTGGGGGGCAACTTGACCAAAATAAAAATTAAGTCACATTTTCTTCAAGACAACCAGCAGCTTCACCGTGGTATGCTTTGTAGTTTTATGGCTCAGTAGAAGTGGGGCTGTGAGACTGCCCAGGAAATAATAATTTTCTCTTGGTCCTTGAGAGATCTGCTACAACTTTGAATTATCATGGGTTAAAGACACCTCAATGTGAGATTGAGGTATTTTTAAAGGATCTTTTGGTCTTACATGTGGAGGGAAATGCTTACTGGGATGTTGTAAAATCCTAGGAGTGGGGTTTTCCATATGCTAATAGGTTGAGGCATGAAGATGGTTTGCTAGATTAGTGTGGGAGTGACCTTTAGCTCTATCATCACATCTATTGACCAATAACCTCAATATCTTAAGAAGATCTGTGTTAATCACAACAGGTATTTATTTAGTCCTCATCCACAGGGATGAACAGTCTCTATGAACACACCAATGAGGACTCTGTAGGCATACACGGTTGTCCCTGCTGCAGCCTTAAGCTGCCATGGCAATCATGAAGGTGTTCAGCTAATATTTACTGCTGATGCTGAAATTGAGATTTCGTTTCCCAGAAGACTTCCTCAAAGAATTCACAAGCAAAATCCATTTACTTCATCTTTGGTCCTCAGAGATGCATCAACATATAAAGGCATTTAATTGCTGCATTTTAAATGCTCTGCTCAGAGATTAAATATTGCACAGAAAAATGGATTCAATAAAATGGAGCACAAATCATTACAATTTCAAAACATAAATCTCTTTGTTACTGCTCTTTTGCTGCTGCTGCAAATTGTTGGCGCGTTTTATTGGAGCTCTTTTTCTCTGTTTTTCTTTTGAAGTATGTACGTAGAAAAGAGGTTGCAAAATGCAGGTGGAACATGAAGGCATTTTTTTCAGCTTGCCACAGTGAGATGAGGAAATATGTTTGGTTTATAAAATCATATGTCTGCAGGGTTCTGCTTCCATATGGGCTATAGAAGGGTTGGGTCATTTGGAAGGGAGTTCCTAAAGATATTCCAAAAGAATGAACTTTTGAGATTATCTATTCCATGTGCCAGGACATCTTTTTTTTAATATGAAATTTAATCAGCATTTTATGATGACATTTTATTTTATATTGCAAATTACATATTGTAATTACCTAATTACACATTGTAAATATATGATTACATGAATTTGCACCAAAATTCATAATTACACTTAATTACACTAATTGCATCAGTCTAAGCTAATCAACTACAAAATACAAGAAAAAGTCACACAAACAAAGCCTACAGAAAAGAACATTTTGAGAGTGAGCCCATACTCCCAGAGTACCCAGAGGCACAACACTGCCTTATATCTGGAAAATAATTCATAAGTAGAGCTGTGTGGGAAGCAATTTCTCTGACCTAAAGGTGCTTTTAAGCTCTAAAAAAACTGCTTCTGCTCTGTATTGGGGCAAGCACACCTCTGTATCTTACAAAGGTTTGGGAAGGTTTAATTACTGGGGGGCTTTCTCTTTCTCTATTAAATACAGGACACTTCTCATCTGCCCCCGATATGAGGATCTAGGAAAGAATTTGGCTTCAGTGAATTGCCAGTTTCCACCAGAAAAGCAGATACATTTAATGCCAGCTTCACTGGGAACAGCAAGTGGTTCACATTTCTTAAAACCTAGCTCTAAATCTCCCACTAAAGAGCAAGATTTACCTCTGTTGTGCTGAGGGCAATGGTCTGAGGAGACGATTTAGTTCTGGAGCACAGCCTTGTTCATTTGAGGTTCATCTGGCAAGCCTAGTCCTAAAGTGCTCCTCCTTACAAAATTAATACTGGCACATTCTAACTCCATTAGCATGTATATGGATATTGCCATGCATGATTATAATTTACTTTCTTTACTAATTAGTGGCCTATTTTTCTGTTAGGTGCTTATCGTGACTCCAGGAAAGGTTTCGATCATGGAAACATATAATGCTTTTGATGGACTTTCAGTAGTTAAATCTCATCTTACATATTTATATGCGTTTTCTTCCTGATCAGAGAGAAAGACAGGCAATTATGGATCATCTCTTCCTTTCCTTTCCTTAATCACTGCTGTATCGGTAATTAAAACTGTTGTACTGTAAATATAGAGTTGCACGTCTCAAATGAAAAGGAGCTGTTGCCAATAAAACCCACAGTGTGCACACACAGTGTCATTGTGAAGGAAACTAACTGAGAGATGCAGTGCATTTCCCCATGGATGCACTCTTGAAAGTCCCATTAATACTCATGATTTAATGATGGGGTGGATGAGACCATGCTATTCCAAGGTATTTAGAAGTGACACAACTCAACTCTAGTGTAGTAGATGCGCTTTAAAATGTTGCATCCGTTCTCCAGCACTGTGTTTCCCAGGAAAATAATCTCTCTGGCAGCTTTTCTTATTTGCCTAATAGATTTGAAAAAAGAAAAGAGCCTTTTCTCTGCAAGCAGCAAGAGGTGAACATGCAATCTTTGTCATAAGTGCCCTTTTCAAAATGTCCCCTTCTTCTGAACCAAGACAGTGTTTGGCACTAGATGTGTTGTGACCCTGGGAGTGTCCCTGCTGGCAGGTAGGGGACTGGGAGGTGTTGGAAAACAGCCCCTCTGTCCGAAGCAAAGAATACCTCATGTTCCCATGCCCCCTGTGCACTACTATCTTTAAAGGCCTTTTTAAGACTCTTAACTTGGCAAGTTGTACACTGCTATTCGTAGTGATATAATCGTACTCTCACATTTAATGAAAACAGGAGGGACCGACATGATGTTTGCTGCTCAACCAGAAGATCCTATCCTGAAAAGACTCTACTCACACAAAGCCATTACAATAAATATTGCTTATGTTCAAAACCAGCAACATTTCTTTATCTACTGTCTCTAAACTGGCCTCAATCATAGAAAATATTTTCAATAGAGCTAAAATTTATCATGTTTCTATTCAAAGATAGGTGACCTGAAGTTAAACTTATCCGCGTAATCCCAGTTCTTGCTGTGTGTAAGTCTTTAAGCACCCAGTTACGCATTTGATTTTTCACTGGATTAACCTCCTTGGAGGCCTTCAGCAGGGCATCGCTGCTGGCATCTTAGGTCTACATCTGCAAAAGGACTCAGGTTCACAGAGTGCAAAACCGTGATATCTTCAAAATCCGCTCTCTGATTCCACCTCACCTGGGAGAGGTCTCAGGTTCCCAGAACTTAATTATTCCACATCTGTCAGTAAATATCTTTAAGAATTCAAGGCAACCTCTGAGGGATATGTGTCCTGATAACATTGAACATCTTTGCATCTTCATTCCCAGATCCCGTTGGGATCCTGCTGGGATCTGGGATCAAATTCATTATTCCGCTGCCTTTTTTCTCTGAAGATATGTAAAGGACATTTATGGGGCCAATCCCCTCATAAAAAGAAAAGCAGAAGAGGGGAATATTTCCCCATATATGCAAGAGCTCAGGACAGAGGTCTCACTCAAGGTACACAATATCCACACGCAGTTCTCCTCTTTGCCCAAAAATATTTGACCCTCTCTGTCCCCTCACACAAACGTTCAAAACACATAACACAAGTGAACCCATTGCTGCTTCTGCGTTTGCCAAGCTTGTTTCACTGAAGCTCTTCCATGGCATGTAGTTTAATCCAACATATATCAAGGCAGAAACAAAGCAACAAAAGTTTCAGCCTGTCTTGCAGTGACATCTCCAACAGGAGTGGCAGTGCCAGGCACTGACACCTGCAAGCCCTCCCCTGGCTCTAGATCTCACACTTCTATCCAGCTGAATTTTCTTACTGCTTGAATGGGGTGAAAGGACATTATTTCACTTTAGAAAGATGGGCAGCAAGTCATGGAGATGAAATTATCCAAAGTCTCAATCAAATTCACGTGCCTTTTTTCTCCCCTTTAAGTGTTGCCTTGTTAAGTTCAACCTGCATTAGTTATTTTAGGTCTCCCCAGCCAGTCCAAGCTCAAATTATCCACAAGTTACCAGAGAAAAAGAAAGAAACATTTCTAAAGGTGATTTCCCCCACTTACCCTGGGATGCACTTTGCCTGTTCCACATACAATGCACCAGAGTAGACTTTCAAATATTGCTGGCAGTGGCTTTGCACAGAAGTGAAAATGTGATCTTTGCCTTCCTTTCACCTGACACTTTGTACAGTGTTAGCTGAAAGGCCTCCTTAGTTCTGCCCCATAGATCAAACTCCTTTGTGAGATCAGGAGTGAAGCTGATGACTATACTGCTGGAGAAATGGTTTCTGCAGTATTCTGCTCTCACAACATCACATTTGAAGCTGGGTAAATATGAGTTGATTTTCATTTTAATGTCTGTTCCTGAAGGAAACATATTTATATACTCAGTCAAATGAAACCTCTCATTCTGATTTTAAGCTAGCATAAACACTTTAACACAAAATTATAGGATTTTTCCTGAACAAATAGCTCTTTTATATTGAGTAATGGATACGCTTCCAATGTTTTCTCAGGCTGCTTTAAAAAAAAAAATAAATAAACAACAAAATGTAAACCTATTTCTCAAAAAAATAAAAAAATCCATACAGAAATATCTTTAACCACACTGCTAATTGTGGTGAACTTTCAGAGAGGTTTACACTGCCTGTTACCCTCAGGTGTGGGAGTGATGGTCTCAGATGTCGTTGCTCATTCACTTCATTCTCTGGCCAGTCTGTGTGCTTTAGTCTTCCTGACAAAACCACTGAGAGAAAACTAAGTATTTAGAAAAACCTCAGCATCATTTCTGTGTACAATGCTGTACTGGGCTGGTAATATTGTCGTGAGATATATGAAGTTATGGACATCGAGAAAACAACTCCAGTAATGAATGTAAAACAACAGGATATTGGCTTATTTCACTTGAGGCTGTTCTGCATTGTTCTCTGAAAACATAAACTCAGTTATCAGCAAGAATCAAAAAGGCAGGTATAATATTTGGAAACAAAATGAGAAGAATTAAATCCCAGCATTATTCCAAACCATATTGCTTTATACCACATCCTATCTCGAATATTATGCAGTTCGGCTACCCTCTTTTCTCCCCAAAAGAGGAAGCACTAGGAGTAGAAACGTTCATGGCTGTGCCTAAATAGGCAGTGTCCCCACAAAGGAGGTGGGAAACATGTCAGACTTCTGCCTGGACAAAGGATGGCAGAGGGGGCACATGTGGGAGGTTGAGCTTGGCAATTATGTCGAATTACAGTAAAGCCAATCTGGAAAGATTGACAACTATCGCTTATAATCCAGGAACTAGAGAGCAGCTAATAAAATTATTGGGCAGTGAGTTTAAAACACAGAGAAGGAAGTATTGTTATTACATGATATAGAATTAAAGCATAGATCTCATCACCACAGAATGTTGAAATAGCTGAAGGTATAAATGGATCTGACCATGCAAATCCACGGTAGAAAGCTTATCTGAGGGTATTAAGATGGAGCATTGAGAGGCAGCCTGTGTCTCTGCCTTGCTGATGGCTGAAATTTGGGTAGGTAGTAGATTTATATTTTTTCCTCTAAACCTTTTCTGAAGTATCTGCTGTAGTCACTGGCAGAGAAAGGGCACCAAACTGAACTGGTCAGAGTATGTCCAAAAGGGAAGATGTGGAGTGAAAGGAAGTGATAGAGATAGGGTGCAACAAGAATGGTGGGGGTCATGTTAATGGAGATGTTACTTCTCCACTACTGCCAAGAGAATTCCATAGGAGTGTTGAGCCATGGCATGGTTAAAGATAGGTCTTAGAGCCCTTTATGTCTATAAGAAGGCAGCTTGCTTTCACACACTCACACTCCCAGCCCGCCGTACATTTATCCAGAGCCAGTCTTTCCAACCTCAGGGAGCTTTTGTTCCTGCAGTGAAACTCACTCTCATTTTCTTTGTCTCCACAAAGGCAGATAGCTTAATTTGCATCCAGGTGTAATAAACAATCTGCCTTTCAGGAGAGCCAGAAAAGAAAGCACCTTAATTTTTCCCATTGAGGGCTGAAACCCTGGCACCAAGGATGAAAGCCACAGGAACTAAAAGGCGCACTCAGAACTTCATCCCACTAAACAGAGACATCCATGTGCACTCTTCTCCAAAACAAGCAGCAAAAAATGATTAGTCTACCAGTTAATGGGAGTGCACATGGCTCACTTCTCTGGCTCAGCCACAAAGGAGGCAACAGCAACGGTGGTGTTTGAATTGTTTCCTTACAATCACAGCTGGGCAATTAGACTCCTGCCTTCCCTTGATGGCTAAGTTAGGAAATTGGAGTAGGAGGCAAAAGGATGATTTAGGGGAGGGGGAGCATTTACTATAGTGTATTTGGGTCAAGTCAATGTTGTTTTATTATTTTTAAATTGCATTATGAGACATTTCTAAATCAAATACTATTTTTCTAACAATTTTTTGTAGACAAATGCCACCCTGCTACTCCCTTTGCCCAGCCTGTTTCTCAAATTCACCACATCTACACGAAAAGTTTCAGTCACCCTAAAACTGTGGGTTTGGATGAGTTTTTCAAATTTTTCCAAATGTCTTCATCTGAATTTTCTCTAGACTTCCCCACTCTCATTATTTCAGCATAGATGGGCTAGAAATAGCATATCCATGTTCTTGTTCTTTAGATTTTTTTTTAAAAAAAAAGGTATATTCTTTTTAACCTACTGAAAAATCATGCCTTTGCACAGTGGCTTTGATCCAAAGCTGAGTGAAACAACAGGAATCCTTCCCTTGACTTCAATGTTTGGGGACTTGGCCCTTATGCTTTTGCTGAAGAATAAGCAAAAGCTATTACATTGGCAGTGTTGAGATAATTGTTTCTTTCTTCTGTCGCTGTGCCCCAGCACAAAGCCGAGCACACATCTTGCTCGGCACAGCCTGAGATACATTTCAGAGAGGCCTTTGCCAGCACTTTTTCCAATCAAAGCAACAAACATGAGACAAATGTCATTGCTATATTCAGCAATAACAAACTCCACTTTATTAATACATATTCGTGCCAGAAAAAAAATCCATGGGCTTTCGAGTCAGTGTCTGTTTGAATATACAGTGCAGTGCAGAAATCATGGAGTGCTGGCAGCCAGACAGTAGAAGCAGAACTGCTTTTTGGGTCTGCTGGGAGCAAGGGAGCACAGGAGGTTCATCGTGGCTCGGGACAGGGAGGATTATGCCGCAGAAGCCAAATACTAGCAATGAATGGGAACGCAATAAAAATTTGCATTGGAGCAGTCAGCAGGTGCTGATACAGCGACTGGCACTCACCAGACATGGACTCCATTTTATGACTTCAATTTGTTTTACTTACTCATGCAGCTCATGGTTTTAAAGAGGCTATCTGAGCAAGGCGGGGAGACTGAGGTCCATATTTGTAGCAAAGCATTCCCATAGCAAGGGTGAGGGAAATAATGATGTGTCTATGAAACAGTTGTTTCCTGAGCAAAAAAAACTAAATGAGGAATTAAATCCTCATTTTAGAAAAAATTAAAAAAAAACCGCGAACAAACGTTTTTTGCAATAAACCTCTCGTTATGGATATGAAGGTTTTGTGCGAGGCAGCATGCTGCTGTGTGATTATGTGTTTCTGCTGCTTGTTGCTCACATCAAGGTCTAGGGAGGTTTGGTCTCTGCTGTTGGAAAATGCTGGTTGAAGGTACCATACAGAAACCCGGGGGTGTAAATCTGGAGTACAATGTCAGTGAATCACACCACCCTGAAAGGTTCCCACTAGGCTGGGGCACGGCATCATTTGCCAGCAGAAATGGTCTAAATCTCTAAATGTTATCTTTATGGAAATGAACTTAGAGGAAACTTGAAATGGGACATTGATAAGGAACTACGAAAGGCCTGAGCTGGCTCCAGTGATGATTTCATTTCTCCTCAGGAAAATACCAGGAATTGTTACTGTGCGTCTGATGAAAGGTAGGGAAACTGGGCATCTAGGATACGGTCTTTAATAAAGGGATCAAACAGAAATGTGTTTAGGCTTTTCAGTTCAGCTTATTATGAGTTCTTTGACTCAAAAATTTTCCACAGATATGTTTCTTGGTGTTGGTCATAGCACAGCAGGTTAGCTAGGAAACTGAACAAAGCAGCCCTCTAAGAAATCAGTGCTTTGATACATTAGAGACCCTCCCTTCCTCATAATTTTTTATATGAGAGAATAGATTAAAATCTCAGAAAGTATATATAAGCACATTTTCTTCAATAATAAACATCTCCATGTGCTTGATATAAAACTTCAAATACTCTTGGGTTTTCCATCAGACCTCATGATCTAGAGGATTTGTTGAGGTCACAAATCCAGAAGATTTCACTATATCTAGGGATCAAGCTTCAGCAGGGCATTTTTCAGTTTCAAAAAGTCTTCTTCCGTTTTCCACTTCCTCCTTCAGGTAGATACTGCCTTGAAGTAAAATACTTGCAGTATCTTGGTGTCATGTATTAGGAAAACGTCACTAACCTGCAGTTATGCGCACAGATAGATTTTGTGCACCATAATCTGAACCACTGTTGGTGTTTCAGAACTGATCAGCATCCAAAACACTATTTTGGAGTACAACCTGGCAATGACATCACATCTCATCCTTCACTAAGTGGGAGATAAGGGTGGTCAGTAGTTTCAGGTGAGTTCTCTCCTTTAGTTTAAAACAAGCAAAACCCAAAACAATATAACTTTTTTTCCCAGTGTAGCTCATTTCCTCCTGCAGTGACGTTTGGAGCCTGTCACTGGGTTGGGAGATGTACAGGACGTGGGACACCTTGCAAGGTGTGGAGGCTGAGATTGCAGAAGGAAATATGAGACAGGCAGCCAAGCATCCACAACGCAGGTGAAGTGATATCTACACTTCTGCTCTGGTCCTCAAAGGCAGAAAAAAGACACTAACACAAAGAAGGAAAACAAAGAGCCTCTGTTAAGGCTGCTACAACAGTATTAATACTTGATATTTGTGTATCATCTATTCAAACTTCTATACTACCAAGTCTCAAATTCCCATTGGAGCTCTTTGAAGGGGACAAATACATGGACAGGGTGATCCACTGTTATAATATATCTTCCTAATGAATTTTAACAAAGTCCCACTCCACAGGCTTTTACAGAAACTAAGCTGCAATTGCATAAGAATGAAACTCCTTGTTTGAATTATTAATTATTTAAGGCACAGGAAACCCAGGTACCAGTAAAAGGTCAGCTCACGCATGGGTGAGAAGTCACTAGAAGAGCTCTCTGGGGAGTTGGGCTGTGCCAAGTCTGTGCTGTCCAACATATTCATAAGTGCTGTGAGAAAAAGGTGAAGGAAGGAGAGATGGTGTGGAAAGGTAATGGATTGGTAAAGTTTTCCGAAGAAATCTGGTGATAAGTTATGAAAGAAGTATTCAGTGTAGTAAGGGTGAGTCGTCTATGAAGCCCCTTTTCAAAAGACCTTACCAGACTGAGTGACCAAGGAATAAAATGACAGATGAAATGCAGTGTAGATACATGTGGAGTGAAATATATGGCTAAAAAAATTCCACAATTCTAGCCTTGCTTATAAAATTATGGTCTCTGAGCTGAGCTTAATCCCCATTACTATTAAGATCTTTGGTTCTTGGTAGATTAGAGAATGGTTTGGGTTGGAAGGGACCTTTAAAGGCCATCTAGTCCAACCCCTATGCAATGAGCAGGGACATCTTCAACTAGACCAGGTTTTTCAGAGCCTCATCCAACCCTGAATGTTCCCAGTCATGGGGCAACTGTCACGCCTATTCCAGTGGTTCAGCACACTCATTGTCAAAACTTTCTTCCTTATATCTAGTCTAAATATACCCTGTTTTAGTTTAAAACCATGTCCTTGTCCTAACACAGCAGGCTCTACTGAAATGTTTGCCCTCTTTTAAGTACTAAAAGGCTGTAATAAGGAGCTTTCTCTCCTCAAGGCTAAACCATCCATATTCTCTCAGCCTTTCATTACAGCAGAGGTGCTCCATCCTGATTTTTTCATGACCCTCCTCTGGACTCACCCCAACCAGGTTCATGTCCTGCTTCTGTTGCAGCCTCCAGTGCTGGATGCAGCACTCCATGTGAGGTCTCACAAGGATGGAGTAGAGGGACAGAATAACCGTCCTTGACCAGCAGGCCATGCTTCTTTTGATGCAGCCCAGAATACAGTTGGCTTTCTGGGATGTGAGTGCAGTGCACGTTGCCAAGCTCCTGCCCAGTTTTTCATCCACCAATAGCCTCAGGTCCTTCTTGACGGGGCTTCTCTCAATCCCCACATCCCCAGCTTATCTTGGTACCAGGATTTGCCCCAACCCAAGTGCAGGACCTTGCACTCGGCCTTATTGAACCTCATGGGCCCATTTCTCAAGCTTGTCCAGATCCCTCTGGATGGTATCCCATCCATCAGACATGTCAACCACACCACTCAGCTTGGTGTCATCAGCAAACACGCTGAAGATGCACTCATAGATAACTGATGATAATACAGTTTAATGTTCATTGTAAGTAGCTAAATAGAAAGAACAGAATAAAAAATATTTGATCCCCCTACATCATGGACACTACATACATTTCTAGGCCATCTATCAGGAAAAGTCCATAGTAAACCCTCAGAGAAGTTCAGCAAGGCTGACCACAGCCACAGAACAGCTCCCCAGCATAGATCAATGGCATTGGAGTAGTGCCATTTGTCTGGAAAGGAGGAGGTTGAGAAGGAATGTGTCAGGAGTTCATGAAATCATATATGGCATAGGAGATGGCAGAGGGTGAATGAGGGCCCAATGGACATCAGTCTGACCCAGTACAATCTTCCTTCATGCTCCATCTTGAAGGGGTAAATGAGGTATTACTTGCTTATCTTAAAAAGAAAGGAGCCAGAGGGAAGAAGGACATTAAAAAGCAAGATTTCTGGTGAGTCTACTGAAAAGTGAATACCATGTTTTAACACCAAGGTATATTCCATCCACATCTCAATCTGCTCAGCCTGAGGTACCTCTGTGACAAGTATTGTAGTCACCACTTTACAGAAGGAAAAACTGATACACAGAAGTTTAGTAATTGGCCCAAGGTTATGCAGGAAGTCTGAAGCAGAAACAGGCCTGCGCTCAGATCTTCTACTTCTATCTACAAAACCCAACGTGAAGTGCTGAGACAAGGAGAATGTTCCCGGAGTGATACAAATTAGGGAATGGCACATACAGTGTGCCTCATTGTAAGCCTGTAAATGAATGTTAAACATGGATTTGGAATGCAATTATTCTGCCCTAGTTACAGAATATATTTTAAAAGGCTAAGTGGCCCATGTCAGCTTTCATCACTGAGGACCTCTGTAACCAGCTCACAAATCCAGGGCTATACTTATGTGATTAAAAGAGATTGGGGGAAAAAAAAAAAAGGGAAAAGAAAAAAAGAAAGAAAATTTAAAAAAATCTAGTCTTGGTCTTTCATAGGGCTCACCACTAAGTGAAATACTTTCTCAATTTGAGGAATGTGGGCCAGAAAGAAAAAGGAAGAAAAGATTGCAGATTGCAGGACAAATTCTGCACTGTCACATAAAAGAGGGACTGCATTGAAATTGATGGGAGTGTACTGGTGAAGCCACAAGGAAAAAACCAACCTGACATCTGTACAAAATGCTCTTTTTGTGGCAAAATACCAAGATATCCATGTAGTTTAGGGATGAGAAATAAACACACAAACAAATAATGCAATCAGTTTTTAACTGTTAAACCATAAGTGTTTAATCTATCTCCAGTATTCAATGTCTTCTTGTGTAGCAATTTCAAAGTGAGAAGTGGGTACTTAAGTTGAAAAATAAAAAATGCAGGTATCATCATTGTTCATTTCAATTAGGCTGAAAGATGAGCTGTATTGTCTGCAAAAAGGCTGCTGTGGAATATCTTGATCCTTCCTCCACCCAGCAAATGCCCTGCAGAGATTGCTCTGAAGTGCTTCCTATGGAGATCATGAGGTTTTGCAGAGGATAAACACAGTTTGGCAAATAGATTTGAAATGACTGATTTACTCAGATTTCCATGTTTACTGGTTTGCCACTGCTATAATTTGTACTTGTTGTCATATCTCATCTGGCCACATTCTGCACATTTTGTCAGAGTGGGTCTGTGAGGATTCATCTTTTGTAACTTTAGCACCACCATATGGTTTGTTGTATTTAAAACTCCTTATAAGAAATGGTGATTTTTTTTCCTCTCTCTTTTCTTTTTTTTTCCCCCCAGGATTTTTCACAGATATTAAATAAAAATTTGAAACCATTTCCTACTTGGAGCATGTGCAAGATGAAACACCTCATTCCTGAGCAATCAAAATATGAAGGGGTTGTAGTCACCACTTTACAGAAGGAAAAACTGATACACAGAAGTTGTAGGTCAGGGTTGTACGGTTTCCATTTTTTCCTTCAAAGCCCCTAAAAGCAAATACCATTCTGTGCTTAAACCTACTGGCCAAAAACGTTTGTAATCTGACAGCAAGAACACTCAGTTCCCTACTGCTTTGCATATTTCTCACAGAGCATTTTCCAAAAAACTGGCTAATACTGCAATGAATAAAAATTCTTGTCTTTTAAAGAAAAGGAAAAAGAAGGTGCCCATGCTGATGGCAGCAGTGGATGCCAAAAGGAAGAAATACAGAGATCACGACTCGAAACACACTGAGGAATTACCTTCCCTCCCAACCCCCTTGCCAGGTACATGTGTGTGGGCTGAGACACTGAACACCCAGTTTTTCCTAACATGAACAAATAGGATGGAGTTTTCTTAACGTTCATGTTGATGAGGCTATTTAACTGCTACATCATTTTTCTAGATATGTGTCTGTAGCACTGCAAAGTGTTTACGTTCCTCTCCTTGTTTGCTACGTGAATAGACCTGATCAATCTGCTCTGAGACAGCTGATAAGAAAACACCTCAGTGTAGCTAAATTCTGTTGCATCTCAAACATCTAACAAAAAAATTCAAAAGAAAGAAAAGAAATGAGGTGAAAATCAGAGGAGCTATACCAGGAAAATATTAGTATCATGGTCACAGGAAGATTTACAGAGTGGATTTGCTTTAGGGGGAGGAACAAAGATAAATGTGACTAACATTCTGCCTCTTTTGAATAATTAAAAGTGATCTCAAGCTGCACAGTAAATGCAAATGGCAAAGTCAATGTACCATTTATCTCCAAAGTTTACTTCTCACAGGAGTTATCATTCCCAAGGACTTTTTATCAGTCTTTGAAGGTAAAACAGGTGATGGTGCTACATTGCAAGGGGTATTTACAGGTGCTAAGTGCCATGGGATGCTCTCTATCTGGCCAAGCTGCCATGCTCTACAGACACAGAATGAGATGCCCTCATGGGTCAAGTGGAGCTGTATCCTCAAAAGAAGAGATACTGACTGGAGCCTCCAGTCTGAAATTACCTGTGAAGTTTAATTTACCACCCTGATGTATTTATTTTCATTACGTGATCCAAAAATAAAATGTCAATGTCTGCAATCACCTGAGAAAGAACCAAAAAGACTGGAACCAAGAACTACACAAAGGAGAGCAGAAAATGAAAAAGAAAAAGAAAAAAAAACAAACTATAAAAAACAAACTATAAAAAACGAATGAACAAAAAAGCACTGAAACAAAGATGATTTGAGGCTAAGGATTTCAGCTTTATTTTTCAAAATGCATGAAAAGGTACTATACCAGTGTGTAGTAGGAATCTAAACTCCCAGCTGGACTGGTGTGTCCAGAACCACAAAGGGTTATTGAAATCAAAGGGGTTCAGGCTGACAGAAAGGTCTGCCCAGAGGCATTAGAACTAGGAATCAGACCTTGTATTTTAAGCTGACACCTCTCAGGAGAAAACTGCTTTTACTGAGGACCATAATGACTAACAGGGGTGTTTAGGTCATGTTTTAGCATATCTCGCTAACATAGGAGGGCATGTTCACTGTTTCACACCCTGTACCTCTTTTACTGGAGTATTTTTCCCTCTGTTCTTGGCAGAGCAGAGATGAGAGGTAACTAACATTTTATTTCGCATTGTAACATTGCAAGACTTAGCCAAAACCCCGTTATCTTTACTTTTTCTGCCGGGACAATTTGGACAACAAAGACAGCTTTGGCTGACCCCCTACTTGTCACACAATGTTCCTTCAGGTTTCATTTTCTGTCTTTCTCCTCCGTATTTAGTTTAGCACAGATCCATCTGGCTCCGCCAAGGCAGCCAGGGAGAGGCACTGTGGTCCAGCAGACACAGGGCTGGCTCCCACAAGAAACTGTGCCCCTGGGGTCTACAGAAGAGTTAATGCCCCTTAGACAACAAATTTCTGGCAGCTCGGAGGCCCTATTTTTAGTCTTTTTGATTTCAGACTCTTTGGAACACTACAGTCCTAGCTCTGTTACACAGGGTAAGCCACTTCAGTGTTTTCACATCCAATTCTTGACAGCTTGCTGCATTGATTTATGAAAAGACAGTAACAAAAACATCATCCCAGGCATTTACTGTGCTGGAGAGTGGGGCATACCCAATATCTGTCTTCCAGCCCATACTGAATCTGTACCATGCCGAAGTAAAGACACCTTTCCTTCTCATTTTTTGACTTGAACAAAACAAAAAAATTGCTCATAATAAATGTGTCCCAATTTTCTGCTAAAAGCCAAAATTGGAGCATCTGGACAATTATATCCAATATTTATTCCAAAGATTTTATTAATATCTAATAGAGAGTACAGGACTGAGCCCATGTTTCAAGGAGGAAAATGAACATGCACACAAGTCCCGCATATTTTTGTCTTAGGTGTTCAGAAGTAAGTAAGGACCTTTCCCATTTGATTTCTTAAGTGTTCAGTTGGAAACAGCTTAAAGGACTTTGCTCCTTAGAGACTGGGTGATAAAACACGTCAAAAATACTGCTCTTCTAACACATCTCTTCATCTGCACTCCAAAAAGCAGTTCCTGCCCTTCCAAAAGCTTGGGCTCTGTGTTTTATACAATAAACACAGACTCATAGTTACAACACAATTGCACATCTGCCTTTAAACCTGAACCATGGGACTGATATTTATGCCTACACACAAACATTGGCCACCTTGGTGCTCTGCAGAAGGGAGCCTTGCCCTCTCAGCACACACATAGAGGAGCTGCCTATCCCAGCCTGTATCTACCTAATCCATCCTGGAAGCCAAATGAGCTGATTAGAAACGCTCATTCTAACTTCCCTGCAGTTTTTCACAAAGCCTCCCAGAAACTGTAATTCACCCTATAAACCCACTATAACAGAGGAGATGTCTAGCTGTAGGCAGCAGTTTGAGGCACATAAATCCTGCCCCCACAACACACATAGTAAATGAGTCCATCAGGAAGCGGGATGTGGAAAGGCAGAGGGCATCACCCATACAAAATCAGAGACAACAGCAGAAAACTGATGGACCAACTACAAAAAGTGAAGAAAGAACAACTTCCCAGCACTTCAAATTGTGCTTCAGTTCATTTCAGGGAGAGAAATCTGAAAAAACTGAAGGGAAGAAAAAACCACCCCAAAAAAACCCTATGTGATTTACCCCTTTCCACTAAATAGTATAGTGATTAAAATAAAACTCTACAACCCATTACTGAAACTATTATTTCTCTGCAAAGTTGCATCATGAGATGGGCCTAAAAGCCATCTGCTTGATTTTCCCTTCAGATCATTTATCAAAAGATGTTTTTAATGTTTTAGCCCAACTAGTGAAGACTTTTGAGTTTCAGCCAATCGGCAAACCTAGACAAGTAATAAGTTGTCAATGCTGTGCATAATCTTTCCTCGTGCAAAAAAAACCCTTTTAAAGTTAATAGCAGCTGAAAATAGAGGAAGGAAATGAAAGTTTGGGAATTAAACCCTCAGGGCACCCTAGCAGTAGCACAGCTGATCCAGGCATACCTCTCTACCTACATAGGAGGCATGGGCTGGATAATGATCATCTTATTGCTGTCAACATATGTACACTGAGGTCCGTCCTCGACAGGCTATGCAAATTAGGCAAAACCAATTCCTTCCATTTAAGACTTCCACAGAAGTATACAATCACGCTTTAGATGCCTTCTGTTCAAACCAGAGAAGACATAATTAAATTGAAGTAGCTCACAGTATATCTGGCAAATATTTTCTTGCTATTCGTTACTATGGAAAAGCTGATGGAGGGAAAGCTTTGGGTAACTACAACGTTGTATTTTGCAGCCCACAGAGACCAAGATTGCTGAACATTACACTTGTGTGCTCTTTAGCCATTTAACAAGCACCAGTATTGTCATTCAATCCAATGGAATGGACCTTGAGCCCTCAAATGATTAAACTAATCATACTAGGGCATGATAATGTGAATCAATAGGATTAACATGCAACTCTTCTGCAATTCTTTCCATATGAGCCTCTCAAGCATATACATAAACATTTAATTAAGCCTTGTAGTGCCCACACAAGGTAAATAGACATAATTAAACCAGTGCAAAGATTCATTCTTGAAACCAGTCACAAAGGGCAGAGCAAAATGTTTTCTCCTACAGATTGAACGGAGAGCAGTGAAGATATTGCCACTCCTCTGAGCTCCTACTCCTCCACTGACAAGCATCCTTCCTCAGCCAAAACATCCAGCTGGTGTTGTGTGAGGAGTGACACCTCTCACCATTCACTGTCTGAAGACCATGCCTCTCCACAGCCATGTTCAGCATATAACAGCAAACTCATGGTCAATAGACAATAGCAAAAGTGAGTAATTTTATATCAGCACCAGAAGTCCCACCAGCTGCTTTCCTCAGATCACAACGGGAATGCCTGGGACCAGGCTAACACTGCACACTCATCAACTAAATTGAAAGAAAGGTGTATCATCCAGATTAAAAGTCACTTCACTGTAGCTAATCATATTTTACACTTAAATAGGGCCTTAAATCCCAAGCAGTTCTGAAAAATTCAGCAAAACTCACAAACTGTGCAACAGGCCAAAGTGCCAGCATTTGTAACTTGGCAAAGCAAGAGTGACTCAGCAGACTCAGAACAGTTTATGCCAAGTTTGTATACATTTATATAGGTATAGATGCATGCAGATGCATGGACTTCATTCAGCTGCCATTTAGCAGGGCACTGCAACATGCAGCCACAATTTAAGAGGAAAAGACATTTTACTCCTTTCATTCTAGAACTCATGCAAAACCTCCATCCCCACCCAGGGATTTAGGGACATGACACAAGAAGGAATCTGGCCGTGATGCCTGGCTCCTCAGAGCAGACACACTCAAACTCTCAGGTTCTTCTGTCACCAGTGTTCTTGAAGAACCAGATCCATACAACTATTCAGTTCCCACCCTGGAAAAAGGTTTTTAGCTGAAATATTTTCCTAAAAAAAAAATCACAACTTCTTCAATGCCTGGGAAAGACTAGCAAAAATGCCCTGTGATTTTTTTTTTTTTTTTTAGCTTGTGGTTACTAGGTCCTGGGGGGAGGCTGGCTAAGGGCTCAAACCTCTGAGACAGTTCAGCCATCAAAGGACTTTGGAACCTTGATTTTTTTCATCTGGCTGATTACCACTTAACATCAATGCTGGAGACTGTGGAGACTGTGGAGACTGTGTCATACTTAGTTTTAAAAAAAAAGAGAGGTCGTTGTTTGAAGCTGTAATTTCAGCCTTTAAGGATGCCCTTTGGCATCCTTGCAGCATTGCAGGGATCCTAGTGTCTGAGGAAGAAATTCCACTCCCTCTGACCTGGCAGTTAATTAATCTTTGAAGGAATCTACCCCCTTACACGTTGAGGAGAAGCCAAGAGTTGTTGAGGAGAAAGCTTTGAAACGAGTGTGTTGCTGCTGGGTGAAGAAGTGCAAGTTAATCCCAGGTGATGGGTATAGGAATAAGGCACAATTTCTATATGATGCCTGAGTCAAGGCTGGACAAAATACAAACCGTTTATCTCAATCATCATTTACCTTTAGAGAGGTGAAGATTTGTGCATCTTCAATTAAAAAAAAATAAAATAAAACTCAGTTTGATAAGAATATGTGCAGCCCCACACAGCAAGTCTTGCAGTCATTTTGTACATCGAATAAAATATCAGCCTTTTATTAAGTCTATTACATTTCTTAATTTGTTTTAGACTGTGTTCACTTCCTTGTTATTGTTTTAAATTCACAAGGGATAATTTTAAACTAATCTTCTCATCTTTTGCAGCAAACCCTCATCAATAAGCACTGAAAGGATGATTAAAATATCACTCCATGTAGAACAAACTAAGTCAAAATTACTGTGGGGAGTAAATTACCCTAACAGAGATGTAATGTCAATGCCTTAATTTTATGAAAGATTTATTATTGGAAATAAAAAAAAAAAAAGAAAATGTAGTTCCAGTGTTGTAAGCAGGTCTTTGTCAAAATAGCTTTTTTAAACAGATAAATGGCATGGCTTGGTTTAATACTTCTTTATCCAAAGAAAAACTCAATGGAGAAAAATTATAATAGCCTTATCAGCATACTACAGATATATGTCCAAGTGTCCGTAATGTCTGAATTTGTCTCTCCAGCCTGCAGGGATGTGGTGGTACTGGCTCCCTTCATCCTTTTATCTCAAAGTGCTCTTCCATCTCTGGAGCTGATGTCTCTGTCCAGCAGCGTCCCTGTCCTGCAATCAGCCAAGCTCCCCCAGGGTGCTCAATCCCACCCTGGCTGGCAGGAGCCGGAGCATCCTGGGCACGTTACACTCACCGTGGCTTCTTTCCCTGGCATAGGCCAGAATTGCTTTCTGTTCAGCCATGGTAAGAGAGGATTGGCTTGTACATGAAATTTTTTACATTATTTTAACACTGGTAAAAAAAAAGAGAGTAATGTGGTCCTAAAATATTCTGGTAACAAATCTTTACAGCTGAATGATTCCTGGGCTCATCTTCCATTAACTTTCTTGCACTGTGTTTTCACTCCAACTACAGGCAGGAGCCTGTAAGGCTTGAAATTTTTGTTTTCTGGGGTTTGGGTTTTATGGGAGGTTTTTTTGTTTGCTTTTTTTGGTTCTGTTTTTGGGGGCTTTGTTTGAGGGATTTTTTTCTTTTTGTTTTTATTCCCTCCCAACAAACGTTCATTTATTCTCTTGAAACACTTCCAGGATTGACTGCTTAATTATTTCCTTTTGATTTATACAGAATCAGAGATACTCAATTTTTATGCTTGTCAAAATAATTTTTGGAACTTGCTATATTAGCCTATAAGCTTTATGGATATTTTCATTTCTTTAATCTACATATGAATATTTGAACTCTGCAGCTATTACATCATGTTGCTCTCAGCTAAATTCTTAAAGGATGCCTCATGTTTTCATGTTTCCTTCTAGTTCAAACTACATGGCAAAGAGGATAATGACAACATTTAGAAGTCCTTTACTGGTACAAAATAGCACACCTTGAAGTTTAGGATTGCAGTCTGCTTAAGTTAAATTGTTATACCCATTTAGATCTGATGCATCCTTTTTTATTCTGCTGCACTTAAGGTGTATTCATAACAAGAAAAAGCCAAATGACCAATATATTTCTGAATCCTGCCAGTCACTGTGTTCATAAACTGACCAAGTGCTAATTTAACCCATCAAAACAATTCTCAGCAGAGCCTCTTGCTATTATACAGTCAAACAGATTCCCATGATGGACAGTATGATAAACATCTAGGGCTGGACTAACTTAAACACTGTCAAATATCTATGATGGGAAATTATTCTACAGGATGAAAGCAAAAAGTATAGCTGCCAAAAATTAAATTATTTTCTTTTGTCCAAATTTCATGCCTTTTCAGTTATTCTAGCAGCGCAGAAATTATAGTTATCTGGCAGTCTCTTGGTGGTGAACAGCGACTGCAGTCCTGCAGATACTGAGACAGGTCCTGCCTCTGACCAAGCCCCTGGACAAAAAGAACAGACCTTGTCCCAGGAGACCACCAGTACCCTGGCTGAAACAGAGAGATAAGCAGGCCAATTACATATCACAGAGAAAATTCCCAGGAGAACCAGAAAAGGAGACATTTGTGTCTCAGTGGCAGGCTTACTTCTTGTTCTTCCCCCCTTGCTCCACATGGATGTCCTTTGGCCTGTCCCAGGAACATTCTTGTTTCTGATACATTGAATTTTCCCATGCTCCTCTATGAAAACAGACACATAATTCATTTATTTATTCAACAACGTCTACCACTTCTGTTGCAAAATTACCCTTTCCATTTTGCAGAATCCCTGTTGCCTCATTCATTTCTTATTCTTTATCCACTTGAAGTCCCTCTTATTTATTTTAACCTCTTGTCAAATTTTCATTTTGCCTTCTATCTGTCCTACCCTTACGCTTCCTTTAAAGTCTTCTAGTTTATTCTGTAATTTTTTTCAGATCACCTTTGAGTTTGATCTGTCATAATTCACATGTCCTTTGCTGCCCCTCTTCCCACTTGAAAGTCCTTGCTAGCTGCATTATTTTAGTTTAACAGCAAAGTCTTGCTCTCATCCCAGTTCAATGGCAAAACTCCTTATTGATTTCAGTGGAAATGGGGCTCTTGGAGTATTTATGGCTTTGCACAATACACATAAGCCCTGGGCGGGGGGAGACAATGTAATTAAGCAATATGGCATGACAGACTGCACTGCACCACCGATTAATGGGTGCATGGTGTGTGTAATAAACGTGAGCCTCTGGCACACCTGAGGTGCACATTAATCAGCCCTACGGTACAACCTGAAAACTCTGATCATTATGAAATGGGTATTTAAAACATTAAAATGCCCTTTTTTAAGTGATAGAAATCATTAATCAGAGTAGAAATCTACTCTTGTGTCCATGACTCCATCAGACTGCAGTGACTCCACCACTGTTACTCTTTATGTTGCAGAAATAAAGGTAGGACCCAGTATTTATTTTAAAAGAATAATCTGTCTCTTTACCTCTATGCCTTTGTCACTGTGGTGGGGGTAACATGTCACAGCAGTGATCAGGTAACCATGATCTTTCTTGGTGATGAATATCACAAGGGAAGTGAGGGAAGACATTCAAAGGAGCCTCTACAGCCAGTGTGCTGTAAGTTTTCGGAACCACCATGCAGCAAGTCACCACGGTACCTGCCTGCAGGCCACCCTCCACCTGCCTGAAAATATAATGGGACCTTGCTCTTACAGCTGTGTAGTGAGGGAGTTCTGGGTGACTCTTATCAGAAGACAGTAACCATACTGGCGATTGCAGTATTGGGTAAATAAAACCAAATTGCTCCTGTGTTTTGCTTCTCCTGACAGCATTAGTCATCGCTCCTCCATTTCTTGTGGCCACAAGAAAAAGCTAAAGTACAAGCTGCTGTCCACCTCACCTGAGAAGGAGTCTCTCTGAACCTAGAGAGGGCTGATTCGTCCTGTTAGCGTCCCTCTGAGACCTACAGGAGCTCCTGCCTTGTACCACCATTCAAAGCAAACATGGTCATGTCACAGGTGTTAGGTGCTCTGGTCACAGTGGAGGCACTCAGGGAGGTGCACCAAGTGCGACCACATTGCAACTCAGGCACTGCCTGCACTGTTGTTTGCACAGAATAGAACTGATAGCTACTTTCAGAGCCAATCACCACGGGTCTTAAATTCATTAAGCTGGGAAACACAACCCTACTGAAACAGTACTGACTGTGTTTTGCACTAGGGATTATGTGAGGTACCTCATCCCATTTGCAAAACCCAGCGTTGCACATCTCTGCTGACATCCCACTCTCTCTTTCCCCACGCAGCTCTGGGCTCACATGCAGCCTCTGGTGCTTTTCTGACCAGATGCCTTCAGGCACACAATCTAATATAATTTTCCTGTAGCCTTAGCCTCTCAATGCCTTTTGATGGTCAGACCTCCTACTGCCTGCGTGCTCTGCTGCAGTGATCTGCAGAGGAGGTGAAAAGGAGGGAATCCAATAACGGGTAGTGGTGAGACTGCGGGTGTAGCTTCTCCATGACAGCTCTCTGCCCTGGGCTGCACTCTGTAACACTTTAGGACAAGCCCTCTCCCACCTTTCTTCCACCTCCCACCAGACAAGATGCACTCAGACAGTAAGAGAGGCTGAAACCCGTGCCTGCTCACTGTGGGCTGCACTATTCTCACCGATGTCCCAGATTATTCTGCTTTTAGTTATCAAACCTGAACAAGATAAATAAGAACAGTAACATCAGAAATTAGTCAAGAAGCAGATCCCATTCAATAAAGACTGACGTTTTCTGTTGTCCAGTGTTTTTCCCCGACACAGAGAGCGATGCAAAAGACCCAGTCTTCCAAATTCCACACTTCACTAAATAGCTTCTTTCTCTCCATTCAAAGTGAGAAGGGCATCTTGATGCTATGTTTGTTTTCCAATTTAAGGCCAACGCCAACATGTTCCAAAAGTGTTGGCATTTTCGTTTTGTTCAACTTAATGGAGGGTGACTCAAACCTTAAGCTGTTTGATTTTGGAAAGCAAATCAAACATACAGTGCAGCAGAGGGTGAGGTATGCTGCAGCTCTATACCAGATACGTATTTAAAAGCAAATTTCTATGTTTCCTTTACGGAACCACTTGGATCCCTGTTCAGCTGTGTTTTATCTCTCCATTTCCTTTCTGAAGGGACCTACCACAAGTTCCAGGCATCTAACAGCTTCACATACCTGTTATTTCTTTCTTTTTTCCTCTTTTTTGTTTTTCTGAATGCTACTTTCTTCCCACTCCCTCAAAGCCAAACTGGCATGAATCTCAATATACTTTCTTCAACTGCCGGGCAAGCACAGTCAGAATGGCCACAGAGCACAGTGAGAGGTCTAAGGCTCTCACACACCCCAACGTGTTCCTCCTCAGTGCTTCAAAAAGAGTACAAAACATCACTCAGCCCCTAAGGCATTTTGCACATACAGGAGGTTTTCTACAAGCTAGGCACTGATGTATCCCACTCCTTCAATCCCTTTGCTGCCATGCCATAGGATGTGGGTGGCACAACCATAGGTGCTGGTGTAAGTCAGAGATAACAATAATGAAATCACTGCAACAAAATGAATGCAAATCATCAGAAGCCCATAATTTAAATGGCAGCATGGAAGCAAATAAAGGCTAGCTAGAATTCGATGTGGAGGGATTAAAGGAGAAGCCCTCCTGAACAAGACGATTTCTGAGTGTCTCTTAGTTCAGCCTTTACCCATCTAATCTGAAATACTCAAACTTGTTTCAAAGTATTCAATTTTGGTTTTATTTTTTAAAAAACATAAATTAATCACTCTTTTGGCTGTGACTCTCTGCTCCCCAGCTAGTAAGAAAATTTCAAAAGTTTTTGTAGTAAATAGCTTCCAGCAGAGAATGATTAGCATGAAGATTGATTATGTGATTTACCATAGTATATAGTAAATGTTTTCTGCAACTAAATAAGAAGAGCATGATCCTACTCTGTGGGAGAGCTGGTTTTAACTGCTCAGGGAAAAATAGGTGCTGTTAAGAAACTATAAAAGAGGTACTTAGTAGTGTTTTCTCTTTCCACTTCAGAAGGTCAGAATGACCTAGCACTGTTGTGGTAAAATTTTTAACTTAGATGATGATAATTACAGGTACATTTCCACCTTTAATGCTGAGAGAAAATACCACACCTGGTGTTAATCACACCTTCAGTACCAAACAGCTGTGAGTAGCCACCAATGTCTTTCAGCTGCCCACGGGACCAGCTGATGGGACCCAGTATAACCTGTGGCCGTGGTGAAGACAACTCTTTTCCTGAGCTCTCAGCCTCGTACAGCTAGGTTGTGCTTCCATGTTCACCAGAGCTACAACAGGCTTATATTATAAAAATGCAGATATCCTCAAATGTACAATAAACTTCCAGTTATGTTCCAGACCATATTCCTCATATCTTTTCACCAAAATTATATTTGCCTCCTGCCTACCAAATACACAGCTAGACACTCCCATCATGTGTCTGCTCAGCCTGTTTGCTTCAATAAAAAGAAGACATTCTAGAGAAAACACTCCCATATTATCATTCTGAAGAAATAAGCAAAATTAACAGTGTATTTCAAGATCTTTGCAGACATGATTCCATTTTCTGTGATGGAAATAGCCTATTTTGGAAGAAAGCAAGGAAGGCACCTGCCTGGGGCTCCAGGAAAATGTGAAAACCCCCCTATGTCCCTGAGGGAAGAAAAGGACCCATCTGTCTCAGGTCTCCAGTTCTCACAGTGCACAGACAACTCAATTTCAGCCACTTCTGCAAGCAGCCTTGAATCATTGGAGCTGCTTTTCTCCATCACTCATACTGCAGCACTGCCGTGGAGAGAAGTGGGGCAAGGCAGCACCCTCTCTAACTGAGAACCTTCAGAGCAGGGAAAAAAGTTGGGACAAAGAGCCCTTGAATTTCTCCTCTGTTTCCCTCCCATGCAAAAGAGAAGGGAAGGGGGCTCCTCAGACCTGGGAGATGAGAGGAGATGGGATGTGTGAAAATGCTGGAATCTAAGACAATTGCTTGGCAGCAGGCAGCTTTTCATAAAATACTCCTTCATTCAGTTTCATCTGGGGCTTTGCAAGCAGAGCTCCAGCCAGCAAATGCGCTGGTGATACAGTGACTTCCTTGCTTGTAGTGCAGGCATTGAGGAGTGGGAGAGAAGGCTTAAAGGGTCAAAGCACAGACAGAAAATATAGCTCATGTACAGGAATCCCCATACATGAGAGGAAGGGCATGAAGTCCATCTGACAACACATTTTTAGTTGGTATGGATGATCTCAGCAGCACATCTCTTTGGCTGGCCATGCAAACTTCAGCCTGCTTTGGTATGCTATAACACATGCAGCAGAAACCACATTTTGGGCAAGTAGGCAAGAAGATAGCAGTGCTTGCTGATGAAACAGCACACACACAAATTGTTACATGAAACTATACATGTCTTTAAACACACTTTTACATTGCCTTCACTGAGAGCTAGTTTTGCAGTAGGCTTGACATACTTCACTGTAGTAGGGTATTTGCTCAGAATGGGGTTATCTGAGCCAAATTCTCCGTCCCAGGGTCCATATACAAAAAAAGGGGTACTAGTTACTTACTGCATGGGCAATCATCTACCTGGAGAGGTCATGAAGAGCTCTGATTCAATTAGCAAAAGCCAGACTTGAAAGATTAGGCTCAAGAGCACTTCAATCATTANCTGTTATTTTTTTCTTTTCTCCACACTTTCTCAATTGGAGCCTCTTAATTTCAGACTTACAACTGCTTAAAGGGAGGAGTTTTTTTGTTTGGTCTTTTCCTCATAACTCATCCTCCTTAGCAAAACACTTCTGTCTTATTAAACCAAGACACAGGTTTTCTACATATGCTCAAAAATTCAACAAAAAAATCATAATCAGTGCCACAAAGACCCTATAGGGAATACTGAGGATTTCCCTGCCTGGTTTTTCATTTCACTTACTCTTCTATGGCTGGTGGTATCTATACACTAACATTATTATCCTTTCTGCTTTAATTTGGGCTCAGAGCTTTCTTAACCTGATTTTATGCTTACTTAAGAACCTGTGTTACATCCAGCAAGAGATGGCTTTTACTGAGAGCATTTCCTCCAATGACTTTTTAATCTTCCTACCCTTGACCTTTTAGTTCAAAATATTAAACAAATCACAAGCTATTACTTGTATTTATTAGGCCACTAAAAGCCAAACCCACCTTTTTCCAAAAGTTATGTAGGAAAAGGGGAGCCCAAAGTGAGATGGACTAGATAATTATGCTACTAAAGACCAAACATATGTGAATTATTCTTGTGACATTTTCCATTCTTGTTACCATCTTCGTAATGAAAATGAGGTGTCAGGAACTTCATTCCTTATACCCAAACTTTATATGATCTCAGCTACGTGCTACGTTACTCTGAGGTTTTTCAATATTTGGAAGTTGGGCCAGTTAGCCATTCCCCTAAATTTCTAATTACAGACTTAACAACCCATGGAAGAGGAATGCATTTTAAGACTTGAGTCCTCAGGTTTTGTAAATGTACAGATATGGAAAATCTTATGCAATAGTTCTTCTGTGCACTGCACCCATTAAAAGGCATCACACCGAGAAATACAACAGGTTGAAGATCAAGAAAGAATTTTTAGAGAAAAAGAAATTCTCAGGGAAAAAATCCAAAACCACACACAAACTTTCAGGAGCGGGAGGTTTAAGAACAGCACCACGGCTGCAAGATTTCACAGGGTTGATGGCATTTTAGATGAGGAAGCTATTAGAACAGGACAGTTTATGGTGATAGATAACACAGTGGTTTTCTCCCCTTCTTCCAGTGACTATATTTCAGAAAAAAAAAAAAACATTAATTTACTTTACCATCATATTTTTTAAGTTCAGGTAGTCTATGGAGAACTAGAAAGGGCCTTGTGCACTATGAGAAATACTTCCATGTTCAATACTGCTGAGTAGCAGCATTTATTCACATGATTCTGCTCAGCCCAAATCCTGTATGAAGAGCTGAAGCACATTAACTTGAAAGGCTGAATTTCGAGCTGCATTCCAAAGGGTCAAAAGCTCATATCAGTGAGAAAGATGTTCAGCTACAAGACAAACATATTAAAGTGCATGACTTACAAGTACAGAATCAAAATAAGGTGATAATAAAAAGTATATGTGAGTAAGGTCTTTCCTAGCATTTTAATTTACAATGGAAGAACCATGAACTTTCTCAGAGCTCCTGCAACCTCCCGAGGTGATGAAGAATGGGTGCACAGGCAGTGCTTGGGTGTTTCACCCTTCCCTGGCAGAGGAAGGTCAGCTAGTGTCCTGGTAAGGCTTATATTACAGCAAGAAAGTGAAATGCATGGTTCTCAGCCCAAAATTTTATGAGGTTTGCTTTTATTGCTTGGGTTATTACTGTCAGTACCTGGACAAAGGCATTAAAAGACAAGGAAAGGGCTGGAATGCTCACACGCGAGGAGCTTCCAAGCTACACTTTCACCCAACTCTTGACTGTCTGCAAACATTCTTCTCAGGAGACCTATTCACATTTAGAGTTTACCAAGTTTTACAGCCAATCGCCTGTAATAAGGTGAGGACAATGAACATTTTGCTTCTAAAGCAGCAAACTTGATGTTACTTCCACGCCACTCAGTTAAGAACACATTACAGTGCTGTCTTGGTCTCTGTTAACAATCATAGAGCTATCAGACATTTCATAAGAATCAGGTTACAAAAATGTAGCTGAGAGACATACAAGGACATAAAAATTCCAATGAGATAAAAGCATCCCTGTTTACATAGCAATTCTGCTTCATTAGACTCAATGTTGTTTCATTATATTCAATGTCATTTAGTTTTGATGTTCGTTTCAAGGCTGCTTATTTATACTGAGGCAGAAAGAGGGAAATGCAGTAAAAACACTGTGCTGAATGCAATGTTAGAATGGATTTTAATATGCAGTAAAATGTATATATTGTGTTCTAGTTAAGACAACGTCACTGTTTGCTTACATATGTTACCATACAAATATATCCTAAAATCAAATTGGCCTTCACTAAATCCCACAAGCAGAGAAACTCTTGATTGAAACTGCTCAGAGGCTATTCAGAATAAAGATATTTTTTTCACCTATTTATGCATGCTTTCTGCTAGGTGACATCCACTCCTATTCAGGGCTTTAAAAAAAATGCTTTTTTGAGGATTAATTCCACTTATTAGTATTGATATATCCGTCCATCTGTATTCTTTTGCCAGTGGCAAAAATCCGAGGGACGTGGGCTGGTACCTTTGAGGCAGAACAGACTACTTGGTACACTGCAAAATTGCCTACTTTCTTAAAATGCTTTTTATCAAATTTCTTATTTGCAGCAGCTCAAACCCACTAAGGGTTTAATTTTTCATTTTATTGTATGCTATTTTGCACATCTTGCTATAGGGTTTCCCCGAAAGTGCATAAACTCGTTTTAATTGTTCCCAGTGCTGTCTCCCATTTAATTAAACAGTAGTACTATAGCAAGATTTACTACACAGAAACTGAGACTTTAAAAGCTGTAACGGAACATATAATAGATGTGTCACATTTTAAAAGCCTAATTAAATCTATTGTTTCTCTATGTCCTCAGCATGTCTCTCTCAAGTGTAAGATATTATTTTAAATGACTGAGATGTTGATTTCCACGATCATATGAGCTGGATCCACATTTAGGGTGGTTGCTTCTGACAAAGTGAAAGGAGCATTTGGTAAGAGCATGTGTGGTATGGGGCACTGAGTATAACTCAGACAAGTGAAAGGAGTGAAAACAAGAGAATATGTTTTGCTCTTTGCGGTTTTCGTCTGATGTCCTTGGATGAGAAAGGGAGCTGAATCAGGATTAGGGAGGCAGGTGGAAATTCAGTCTTGTTCCCCCCAAATGTGCACAGCTTTCCAAGTTTCCCCCCCCCCAGACTGAGCCTGATGCCTGCAGAGATTAACAGGAGGAAGCTGGAGGACCAGAGTGCCTTCCCACCTCGCCAAAGAGTCTTCACAATTCAGACAAACTCATCACTAGGGTGTTGCAGGGACTGGGCTTTACCTTGCTCCAGACTGGGAGCAGAGGTGACTCTTAAATCAACAAGGAGGACGGCAACGGGTGCAACAATGCCAGCACCAGTAGGGGAGCAGAGCAAACACAGGGATGCTTTCCTTCAGGGATGCCTCCCAGGACAGGCTGTTCTGAACTGCCCCTTCCTTGGGGATGTGCCTCATAAATAAAAGCCATTTGTCTGGAGCTGGCTGGGATAGCAGCTCTGCATGAGATTCCCTCCCAGCTCAGGGGCTTTGGTATTTTGTTTCCTTAACCACCTCACATGCTAGCTTTCAGATGCTAAGAGGAAAAAAATTACAGTGATTATTAGGACAGAGACAGGTAGGATTTTTCTGAAGCGCCCAGCATTAAGCAGACTCTGCTCCCAAAACGGAAGCTCCCAGCACTTGCAGGGATAATTAGGCTACAGCCTGCCATTCTAAGAGCAATTCCCCTTTGTCTGTAATCTCCAAAGAGAAGAGATGTGCAACATTTCAGAGACAAGCTGAACTCCAGGCAAGAGGAAGGATTTCGGCCCATGAGGCCGAACTCTGCTGCCCCAGAGGTGTTTCAGCAGCAGAGCAGAGCTGAGGGCTCAGCTCAGAGCTGTTGCTGCCGTGATCAGAATCATTGCGCTTCATCCCTTCTGCACAGTTAATACAATCACAGCTGATTTTAAGGGCAATCAAATACAGCAAGTCCCTAAAAATGAGAATAATAAGAGTCACCAAGGGAGGCAAATTCCCTTAGAGATCATAGGAGATTATCTTAGAGAAGAAAATTCAGTACAAGCTAGATATCGAATGTAATAACTCCTGCGAAGTACCCTTTTATGGAGAATCAGAAGCATAGTAGTTATTTAGTCTTTGGCATCTATAACCTCTTATAGTGAAGAATACATTGTAATTATTTAGTCTTAAATAAGTAATCACTTTTTTCCTGCTTTAATATTCTGAAAATAATTATATTACTTGGGGTTCATTAACTGTTTCCAGCAGAATAACCAGCTTTATTTAATTAGCTGGATGAAGCTTTTTAGTTACTTTCTTTTTTTCCATCACTGATTAAACATTAGTTTCAGAAGATTAGCAGCTATTTTCTTCCAGTCAATATGCTCTCTAGTTTATAATCTTTTCATGGGAGAAAAAAATTACAGTAAATCAAACTGAAATGCTGTGATTACTTAGAAAAGACATCAATGAGAAATAAGGTTTGCTGAACTCTTTCATCCACTATCCTGTCCTTAACAGCAGAAATGGTAAAATGCTCAAAAGAAATGTGAGTACCACTTGTAAGGGACCAGGTTCTCTAGCTACACTTTTGTTATTGAGCAAGAACTCTGCTCCGGATGTCCTCAAAGGAACACTGGCATGAAATAAGCGCAAACCTGATGTAATATTTCAACCGTGTATTCCACTCACCTAGATTTGATGCCAAAGCACATCACTTTACAGATTGAAATATGAACTGTTACTTTCCCAATCCAATTCAAGCATGTGGAAATGACCATCCCATTCTGGGCATCGAGTATTCAGGATTTATTCTTTTTCTTAAATCTGACTTCAGGCAATTCCTGCAGCAGTCAGTTCTACATATTTTCTGTACAAGTGGTAAGTCAACCTTGCCCCTGCATGCTTCAGCTGACCAAAAAGGACAAAATATGTAAGTCTGTACATATGAGACCTTTTTGGCAAAGTACAACTCCTTGGATGCTACCCTGGAAGAAAAGGGTAGTGAATAGGAAGGAAATAGTGAAAGTAATGCAGAAAGTAGCTTGGAAAAAGATGCTCTCCGTGTGTTTACCAAAACCATCATCCAGGAAGCAAACAGCCCTACCATCCTCCATCCTGCCAAGTGGAGGGAGAGGAGGGTTCCAGACTTCAATCCTTAGGCAGGACCTGAGCCACTGTGAAGCCAGCACAGGGAAGCACCTTGCTCGTTCAGCAGGTGAGGAATATTTTTATCAACAATTTACATTCTTATCTGACCAATCACTGCAGCAGTCATCAGCTCCCTTCTCTTAGTGAAAAACATCCAACCTCCACAATGCCAAAGATGTGGACTACCGAAAACAAACGATCATGGGATGATAATGTAACTTGTACCGCATTAAGAACATCAAGAATTTTGTAAAAAAATATCCAACCACATCAGCTGTCAACTACCATATTATCATTTTTAAATTTTAGCCAACAGAACCTCCACATCTATGAGGCATATGAACAGAAGCATGAAATTTTGTATGCCTCCTTTCAGTAAGGAAAGAAATAGTATTTCAGCTTCTTTGCCAGTTAATTTTTGTGCCCTTCACAAATTGTGTTTGCCTGCGGCAGTAAAACCAGAACTTTCTCACTGTCCCTGCAGCACATTCCCTTGGAAGCAAGCACAGCCAAGCAAATGCATGTGCCTACTGCAAACTTCAAAATGGTGCAGTGTTTTGATGTGCCGTGAGTTTCAGTTAAGAGAGTATTAGTAAGGTGGGGGGGGGCTTATGACTGATATAGTGAGGGCATAAATCTATCTATTTCGTTATGAATAATAAAAGTTTGAAATGAAAATCCTATTTGATTTAACTAAAAATTGCAAATTTCTGTAGATTGTGATTTTTAATTATTAGTCACTGTTACCTTTCCTGTGCTCAAGGCCTTTTCTTGCACATATCATACAAATACAGACCTAAACTGTCAGCTACATCAAAGACCCCTTTACATTTGGCAGCATAAAACAACTTTACTGCAAACTGCAACTACAGGATATCTGTTATGACTCAGGTATAAGGAGTCAAATTTAAGGTAAACATCTCTCTGCCTGTCCCTATTTTTACAATAATACACTTGACTTGCAAGAAAGCTGCAGATATGCCAAACAGCCAAAAGCAAACCAGGGAGAAAAATTCTAGCTACTGACACTTCTACTCCCAAGTCTTCCACTTTTTATGCTATTTCATCTTTTTACGCTATTTTTTGCTTGTTTTCTGAGCACAGGCGTTCTACCAGCTAATGTAAAGGCCACCTCTGACCTGCTTTGGTGCATAAATGGATGAGGGCAAGCTCTGCTCAGAGCATCCAAGTAAAGAAAATCACTTCAAACACATACGTTATTATATGTACTTTCACATAGATAAGGAAAACAAATGTGATAGGAATTCAGTCTAAATATTCCCACATGTCATGCATGTTCACATAAGGACCACTGCAGCAGAGGGAGCAGTGCACTATAGGTGACTGAGAGGCAGATTTTGGAAAGAGCCTTCTGTTTATTTGCACAAAGTCAATACACAAACAGCTGACAATCAGAATTCAGACACCATTTAACAGTGTTGTCGGTATAGTTGTTTACAGGATCTCTTTGAGCATTATATACATTTTCACAGTGGGTAAAATCTGCTCAGAACTCAACAAAACATGCCCATCTATTGTCTTGGCAAGGCAAGAAGAATGATGAAAGAAAGATAGCGAAACATTTCTCTTTCTTTTTAGGCAAGGGATGGGGTCATGAAGCAAGAAAATATTTCAGCCTCTCATTTTCTCCCTGCATAAGCAGTTACTTAATCAGAGAAAAGCCTTTACAAAAGAAGGACTCAATGTGTGTTTGTACAATGGATGAAGGAAAACTGATAGCAGGTGGTACTTCAGTTCCTATATTCCCAGAGAAAATTCAGATTTGGAAGATAACTTAAATTCAGCCTGTGAAGCAAAGTTTCACCTTTAATCACAATATAACTAGGCAGGCTATTGCAATTCCCCTTAAGAATGGTACTGGAGTGATTTCACTGCTTAATAGTAAAATCCTTCAGTGCAAAACAGTAAAATCACTAATTATTCAGGATTACAGGACAAAGAGATTTTCATTTTTTTTAAACCTGATTGTGTTAAGCATGTTGTTCCATGTCCCTGTCCCCCAAAATCTGGCTTGCAACAAAACTGGAGGATGAAGCCAACAGATCTGAGTCAGATAGGGCACTGATTTTAGACACCAATTTTATTAACTCAGGTGAGTCACTACACACTACCACAATAAATTTGCGCCAAGAGCAAGTTACTGAAAGGGACTCCTAATTAAGGAGGACGACTAAGATCTTGAACGAGAATTAACTGGCACAGCTTTACGGACTGGAATTCTGAAGAGTTACAAAAATTTCTTTTGAAAATGTGTGGCTTTGACAGCCATTTCACAGATGCTTCTTCCCTCCAGCTCTGAGCCTCTCTGCCTGTTCTGCCCTGCTTTTCTGTTCTTTGTTGGCATATCACAGCCCTGAAAATTATCACTTGCTTTAAATTTTCTAGTCCATGCTCATAGCCAGTAACTGTGGTTGTTGTTCCTTTTCAATTTTGCGTTGTCATCTTGATTGACTAAATGGCAAATCTTTCAACAGGTGATGTGGTTTTCAACTCACCATCTACAAAATAAGCCTCTAGTTAGTGCTGACGGTCACAGAGAGGAGTTGGGATAGCAGGGAGAAAGCAAACCCTAAAAGCCAAATAATAGAAAACAACATTAAAAGTCCTGACATTTACTCTTTTTTCATGTGGAGTGGTTCACAGGAAAGCTACACGAGATTTTTAACTGTTTGGGATTGTCAGAACATACAGTCCTCAGTCTGCAGATCTGTGGCAGATTTTGGCAGCACAAAAAGTCATTACAGTTAGTTCCCATTCACCGTCCACCCAAATGTAACCACTCTGGTTCCAGACGCTGGCCTGCTGGGGACAGGCCATCTGAGAATTTTTTAAAAAGCTGGCTACCGAAAGGAGTTTTCATCTACTCTTTTAAAGAATCAATAAAAATTGTTTTCCAAGACATTTGTATGGTATTCTGCAACAGGGTTTCACTGCATCTTGATAATTTAGGATTTTCTTTCCCTGTTGCCTGTAGTTAAGGACTTTTTTTTTTTATCTGTTCCATCTGTGAAGTGCAATGAATTTCAGATAGACTTTATAGTGACTGTCCTTCCAGTTTAAATCTTCACAGAGAACTTGTTTAGCTGTGCTTCCTAACCAGGATGGAGTGTAATAAATCATTTAAATGGACTTACAATTTAGTTGTAAAACATCGAGAGATGCTGACCAAGAACACTATTACATTATAAGCAAAAAACTCTTGTGCTATAAACATTGTTCTCATGCATTATACACAGTGTAAGGTTACGTATTTTAAGCAGTAATGGAGGCAATTGAGGAGGTTTTTTCTAATAATATTATTAGTGAACAGCATTATCTTGAATATGACAATATCTTGAACCTCACAGTGGATCTGATTCTGCCCTGAATTAAATTGTTTTCATTATGATTCCTTCCAATTTTTACCAGAAAAGTAAACCTGAATACCTCTTGGGAGCTACATACACCTGTGTACACGTGAGTTATATAGAGTGACAGCATTTGAACAATATTACAAACATGACATCTTTGTATGGAAGAAGTTCACCATACATGGCACCCCTCCATGGCTCCCAGGTGTCTGCTGGCACCCTTTTACCCCCAACCCTCCCCACTGCCTATAGGTGAAGTCCCTGGACATACAGAATCTGGTGGGACTTACAAATGATGTTTGAAAGTCAAATTATTTTATTACAGCAGGACAAGCAGAGGCCAGAGCATCATCGTGGTAGCTCCTTTAAAATCACAACATAAAAATTCTGAAGTTGATGGCACAAAGGAGGAAGTATTACCACCATTTGATAAAGAGGAAGAATTCATATGACAAATTTGAAGATGACCACACCGAAGCATCTGGCAGAGCCATGTGACTTGCCCACACAACCTGGGTCATCTCCCTTCACACCAGAATGTGCCTCCTTCTCCTTATTCAGCTACAAGTCACTCTTCACCTACATAAAAAACTGCAGCAAACAAACACCAGTTCCTGAAACATCCCATGAATGCATTCACATTATCTGGGAAGATAGCTCTGTCACCTCTAAAGAATGATACAGGGAGCAAGAAGTGTATCTGTATGTTATGGATGGGACCAGAGTGCCTGCTAAGTTACAGAGATGACAGAGCTGCACAATATTACTGTTCAGCCTTGAAAACCCATGTTTATGCTGTTTACCTACTGGCAACCTGGAAAACTAGTGAATTATGGGGAAATAGGGAAATTATGGGGAAATGTTATCCTATAGGGAAGGACTCCTGAGGTATTGGAAGGAGTGGCAGTGCACTGATACTGTGCAGGAATGGTTGCTCAGTTTAGCTAAATTTAGTCTTTTTCTTGTGGCTATCAAGAGACTTCACCAGCCATAACAGAGATAGGATTATAACCCACAGGCATTGCAAAACTTCATGTTAAGGAGTCAAAGGAGAGAATTAGGTCAAAATGATCTGAACCAAAATCTAGTGATATGAAGGGAGGAGAGTAAAATAAAAAGAAGGGGAAAAAATCCATACCACACACAACTTCAGAGAGTGGAATGCAAAAGCCATGGAAGGATGAGACCCAGCACTGAAGTATAAAGGAGTCATAATGAGGAGATGCAATGGTACCTCAAGCAGGTAGTTTTGCACTTTCCTTCTGTTTCTGTGCTCCAAACAACTACCATGTCTGCATTGCCACATGTTTGTTGTTACCCTTCTCCTGCAAGTTTCCACAGTACTTTCTGAAGCAAGAAAGATTATTTGACCGTTATTTTTCCTTTGGCCATGTAGGTAAAACTTACTACAGACTTGACAGCCAAGTGGATGAGGAAAGTTCACATGATCTTTTACATTGTCTGACCAGCATGAGCTGTAGATTCCAGCATGTCGGCCACAACAGTCAGCTGGCCAAAGCTGGCACATTTATCAGACCCAGAAGAGGACATCTGCCATCCCCCAACGTTGTCTTCTTTATAACCTCTGTGGACCCTTCATCCTCAGAAACAGTCTGAGAAAACCCATATAGAAAAGCAACTCTTTCTTCTTGATGGATAAAATGTTGGTTTGATTTACACTTCTTTTCCTAATTTATAGTCAAAACATTAGAGTGTGCCAATGTGGGGTCAAAGGAAGATTCTTCCAGTCAAATTCTGCTCACAGCTGTATGAAAACAAATTTTTACATTCATTTAATTGATATTTACATTAGTGTAACCAAGTGAAGAAATTGTCTAGTCAACTCTGATCTGACTCTCATACTATGAAAATTCAAAGCACACTTCCAGTTTAAATAGGCCATTTTCTGCAGTAAACAGCATAAAAGTAAAGTAAGAACCTAAAGGTCAGATTTACAGCCAGAACTGCAACCTTTTTACATGCCATAAAACCTATTTATTTGAAGATAAAAATTCAATTTGCAGGGTGAGGTTAAACTCAGACTCCCAGAAATCTAAGAGACAGATTCTTTTTTCCGCCTATGCCTCGTTACCCCATGCCCATGGACACAATCCAGCCTACTGCACCAGAGCAGAAGGGTAAGTGTGGCTCTGGGAGTCACTGGATGGCACTAGGACAGGGAGCCTTGCCCCGTCATCCCCAGCACCATCCACCAGGATGCAGTAGCTAAGCCCAGAACACTGCCAAAGAGGTGCAGTGACTCCACACTTCAGAGAAATCCCATAGCCCCCTCCAAAAATGGTATAAATTAGGTGATCCTTTAGCTGTCCTCAGTTTCTCTAGAGACTGATTGAGCCTCAAGACAACAGCATAAGAATAGGGACTTCATCAGATACATCCATATGGGCCTCTCACTTTAAAATTGATTGAGGTGCTGGAACATGTCCAGAGAAGAGCAACAAGGCTCGAGAAGGGTGTAGAAAACAGGTCTTATGAGGAACAGCTGAGGGAGTTCTGTTTGTTTAGTCTGGAGAAGAGGAGGCTGAAGGGGGCCCTCATTGCTCTCTACAACGACCTGAAAGGAGGGCGCAGTGAGGGGGGGGCCGGTCTCTTCTGCCGTGCCTGCAGTGAGAGGACCAGAGGAAATGGCTTTAAGCTGAGGCAGGGGAGATTCAGATTAGACATTACAAAAAATTTTTTTCACTGTCAGAGTGGGCAGCCATTGGAATAGGTTGCCCAGGGTGGTTGGAGTCACCATCCCTGGAGGTATTCAAGAGGTGTCTGCATCTGGCGCTGTGTGATATGGTTTAGTGGTATAGGGATCTATAGTGGTAATGCTGGGTAGATGGTGAGACTGGATAATCTTAAAGGTCTCTTCCAACCTTGATGATTCTATGATCCTGTGATTCTATATCCTACCAAGTTCTAACTGCTCCTCTTTGCTTTCCATGTCCTTTCCTTCCTACACTGAGGTTATTTACCTACTACCTCTCCAGGTTAGTGATCAGCAAGCTCTGCATCCTTACAAATCAGTGGTATCACCTCTTAGCAACACAATCACTTCGTTTTGAAGCACACACTTCCATTCTTTCTGCAATAGACACCTTATCTTGAAGTGTAGTTTCCTGTAGATCTCTTAAAGTCACTACATGGTCCTCATTGCAAGCCCATCCCAAAACTTCACTAAAATACCTGCAGAACAAAGCAAAAAAATGTCACAGTTATGATGAAGCTGCTGGTGAACCAAGGTCTCTGCTGTCCATGCACACAGGCACCGACCCACAAACCACCTCCTCCACCCATTACTTCCCGTCCATGCTTCCATGAGCTCACCAAGATCTGTTTGTACAGCACTTGGGTACGTCGGGTCCACGGCCCATACTGACTGTTCCCAGGCACAAGTGTAACACAGATCACAAAGAAATCATTATCAAATCAAAGGGAAGCTAAAAAGAAGTGCTTTTCACCCGCTTCCAGCAGACAGGAGAGAACTCGTGTTTTCTTAACTTCTGCTTGTACAATTAACACTCCTCGGTTCCACTTTATCATCATGGGGCATTTTCCCATTTGAAATTGTTTATTAACCTGAACCAATTTTTTTACTATGTGTTTACATTTAATCATCCAGCAAGCCTGATTATCTTGAGTACTAATAATAATCAACACATTACTAACATCACTTTAGTTTTAAGCTTTATGACTAAACATTGCAAATTAATTCCAAGTTAATCAGTTTCATTAGCTATGCAAATATGTTTTTGGCTTAAAGCATTAAATCAGATTTAATTTGCTAAGACAATATTCACTGGGAGTTTATGCAATCCGTTCTTGCTTTCCATTAATTAAGGCACGTTACACTGTGGGGTCTCTATGCAAAAAAAAAAATCTAAAAAGACAAACCTGCTAAAATTATACCTTCCAACTTTTGTATTATGACAGGATCTGAAGGCAAAAGAAAAAAAATCAAGTAAGTCAAGGAGACACAAAAAATCGCTTCTCCTTTAGCAGAAAATAGAATGGACTTAGATGCATTGATATTTATATACATCATATATGTTGTCTCATGAGATCACTGTATTGGGTTTTTCTTACTGCAAGAGTAGTAACATGACACCAGAGCATAGGAGAGCGATCGCACTTGTGTTTTAACTCTGAAGTATGAAAGTGTGAAGCAAACTCACTTAAGAGAGCTGAGGATGCTGAGGCGCAGAATTAGTTCTTACAGAATGTGCAGATGTACTGACAGATGATAGTTATTAAGAAATTAGTACTGTGGACAAATAATCAGTTGGCTGATCCTTTAAACTTATTTGAGCATGTTTCCTTTGCATCAGTGGCTGTTTTGCTTGTGTAGAAACACAAATATCAATGTCATTGAGTGGAGAATTAAGCACCTGGCCTACTGGGCAAGAAATTATTAGAGATTATCTAAACACCAGGTTCTTAACCCGAAAAGCAAACTGGAAAGTTGAGTACTTAAGAACCAGATGAATCAATGGGCTACTCTGGAGACTTGAATGAACTGGAACAAATTCAGCAGTGGATGTGCTCCTTGGTGCATCATATCTGGGCCTGCAAGTTGAGAGCACCCTAAGTACCAGCTCCCACAGAAATCACTATTTACCCCTGTAAAAGAAGGAAGGATCAACAATTAAAATATAACTTGAACTCCCCAGGTGCCATTGATGAGTGGCTTGGCTTCTAGATGCCTCACCTCTTAATTTTCAGCAACATTGTCCTATGAAGAGGGATGTTTAAAGTACTAGAAAGTATGAGAAGTACTGAATGTCAAAGCACTATGTAAAAGTTTGCTATTGTTTTCCATCTATTTAGGTATTGATGATGTTGGATTTATCCGAGAAGCACTATGGAAACAGTAGATCCACACTTGGAAGCTCTGTTTTCAGGAACATGTTGATGTTAGAGCCGTGGAAATGGAATCCTTACTGTCAGTGCTGTGAGCACCGGTTTGAATGGCAACAGGATCACAAGTACAATGCAGAGACAGTAAATAGTGCAAGTTATTAGAAGTTAGTTGTTTGCATTTTACATCATGTCTTCACATTTCTGCCCTGTGCATTTCTCACTCTTTGAAAAGTTAAACATATCTAAAAACTGGCTCTAAGCACAGAGTATGTCCATTTGTGTACAGCTTTAGTGTTAATGAGCAAAGAGCAGGGTAAATTAAGCATTGAACTTGGACCCAATTTTCATTTGATGGACTAAAACTGTTATGGGACTTCAAAAGATTTCTCCATTTCAGATATATCTTGACCTATCCAGTGCTTTTGATTTCAGTGAGAATGAACTATACCTCTCAACAGTCATCACCACAGTCAGACCATGACTGGGTGTATGAGGATTTATTACCTTCAGTCAGCCCAGAATTTTGCCCATACTGCCATGTACAATGACCTGTCATCTACACTAATGATGCTCTTCCATAAAATGGTCCTTTGGGAAATGGATCAGGTTAGATCCACCCTACCTGAATTTGAGAGGTGACAGAGGAGTCTTCTCTTTGCTCCTTTGGTAAGTGAAACAAGTGAAATAATACCACATTTCAATTCCCTGTGTGCAGCTCTCCCGTGACATCTCAAGGCATTAGGCAGAGTGGACAGGAGAGCCTCAGACCTATCTTCCTCTCCCAAAGCAGCTTGTGCTTCTCTTCTGGAACCCCATTTCTGAATCAGAACTGAGCCTTTCCAAACCAGAGAAAACTTCCTGCTGTTTTCCATTCTTGAAAGCCATTTGTCATAAGCCATCTGCCTCGACTTTGGCATGAGGACAATCTGGTTAGATTTGAGTTGGCACCAAGCCTGTTGATTGAACCAGTGCACTCTCCAAAATGTGACTGCTCAAAAGGAAGTTTCCTGGACCACCCATAATTCAAACAGGTTTCTTTTGCATATGTAAATTTAATCAGTTATTATATAGAAGTAAAATCACATCTAAAGATGATATATGTCTACACTCTGGGGCAAATACCACCCTGTCACAGCTATGTGAACTTGGAGTAACTGAACTCGGACAAATGGACCCAGTTATAAAAGTTGGATTTGACTGTTCCATCTGGAAGGATGAAAGATGAATGATGAGAGATACACCCATCTCACGTGGCAGCTTCAGTAATTACTTCTTTAGCAGACCTTTGTAAGTCAGGAGCTATTACTCCATGGATCCACAGACTCACAAGTAGCTATATCTACAACATTTTTCTCCTTAGACTCAGTGGGATTAATACTTCAGTCCTACGAGTGTTCAACTTGTTTCTCATGAGATTGCTCACATGTATGCAATTTCAATAACTGAAAGACATCCCAGACATCAGAGACAAATGAAAAAAGACAATCACTTCTTGTTGTTATAGGACTTCACTCTTCACAAATATACATAAATTTCAACAGTATAGAATTAAATTCACTCTTCTCCTTTAGTTTTTTTCCTCACAAATTAAAATATTTGCTTTTATTTTCATTCTGAGCCCCTTACTAGCTTCAGTAGAATACAAATCTGTGAAAAGTTGTTATGGATACGTAAGGAGTATTGAATGCTTTCTCCTTCTTTTAGGATTTGGTCAATTGATCAATTATTTATTTATTTAATAAAGAACAAAGCAACAAAACTTTTTTTTAAAGAAACTATTCATTTCTTTTATCCAGTTTCTCAGTTACTCATCTAAACAACATGCAACTCAAAAAGTAATGAGGAAAGGTGTGAAAAGGGACTATCTTGACCTCTATATTTTTCACAAACAAGAGATGTGCTGAACAAATTTTATCTGTGGAGATGCGGCAATTACATACTAACTCATGAGCAGTGCAACATGTTCCTATTTATTTTAACAAAAGGAAGCCAAAGAAACTGACATCCCACACTGATATCACCCAGCCCATACTCAGCAGCTACATCAAGGAGTGCCCTCAGGGGCAATGAAAGATTAGGATCCTCAGCCAGCCTGCCCTTGGGAAAGGGACATAGCACACCTGAGAAAAAGGAGAAAAAGGAAAGTTAGGGGAAGCTCCACGAGAAGTCTTTCTGATATTAATCCCACCAATATTCTTCTGCTTCATTTCATCTGGAAAACACTCTCCTCTGGCGGCCATGCGTCCATGCGTACAGTCCCACATTTATTCTCAGCCAAAAAGAACAAGGTGGAGGCAGGAGAACTGAGCCAAAGGCTGCTTGTTGTGTGATCTGGGAATGCAGCAACTGCTGGCTGCCTAAGACAGAGCCCTTTCCAGTTCTCCTTCACACCCACACATGCTTCATCTGTGCATAGGTGAGCCAGCAAGAGGCACAGCAGGACAGCATCAGACCTACAGCTGGTGGTGCCTTTGGTTTTTTGGGCTGGCATGTGAAGGTAGAGTAAGGTAGGTGAGTGGGGCAAACTACTAGCACAGAAAGGAGTAAGAAAGGATGCTGTGTGGGGGCTGGAAGTTGGGAGGAAAACACACATCCCCTGCGTGCCAGAGTGTGGGGTAGCAGTGCCTGCTGGCAGCTGGCCAGGCAGTGAATGTACTGGGAGAGCCTCAGCAGCCTCAGAGACCTGCTACTCTTGGCACCTTGGGCTGGCAGGGCCAGGGTAGGAGCGATGGGACTGGAGCAAGCTGAGGTGTGCCAAGGCAAGCTTTGCTGGCACAAATGCAAGGATTGCCTTTGGAGGGAACAGTAACTTCTTACAACTCAGAGAAGGCCAAGGGAGAAGATCTGGAGCACATCAGGGAATGCACAGCTGAGAGGTTTTACATGAGAGAGGGGAACTCAAGAAGGGCAGTGGGACTTCCCAAGTTAATGTATAAAAGTAGACAATGATTCCAAAACCAACCAAATAAATAAATAATCAGAAGTGCACCAAGAAGTAAGCTGTGGCCCCACTTCATTGGCCTTTGGTGATGTGAGCTATTACCCAAGAACTTGCTTTTTTTCTTCTTTTGGCTGGTATTCAAAGAAGACTCTGGCCCTGGATGAGCCTGAAAAAAGCTTTCTTTTGTCTACAGTATGCTAAACTCAGTGGAAGAACTAGTAACAGCGTAGCCTGGCAAGAAAACAACTAGTCAAGTGTCTTGTGACAGTGTGGCACCCGCTGTGCCTGGCAGCCGGGTGTTAGGGGTGTTGTCTCTCACAGCCCAAACACCCTCAATGGGGTGACAAGCCCCACATTCCCATTACCCCCTTCAAATATCAGCATCGAGGAGTTTGCTCCAGCTTTCTAACAGATACCTAGTAAACACAAATATTTTGGGAATAGTATCCACGCCGGTGAACAGCTAAGTAACTATTACCATTACTCTACGGCTACAGCAAGCCTGTACTAGGAAAGTTTTGCCACTGCCTTCCACGGGGCTGATAATTGAAACCCCTTTGGACACACACAAAGCATCTACCCAGCACACTACCTCCCTGCTCATTAGGGGAGGAAATTATGTGAGAGTCATTTACAGAACACGAACCAGGAACAAGTGATCAAGCTCTGATTTGGTGATAACCCAGAGGAAGGAAAGAAAGTCCATACCAAAAGCCCTGAATTCCAAGCAGGCAAGGTGAGAAACTAGAGGTAACAGTGAAGTCAGCTGGAGAACAGAGTACAGGGATTTAAGTGGAAGCCTTTTTTACCCTTAAATCAACAAATACCTGGAATTTCATAGACACACACACACCAAAAAAAAACTGTAGGAAAGTGTTCCAGTGGAATACACATATCAGGAGAACATTACAGCCATAGTAATACATACAGAGAAAAATAATAATGCCACACCAGCAAAGACCTCTCAGCTAATCTGAATCACAAATTATAGAGAAAAAATAGGAGCAGGCAAAACTTACAGCAAACTAAAGAACACAAGAAAAGTTACCTCTTACCCTCCTTTTTTGCAAGGCAGCAGTTTAGAGATCCTCAGGCCCCAACCAAGAGCACACCAAGAGGTGGAAGGCACAAATCCAAAATCCCCTTAGAATAGGAAAGGCACAAAACTCAGGCTCCCTTTCCCTTACAGGAGGCAGCATTTTTTCTCCTTGTTGAAAGCTCTTTAAAAGACAAGAATTAGTTTTCAAGAGTTTCCCCTTCCCAAATGATAGGTATAGGGATTTGCAACTCTGAATTCTGAACAGATGCAGCTGTTTACCTCCAGGAACTCAGCTCTAGTGCAAGCTGGGGTTCATATTCATGCCTCTGCCCAGAGCTCCCTGGCTTACTCTGGGTGGCTCTTTAAAAAATTTGCATGATTTGGGATCACTTTTTTGGAGGTGTCTAATTCCTTCCATGAGCTTTAGGAGAAGCTTACAGACCAAACTTTGGAGACAGGTGCTGCTGCTGCAGTGGTTGGATAGGTAAAGCTGGGCAGCAAATTTTGGTGTCAGCTCTGGTTCTTCAATCTCCAGTGATACTATTGACTTTCACAAACACACATCACAGTTGAGCCCAGGTAAGACATGAAGAATTGGGGTCAGTCACCTCCTGTTCCCAAGCATTACACTAACTCCTTATACACAGCAGAAAAGCACTACTGAAAGAGAAAAAAAGGAAAAAGAAAAAAGAGACCTATGAAGTTAATCACAAATAAACCAAAAGTGCTTGTCATTTAGAACTTGATTCTGATCTCACTCCATGCTGGTGTAAATCAAAATGTCTTTAATTTTTCTTGTGTTTCTGCCAGCAATCATTAAATGGTTTTGCACAATGGTCTTTCTTTAAGGCTACTAGGCACTGTATATTCAGGGACATAATCCACTTGTCAAGGTGGTTGAAAACATTCATCTTTCTGGATTTTGGCCTCACAATACAACACACATATCTCCTCCAAAAACACAATGTGTGCTCTAGCTCATTACCTAAACAGCTGACAAACTCCATTAATTTAACATTGAGTTGGGAAAAAAAAAAGAAAAGCTGTATACTTTGTAAGTCATATGAGGGCAAGCAGAAATCAGCCCCTCATGCTTTATCATTATTAATGCATTTTCTGACTGATGGCCAATTACACAACAACCTGCACCCTTGGAGAGGATCACCCTTGGAATTATTGGCCTTGAAATAATGTAACCCTATTGGGTGTCAGTGGAAGAGGTAAGGAAGTGAACACTTTGAAGATGGCTAGCATCATTTCTTTTTGAAATTAACAGTAAAACTTGGAATTATTTCCCCTTCTAAGACTACATATATTTGTCTAATTCAAGAATGTCCACTTTAATGAACCCCCAGACAAAACAAATAACTACTTTCCAAACCATTTCATAACATTTACCAAAAACTTAGTATCCTCTTAATCAATATAGTATGGGCAGTTCTGATTTTTTATCAATAGATTGTGAGCTAGTACTTTTATATAATGAACTTGTATTAACTATTAAGCCAATATTTAATTATTGAAATTACTACAGTCAGTCTTTTTAGACTCTCCCCTATCCATCTCTGCACTGTCAGAATCACACAAGCTGGCCTGCATTATGTAGCAAGTGAAGTTCAGCGTAATTGCAGCCCTTTTGAACCCAAAAGTCCATGAAATACTTGAACCAAAATCTCAGGATCTAGGCAGCATGCCATTATTTTCTCATGTAGTATCCAAATATCATGGGAATGGCAAAGGGTAGAAACTCAGTGGAATTTTACTAATCTGGCCACATCTACTGTTAGAATAAAGCATACCCATTCTGACTAGGACCACTAAAAAGAGATCAAATGTGCCACGGTTGTTTTTGTCCCAGGTGACATGCCACAGCACAGAGTTGGTAAGAGCATACACATAGAAAAATTAACAAGATCAGGTGCAAAACTTCTTCTTACCTTATGAACTTCAGAAGTCACGTTTTGGTCTCATTTGCAGCAATGTTAATCCAGAGTTCAATCAAATTCAAATTTATGCCATTACAAACGTGAGCAGAATTTGGCTCTTAAATTACAGCAGCTAAGCACAACAGATTTTGTTTCCCTTCGAGTGTTTTTAAGCTCCTGATACAGAGACAGCTTTTATGTCTTTAATAATCCCTTCTTCCTGAATTCAATGAGGTAAGCATCAAACACAATTCAGAAGTGCAGGGCTTCCTTCATTTCACATGATGGCTTTAATTTATTTTAAAATAGTCTTTAAATCAGTGCATAATACATGCTAAAAGTGACAGAGGAATCAGGCTCAGACCTCATTGTGAATGGCTCAGACCTGATTGCAAATGGCTGTACCACCCTCTTTTGACATTTTGAGATAACACACAAAAAATAAATAAGAATGTGAAAGAAAGTCTTCAGAAGGGGGAGAGAAAAACTACACTGTACTTAATTATTGGATTTATCATCCAACTGACATACGGATTACTGGATCAAAGACCAGGGGTTTTGTCATCTACTGAATAAAGCTTACAACTCATCCTACTTCAAAGCTTATCCAGCCTTTAGGCTTTGCTGTGTAACTTTACATGTATAAATTCACAGCCTGCCTTTTCAGTTCTGTGCCCCTTTCAGGCACTCAGACATTCTTGCAAACAAGGTGCCCCACTAGCCTCATTTCACACCTGTAAGTGTGCACTCACACAGACTTATAAATAAGTAAGACTTAACTGATGGATCAGTCAGTGAACTAGTACTATGGCCCAAGTGAGAAAAATCTCACTCCCTTGACTACCCTAATTTACCCTCCACTGTAGCACTGGTCCCATGGCTGAGACTCCAGGATTAACTGCCCATTACACTCACAACCCCCACATAAGGATGCGTAATGCTCACAAAACAGTTGCAGTTCTCTAATTCATAAAGGCAAGAGCACTAACCGTATGACATCATATTGATGAACTACAGCTCTAGCTGTGCATTGAAATCACACACAGTAAAGTGTTGGTGCACAGTTAGAAATGTACAGAGACCTGACCAGAGCCAGAGTCTTTTCCAACTGCTTATGGAGGAGCCATGGGCTTCTTTCCCTCTCAGCAGCCTTTCTCCAGGCCTTGCAGGAGGTAAATCACAGGTTTATATGACCTGGCTAAAGCCCTTCCCAAAAATGTAATTTTATTTTTTTGTCAGGAGCTGCCACAGATCATAGTGTAAGGCTGCCAGACGAACTGGGAAGGAAGAATAGATCATTAAGTAATTGGCTAAATAACAGAGACACACTTTCCTTAAACAAACTCTCCTATTAATCAGTACACAGGAGGATGGATGTGGTCCAAAGTTACTTACTACTTGCTGCTTTGCAGTTATATCAACATATTTTTAATAGTGTCTTTACAAATGCATTTCTTTTTGGAGTTCTGGGACTGGTTAAAGGCAAAAGACAGTGAAATGTTAAAAATGTGATGATCAAAAAAAATAAAGTAATGGAAAGGAGCTGAAGGTTTGTGGTAAATTTGAAGCAGTACTTGACTAAGCTAGCTCAATCTCTAATTCAACTGTAATTAACACAGCTCAGCATGTTGAACAATACACTAGCAGGCTATATCAACTATTCTGGGATGTTTTGGACAAGGCCAAGTTAATTTATAGGATAGAAAATAATGATCCACTTTAGATTTAGCTCACTAAACAGTACACAGAAAAGCACTTCATCTTTCCAATAACACAGTGAAAAAAAACTCACTCAGAAAGCAGCACTTCATCCGGTTTATGTGGTAATTTAGTGAACAATGAGAAACACCTCAGAGCTGAGTACAAAATCCTGCGATGCCACACCGCCTGTTACTTCTGCTCTGCTCTTGGTATGACACCTACCCTTAGGATGAAGTGTGCACTCAGGAACGATGGGATCTGAATTTCCAGTGCAACATTATAAGTCCATCTGCATGAAGGAGTCTTTATGCAAAAAAGAGCATAATTCCTCATGACAGATGTATGCAGCATTAGACATTTCTAACAGAGTTCGGATGGAAGAAATGCTGGGGCATCTGCAGGCTGCTCTGCTCTTCAGGCAGAAAGCACAATCCATGGCAGTGTACATGCTCGCTGTTATCTTCTGGAAACTAGAAAAGCATATGTTACAGCAGATGCTGCAGCATGATTTCCCCCCTTGGACTCTGTTAAGGGCATTCAGCTAATTGTAGCACCGTAATTAGCCATGTTCTGTATCTCAAAAGCAATTTTTTTCTACACATGAGTATTCCACTGGCACCGCTTCTCTGAGGAACTGTAAAAAGGCATGTTAAGGTTAATAAATGGGGAAAGAGAAGGAAAGATAGTAAATTAGAACAACTGGCCTAAACTGGGTCTCCAATGACTGCAGGTTCTGAGTTGCCCTCAAGGAAAGCAGGTCAATAAGTTGCAGCCCTGAGTGAGAAACCTTGTACCAGCTCCTCCAAGCCAGATCTCTCAGTCCTTGCTCCATCAACCCCACATTTCAGATCAGTGGAAGATCCAACAGAGTAAGGACTGTGGGGTTTTCCTGTTTGCATTTTTTGCCTGTGCAGAGCAAACCTACAACCCACAGCTGCAGCCCCAGCAGCTGTTATCACTCCTGCCATTTCTGTGTACAGAAGGGCTCACGTACACTTCTGCACAGCGGCCTTGAGGCAAGGATTCAGGAAAGCACTCCAACATGTGTAAAGTAATCCTTGCCTCTGCCAGTGCTTGAGCAGAACAGTAACATCGGGCATATCTTTGATTCCCTGTGACTTCAGTGAAACTTCAACCCATCAAAGTTAAGCTCCTGCTTAAGTACCGACAGAAGAGATGGTTCCCTGAAATGTTAAATATATGTGTTGCCATTCATTATGATTATATAGCCAGGTATGAATGTAGATGTAAGATTCTTTGTATGTGCAGTTACAGAGCCATATAAGGTTTCTCCATGTATGAACTGCAGTTACTTCTGAATCTGTTAATTTAGGTTAAACACCATGTGTTTATATGCCTCTACTAATGGATAATTACTGCCTTATTTTGGACAGATATTAACTCAGGACCAGATGTGCAAGACAGCATGACTAATGATTGTGTCTTTCCATCAGAAATATAGTGTTTTGGTTACAATTCTAATTTATGTATGTTAAAAATAATAGGGCATCAAAACATTTTTTTATATATGGCTAGCATTTCTCAATTTCAGGGCGCATGGTGTTTAGAGATAGGCACACTTTCAGGGGAGGAGGGTTGTTAAATTTTCTTCTCCCTACATGTGCAAGATTCCCTGTGACCTTAGATGAATTAGTGGGCTGAATGCAAATCAATGGGCTGAATGCAATTAAAGGTGTATGATTGTTACAGATCATTAAATGGCTTTTGCAGTTGATCACAAGATATATCTACTCTGTACACACATGAGCATAAAGATGCATAAATAACAAACTGATTTATAATTACATGGCCAATTGCAATGCTCTGCCAAATTGCTGAAAGAGGGAAGGGGAGGCTGAGAGATCTGGTATGTCTTTATATCTGCACAAATCCAGCCCTCGGGGAGCCTGAAGTCACAAAACATCTCACAGCCACTGGCACTTTTACTTAGAGGTCAAAATGCTCAAGGCAAAAGTCAAGCAGGGAAGGAAAGATAAATGCCTGTGCTGTGTAGACTGCAGCCCATACCCAAACAAGCTCAGGGCAGGCTGAATGATGCCCTACAACCACCACTGCCTAGAAAAACCCCTTTACCCAAAATGGCTAGATCTAAGCTAATTCAGTCTGTCCCTACAATTCACCATCACAACCTGACTGTAGTGATGGTCTCGAAGGCCACAGGGGCTGTTCACAGTGCCATGTCTCCCAAACATGACACAGGCAGAGCAGTGCCACCACTCCTGTGCTCCTGGCAGGGACTGTGATGAGAAAAGTAGTCACGTCCTCAAACACCACGCACTGCTCTAACACCCTCGTTAAAAATATCCTCAAAGGCATCTGAGCATCAGTGAAATCCTGTAAACCCACAAATGTTGCAGATAATGCGGGCAACCCAAGACACCTGCCAGGAAAAGAGTGACAGCAGGTGTCACTCAGCAGTGTTGCTCCCTGTGCTCTTCCAAGATGGCTTGTCAAAGAAATTTTCTTTTTCTTTTTCTTATTTTTTTTGACGATGCACTGTTTTGGCTGATTTTGGGAGTATAGGCAGCTTTGTGGACAGACAAGCTATCTGGCAGCAGGGAGTTTGCTTCTTGACATCAAGTGCACATGCAGACAATTCAGAAACCAAGTTGCTCCTTGGGAACTAGTGACTTGGCAGAAGAAGTCTGGAGAAGGGACTTTCGTGCTTGCCCTCTGACTGTTTCCTTCCCAAATCAATGTATACGAGCACATGGAAATAATGCAAAAATATAACCAGACTTTCCCTCACTGTAGGAAATCAAGTTGCAGGATCCCAGAAACCTGTTACTGCTCAACACTGGCAGCTGAGTTTGGAAAAGGGTCAGCAGTACCGTACAGACAGATTTCTAGGAAATGGCAGGTCCTCACAAGGGCATAATGTTATCCCACATTTGTCAGCTGACATGGTTCAGTTGGTCTCTCAGTTTCCTAACCCCATCACTTTCCTTGATGTAAAAGGTGATGGGGAGGTGGAGAGGAGGAGAACAGATCAATATAAAGTCACATGCTAGCTGGAATTAGGTAGACCTTCCATCAGATTAACAGTGATGTACTGGTGGATAAAAAGGTATGCCAAGCATAGCAGAATAAAGTGACAGAACACACCTCATAACCATTGCAAGGTCAGAATTAAAGCTCACATCATTATCAGTTAAAGTGGAGCAGATGATGCTGAAGGAAGAAGGTTGGGTGGATAGTAGGGCTCGTGAAAGGGACAACAAAGCAGGGCTTTGCCACTCTACCCTCCTGTGCAAGATTCAGTTCCAGTTCCTGATCCAGATGGACACAGGTCATGATATTGAGGCCAGTCCAGAGGAGTTGCTTAACACTTGCTATCTATCTCCAGCATTCATTGTCTGCTGAGAATACTGGGATGCCCCTGGGTCACACATGGGATTCCATGATTTTAAAGCAACCACTGGAATTATTGTGTCAAGCAAATCCCATGTTATGTTGTGCTGTTCCCTCAACTCTGATTTTTTCCTAGATACACTTGAAGAAAGGGATAGCTTTTGATGATATACCCATACCCTTTAACTTGTTTTACAAAGCCTACTCTGGGGAGCAATTATCTTTTTTGGTAGGTTGCTGCATCACTCGCCATAAAAAAGGTCTATATTTCTAACTATAGCTTCTAGAAGCTATAGTTGTAGTAATAAACAATAATAACAACAACAACAGCAATAATTATAGTTACAGGAAAACAGTCCTTTACAGAATGAATGGACCTTTGTGAAGATAAGTAGTCTTTAGAGCATGATTACTGCTTTCACACGAAGGGTATAATTGATCATAAAGTAACAAGTTACACACTCTGAAATGCCTGTCTGATCACTCAGTAGGCAAAATTTAATCCTTCATCAGGAATGCAGTGATGGTGCATGGAACCTTAAGAGAGCGTTTGACATGGACATTTGTATTCCAACCATTTCCATCCTCTAATGAGGCTGCTATATCTGCACAATAAGCATTTACCCCAGTTAAGGGAGATGGAACACATATTTCCCCAGACACAAACTCTCAAGGCAGATGAATGAGTGCTTCCAGGGCTCACAGCTCCGCACCACCAGCTTTCGCACTAGGAATGGGGAGCGTTGAGGAGCTTTCCTGTAGGAACGCGAACCAGAACTTCTGAAAATCCAAGGAAACCTTCTGCCAGCCACCTGTAGGCTCCGCTGCCAACTTCACCCGTAAGAACAGACCACCGAAGGATGCTCCCCG